>JAPVLO010000561.1:600000-1056527 GCA_027257055.1 Cephalopachus bancanus
TTAGAAAAGGAAGGCTGAGTAAAGAAAATAGATCCTGCTGTAACCTAGGTTGTAAACTCAAGACATTTGTTTATTACATAAACGAGTGACTCTAGAAGACTAGAAGGCATTTGAGTTATCTAAGAAACACATAACATAGAAATGAAAAGATTGCTTAAAATCCTATCTGGAGATAATCACTATTTACATTTCAGTGATTATCCTTCTATTCTTTTCTTTGTAAATAGATAGATAAATAGAATCTTTAAATAATAATCTTTTTTTTGACTTAACAATATATTGTATTGAAATTGCTAAGACAGTAGGTTTTAACTGTTCTTACTACAAAAAATGATAATTTTGTGAGGTAGTGCATATGTTAATTTGCTCGATTTAGCTATTCCACAATGTATACATAATTAAAAAGAATATGTATGTGATAAATAGACACAAGTTTTGTCAATTAAAATAAATTAATTTTTAAATGTTAAAAAGCAAAAAATATATATAATTAGTCTTCCACAGCTCTAAAGCATTACATATAACATTTAAAAAATGTATTAATCACCATCCATGTGCTGAACTCTTTGATGCCCTGTTGAACATTTATCAAGTCCCAGGTATTATGGCAAATGCTTTATATGCATAACCCCATTTAATCCTCACAATGATGTAGGCATAAAGATACCAATATCACAGATTTAGAGAAGTTAACCTGCCTAGAATCACACAACTTGGAGATAGTTGAGCCAAGATTCAAATCCAGGACTAGTGTGACTCCAGAGCCCACTGCTCTGAATCAGATGCTGAGTCACTTCACTGCTTAACTATGTGTTTTCATGTATTTAACCATTCCCACATTTGATGTGCATTTTAATTGTTTCCCGTTTTGTAGTATCAAGCAATGTTTCAGGGAACAGATTTGTACAATTCATTTTAAAAATAAATGTCACTTTAAATATTTCCTAGAAACCCTTGAGACTTTTTGGAAAAATAGCAGTTGATGAAGCCCAGACAAAATCTCTATTTAAGATGCTTAAATACTTTGAATTTGATATACAGGACACTTCAGTTAAAAAAAACTCCCTCAGTATACAGATTTCAGCATATACTCAGAGAGTGTCAAATTAGAACATTCTTTTTTTGTTAAAAAAGTACATCTGTTTTTAACTCCTCAAATACCTTATGGAGAATCAGAGGAAACTAGTGGAGAAAAGCTATCTTTAAAAAGGGTTTTGAAAGTAACTCAGAAACAAAAAAACTAAACACCACATGTTCTCGCTTACATACGGAAGCTAAACGGACATAAAGATGGAAATAATAGATACCGGGGACACTAAAAGTGGGGAGGTGGGGAGTGGATCATGGGTTCAGAATCTACTTATCACATACAATGTTCATTGGTGAATGGGGATACCAGAAGCCCAGTCACTACCAGTATGCAACATGTCCGTATAACAAACATGACCTTGTATCCCTGAATCTAAAATTTTAAAAAAATGTAAAATGGGGAATTTGGATACCATTAGTAGCAATTAATAATATTTAAAATTTTTAGATTTTTTTAATTTTATGTTAATAACAAAGAATAGAATCAGATTTAGTGTATTTTTAAGTGAATAAGAGGAAAAAAATCAAGTACTAGAATAGGAAAATTTTATCAAATAACTTGTCCCCTGTTTGATTCTTAATTATTAAGAAATTTAATATAATTTAGATGTTGCTTTTTCCTCTTCAAATAGACTTCCTTTGAAACTGCTTTATAACCCAACTAAATATGAAAATTTTGTTTTTCTAGTTGCTTCCAATATGTCTGTTCTTGTGATCATACTCTGGAAAAGCCTTTCTCTTCAGGGTATGGTTGAGTTGAAGCAGGGGACAGATACTACTGCTATGACCCCAGAAGGATTTTTTATTCTCTTCTCCTTGTTTGCACTCACAAGTCCTACTAATCTTTCACCATATATTTCTTGTTTTTTTTCTGAAATGTCCCAGTTTAGAAGGAAATCATAGCTCTGAAAGAGGAACAATGCCAGTCTTTCTCCACCTCCAATCAAGAAGCAATATTTGTGGAGAAAATGAAAGGTAAAGTTAAAAGTCATTCAGATGAACATAATTGTTGGATGAGAGAAGACTAAAAAGGGCTAACAAGATGGATGAAATAGAAAATTTGGTTTACTTAGGGATTATTGGAAAACATCCAACATAGTAGGAAGCAAAGTTAGAGGACACATTTCCAGAAACTGAGTTTCTGTTAGTGGTGTTTGATGAGAGAGTTCTGCTTCATTTGAACTTTGGAACTGGAAAAATTATAGCAATAAACTATTTCCTGTAATATCTTTGGCTGTTATGAAAAAAAGTTATTACCATGAATATTGTGTTTACTTAATACATACTCATCAGATGCTATTGGTTTTTAATCATATACTCTAAGACACTTTTCTTCTACAAGCCTTTCTATAACAACAATAAAAATTAGAGTTGTCTATCCTAAAGAAGGGTGAAGACGAATAGGTCCTGCTTAAGTTTTCCCTGGGACCTGTGAATCAATCACTGATTTAGTGATAATACTCTCAACATTGTATTGGCTTTCATTTAACAGAAGTATATGGAATTCTTGGAAGATAATCTCAGAATTCAAGATGCCCTCAAATATGGAAAGAGTAGAAAAACATTGAACTGGACAAAAACAAAATCCAAAACAAAACATAACAAACATTTAAATAAACACTAGTTCAAGAATCAGTTCTGTGTTTCTGAGTAATTTTAAAATTTTAAGAAACTTAACCTCCATGAACTTCAGTTTTTTCATCTGTAAAATGGAAATAATAACACCAGTCCAGCCTACCATATAGACTTGTGAGGATCCATTCAGATGAAAAAATGTATAATAAAGTACAAATTAAAGGGATTAGAATGTTTAGAGATAATTATATATATGTGTGTGTGTGTGTGTGTGTGTGTGTGTGTGTGTGTGTGTATTTGGCTAAAGATGTGTGTGTGTGTATATACACATTTGACTAAGGATGTGACAGAAAATGATTGAATGACCCTTCTTAATTTTCTTGACCTCCTCCTCCACCACACCTCCTGTAAGTTTTAATGATCTGTATAGTACCAGTCTTGCTTATCACCTCAAACTCCATGGGGAATCTCATCCATTTGCTACTCCTCTACCCACCTTAAATTCTAAGGGAGTGGGGAATGGGGAGATGTCAGTTAAAAGGGTACAAAGTTTCAGTTAGGCAGCAGGAATAAATTCTGGAGATCTATTGTACAGCATGGTTACTATAATGAATAATAATGTATAGTATACTTGAAAATGTATTAGAGGGTAGATTTTAAATGTTCTCATCACAAACAAAAAATAAGTATGTGAGATGATGGATATGTTAATTAGAATAATTTAATCATTTCACAATATGTACATATATCAAAACATCAAGTTGTATGCCATAGATATACACAATTTGTCATTTTGTAAATTAAAAAATAACTAACTAAATAAGAACAAAAAAAGTCTGTTCTTTAGACATATTAAACTTCTTTCACTTCTTGAGTACAGGCCTTCTCCCTCTCATATTCAGGCAAATTTCTCTTTTTTGTCATTGTTTATTATAGAGACATAGGGTACAAGTGAGGATTAACTACATAAGTAGGCTGCATGCCGGTGAGGTTTGTGCTGTTTTTTTTTTTTTTTGAGTTGGAGTCTCTGTCACCTGGACTGGAGTGCAGTGGCCGCTCCCGGCCACTGCAGCCTCGACCTGCTGGGCTCCGGCGATCCTTCCGCCTCAGCCTTCCAAGTAGCTGGAACTATAGGCACGTGCTACTACGCCCGGCTACTTTTTGATTTATTGTAGAGATGAGATCTCGCCAAGTTGCCCAGGCGCTTCTAACTGTAACTGGCCCTCACTACCCCTGGTAGTGGACCAGGTACCCTTTGTGTTGTCATCTGCCCCCCACCCTCCTCTTTCTCTCCCTCCCCTAGCAGTGCCCAGTGACCAACAATCCCTCCCTTGTGCTAATGTGACTAATGTTCAGGGCCCACTTATGAGTGAGAACATGCAGTATTTAGGACTTTGTTTCTGTGATAGTTTACTTAGTATGATGGTCTCCAACTCCATCCAATTTGCTGTGAAGTACATGATTTTGTTTATCTTTATGTGTAATACTCCATCATGTATATGTACCACATTTTCTTTATTCAGTTCACTTTCAATAAGCAGTAGGGTTGGTTCCATGTTTTTGCTATTGTGAATAGTGTAGCAATAAACGTGTGTGTGTAGAATGATTTATGTTCCTCCGGGTATATTCCCAGGAAAGGGATTACTGGATTGTATGAAAGGTCAATTTCTAGTTCCTTAAAAAATCACCACACTGTTTTTCATAGAGGTTGACCTAGCTTGCTCTCCCACCAACAGTGTTGAGGCATTCCCTTTTCTCTGCACCCGTGTTAGCATCTGTTGTTTTTTGATTTGTTAATAATAGCCATCCTTACCAGGGTTAGGTGGTATCTCATTGTATTTTTGATGTGCACTTATCTGTTGATTAGTGAAGCTTAGCATTTTTTCAAGTTTCTGTTGGCTGTTTGTATGTCATCTTTTGAGAAGTGTCTGCTCATGTCCTTTGCCCACTTTTTAATGGGATTGTTTGTTTTTTTCCTTTCACTTTGTTTGAGTTCCTTGTAGATCCTGGATGTTAGGCCTTTGTTAGATGCATAATTTGCAAATATTTTTTCCAAATTTCTCTTCTTGTTGTACTATTATCCATCTTCTAGCTCCCAACTTTTAATTGTCTAGTTAATTCTTACACAATGTTCACAACTCAATCCAGACATAACTTTTTGCAGACGTCTTGCCTGTTGTCCTTGAAACAAAGTCTTCTCATGCACTCCCCATTGCACCCCATTCTTCGTCTATAAATGTCCAAAAGAAAACACCTACATCCCCCTGGGGATTTTATTATAGTGCAGATTCCTAGGATGCAGCCCCCAGGTATTCTGATTCAGTGGGTTTGATATAGGGCGAGTCTGCAAATTTAACATGCATCTTAAATGATTCTGATACAGACACTAAAGTTTAAGAGCCACATTCTGTCATACTACTCATCACCTTGAGTTAAAATATGTTTGTCTCTTCCCTATAACTTGTAATGAGAGCCAGAATCCTGCTTGTCTTGTTCACCATTGTATTCCCATTGCCTGGCATATAGTAAGCTCTCAATTCATGTTGGAACAAATAAATAAATAGATGAATATACAAAAAGAAAGAAGAGGAAAGAGAAAGTTTTCTAAAGCGGAAAAAAATCATATGGACTCTGCATGGCCCTTTAAATTCTGCATATCAATGGTTACAGAGACATGCTCTAGGAACATACATAGTAAATGCAAAACAGTAACCCACTCCTGGATTCTCTGTCATAATTATCTCCCACTGTGATTTCATAACAGTTTTTTAATGAAAATTATAGATGATTTCTCAGAAACAAAGGCTTGCACACAACATAGAAAATTATTAATTCTAGTTACTACTAGAGAGTGGGATGGGGGAAGATAAGTGATTTGGGGTTGTATTTTATATATTTCTACATCTATACTTCTGTATATATGCTTTACTATATATACTTCTGTATACAAAATTAAGAGTATAAATTACATTTGAAATGATAACAATTACTAAAAATAAAATAATTGCTTTTAAAAGTCAAGGATTATGTTATTGACTTGGTGATTTATAAATATGCTAGCCTACAAAAATGCATTTGGGTAATCATTTACAATCTAAGTTTCTCTGTGATAAATAGATATTAGAGATTGAATATTTAGCTTTGAATATTTGCTTCATTGCTTTCTTCTATCACTTCTCTTTTTTTATCAAAATTTTTTATTATGATGTTGTGGGATACAGTTAAGGGTTAGGCATACAATTACGTTGCATTCAGGCACCCTGTTGATAAGAGGTGTTTCCCCATCCCCAGACAGATATCTGCTACTGTTAATCCCATCTCCCTCCCCCCCTATAGTTTCCCAGTACCGTCAGTCATTTTCTTATAGTATTACATTGGATGTTCAAGGTCCATTATATGAGTGAGAACATGTGATACTCGGATCTTTGTTTCTGTGAGAGGTCACTCAGTATTATAGACTCTAGTTCCATCCAGGTTGCTGCGAAATTCATGATTTTGTTCTTTTTTATGGCTGCATAGTATTCCATCGTGTATATGTACCACATTTTTTTAATCCAGTCCTCTTTTGATGGGCAGCATGGTTGTTTCCAGGTTGTTGCTATTGTGAACAATGCTGCGATAAACATACGTGTGCAGGTATCTTTTTTATAGAGTGATTTGAGTTCTTCAGGATATATTCCCAGTAGGGGGATTGCGGGGTCATATGGGAGGTTGATATTTAGAGCTTTTAGGAATCGCCACACTGCTTTCCACAGAGGTTGCACTAGTTTACACTCCCACCAACAGTGTAGAAGTGTTCCCTTTTCGCCACACCCTCTCCAGCAGCTGTTATTTTTTGAGTTGTTGATAATTGCCATTCTAACTGGAGTTAGGTGGTATCTCAGTGTGGTTTTGATTTGCATCTCCCTGATGATTAGTGAGGTTGCACATTTCTTCATGTGTCTGTTGGCTGCTCGGATGTCTTCCTTTGTGAAGTGTCTGTTCATATCTTTTGCCCATTTTATAATGGGGTTGTTTGTTTTTTTTCTTTTCAGCACATTTGAGTTCCTTGTAGATCCAGGATGTTAAGCCTTTGCTAGACCTGGTGTTGGCAAATACTTTTTCCCAGCCTGTAGGCCGTCTCCCTGCTCTCTTGATGGTTTCTTTGGCTTTGCAGAAGCTTGTCAGTTTAATAAGGTCCCACTTGTCTATCTTCTCTCTTATGACCTGTGGGTTTCAGGTTTTGTTCAGGAATTGGATGCCAGTTCCAATTTCCATGAGGGTATTTCCTTCATTTTCTAAAGTTCTTATGGTTTGAGGTTTTACATTTAGGTCTCTGATCCATTTGGAGTTAACCTTTGTGCATGGGGATAGATAGGGCTCCTGTTTCAATCTTCTGCATGTGGTCAGCCAGTTTTCCCGGCACCATTTACTGAATAGGTTCTCCTCTCCCCAGTGGTAGGTGGTGGAGGTTTTGTCAAAGATGAGTTGGTTGAGAAATTGAGGTTTTGCTTCTGGAATCTCAATTCTATTCCATTGATCTATATACAAACTCAAAGTAAGAGGATGGGAAACAAATTTTCAGGTGAATGGAACACAAAAGAAAGGAGGAGTCACAATCCTAATTTCAGACAAAATACTATTTAAGCTATCAAAAATTAAAAAAGATACAGAGGGCCACTACATAATGATAAAAGGTTCACTCCATAAACAAGAAATATCTATCCTAAACATATATGCACCCAACATAGGTGCACCAACTTTCATAAAGCAACTTCTAGGAAAACTAAAGAAAGATATTGACTCTAACACCATCATAACTGGGGACTTTAATACCCCACTCACAACCCTAGACAGATCATCAGGACAAAAAAATCAGCAAGGAGATCTGGAACCTCAATGAGACTCTGGACCAAATGGACTTAATTGATACCTACAGAACACTCCATCCAAAGACCACAGAATACACATTCTACTCATCACCACATCGAACATATTCTAAGATCGACCACATAATTGGACATAAATCAAGCATAAGCAAATTTAAAAGGACTGAAATTCTACCATGCACCTTCTCGGACCACAGTGGAATAAAAATAAACATTGACACCAACAAGATCCCCCCAAAACCCACAAAGACATGGACACTAAACAGCATGATGCTAAACAACTCCTGGGTCAATGATGAAATCAAAACAGAGATCAAAAGATACCTGGAAACAAATGAAAATGAAGAAACATCTTACCGAAATCTCTGGGACGCCTTGAAAGCTGTAGTAAGAGGGGAATTTATATCCCTACAAACACACAGGAAGAAAATGGAAGGAACACAAATATCACTTTTCAATATGACCCCAGGGTACATCTTTTACATCACTGATTCAATGGAGAAGTCGCATTAAGCAGCTATACAAGAAATGGGGTAGAGTGAAGAGCACTAGCTTTGAAAGTCAAACAACCCTCAGTTTGAATTCCAGCACTGCCCTTCAATAATCCTGTGATGTTTACTTAATCTATTTGACCTTTGGTTTCTTCATCTTTAAAATGATGCTAATAGCACCTTCTTCACATAACTTTGTGAAGAACTAATGTGAGTTTATGTATAAGGTGTCTAGCATGAGACTAAGGTGTTCAGTAAATGCCAGCTTTCTTCTCCATTTTGTTCATCAAATTACTGAGAACCTAAGTGCTGTGAAGCAGGTTCACTAATAACCCCAGAAAGGACTCCCACTGTGTGGAAGACAAAAGATTATCACTATGCCAACCATTAGGAATAGGAGTCCAAACACTTTCTCTTGCTGCATTTTGTTCTGCAGTTTACCTAATTGTCAGAGTCCAGTGAGACAGTTCACTGAGTTCATATGCAACAAGTTATATGAAGTAGATTTACTGCCTATAGATAGGCAGCAAAAGACAAAGGAAGCCTAGGATCTTTGTGAACTTTTTTCTCTTTGCAACCTCAGAAAACATTGTCCCCAGTGCACAGAGTTCACCTTCAGTCATATAAAATTTTGATGTGTTTGAGATTTCCAAGCAGAGATTTTCATTAAGCAGATGGATATCTGGGCTGAAGATAGATGTAGGCATACTTTCAGAGAGATGGTAGATAAAGACACAATCATAATGAAATTACTCAACAGAGAGTACAAAAAGTGAGATCAGAACCCTAAGGATAGAGTTAAAAGTAGTAGCAATGTTTATGGAATAATGGAAGAAGAAGAGCACTTGAGGAAGACTGAAAATAATTTCCTATAGATTTTTGGAGAAAGTCAGGAAGATAGTGATGTCACAGAATCTAAGGGAGCAGCGAGTTTCCAGAAGGGAGTGGTCACCGGTGTCAAATGCTGAAAATGTTCACAGAGGATAAAAATGTAAAAGAAAGCCGGGCTCGGTGGCTCAGCCTGTAATCCCATGCCTTGGGAGGCTGAGGTGAGTGGATTGCCTGAGCCTGCAGTTTCGAGACCCACCTGGGCAACTTGGCAAGACCTCATCTCTACAATAAATTAAAAAAATCAGCCAGGCGTGGTAGCACGCACCTCTAGTTCCAGCTACTGGGAAGGCTGAGTTGGAAGGATCACCGGAGCCCAGTAGGTCGAGGCTGCGGTGGCCGGGAGTGGCCACTGCACTCCAGTCTGGGCAACAGAGTGAGACTCCAACTCAAAAAAAAAATGTAAAAGAACCTTCTGTATTTAGCAACTAGTAAGTTTATATATAACCTTGATGTGTACGGTTTCAATTTCAACTGAAATTGAAGAGCATAGAATCAAACTACAGCAGGCTGAGGAGTAGATAAGCTCAATAATATTTTCTTTTGTCAGCCACACAAATATTTTTTGGGGGGGCAAAGCAAATATTAAAGTATACCTGCATCTCTGTTATGTATAATTTTTGCTGTAGCATTTATTAAAAGATTATTAACAGATAGAAAAAAGTAAGGAGTAAAGGAATGAGTAAATATTACACTTCCTACTAGCTGGACTATGAAGAAGAGGAGAAAAATAGTGATAATTGAAGGGTCAATGAGTTTAATGGAGAATTGGTTTTTGGTTCTCTCTCTCTCAAAAGACACGACTTGAACATGTTTAAATATTGATGTGAAAAAGTCAAGGAAGACATTGGAAGATTCAGAAGACAGAATATAATCAATGGAACAGGGACCATAAGGAGGCAGAAAAGGATGGGATCAGGAACACAAATGGAATAATAGGGTTTGTTAAGATTGAAAAACACCTCTTCCACTGAGATGGGAATGGAGGAGTAGTTAAGGATGAAACCCAATGCAGAGAAGTTTACAGGTGAGGGCTGAATGGCAAGGGCCAGGAAGTGGAGCAGTTCTCACATCATAACCTCAATTTTACCCTGTGAAAATGCTTGCTTGAAGTAGAAAAAGTCTGAAATAGTAGATGAAGGTAATGATTAAAAGGAGATAACTAAAGTTAAGAAGAAATTCTGGTGAGTGTGATGATAAGGGCAATGAATATGTCATGCTCTTCACTTCTAATATTCCATTTCCACTCCATCATGAAATTCTGTCAACCTTATCTTCCAAATATATCCCAAATTTAACTACTTTTCTTCTCCACTGCCCACTACCCTAGTATGAGTCATCAATATCTTTCTCTTTGAGTATTGTAATAGCTTTTTCCTAACCTACCCATCCCACTCACTTTGACTTCTTTCAAGATTATCTCTGTCTTTGGTTTTCTGCAGTTTAAATATGATATACCTAGGTGTAGCATTTGGGGTATTTATCTTGCTTAGTGTCAACGTTCACTGAAACTCCTGGGTTTGTGGTTTGGCATCTGTCATGAATTTTGGAAAATTCTCAGTCATTATTGCTTCAACTATTTCTTCTGCTTATTTCTTTCTTCTTCTGGTATTTCCTTTTTAACTGTCCCAGTTCTTGGTTATTCTGGTCTGTTGTTTCTTTGTTTTTCATTTTTTTTTTCTCTTTACATCTCAGTTTGAAAGTTTCTAATATATTTCCCAGCTCAGATTGTTTCCTCAGTCATGTACAGTCTGCTAATAAACCCATCAGAGACATTTTTCATTTCTGTAACAATGTTTTGATTTCTAGCATTTTATTTTTATTCTTTCTTTGGGTTCTCATCTCTCTGCTTACACTGCCTATCTATTACTATATATTGTCCACTTTTTCCATTATATGCTTTAACATATTAATCATTATTTTAAATTTCCAGGCTGAAATTTTCACAGTTACATGAATCTGATTCTGGTGCTTAGTTTGTCTTTTTAGACTGTACTGTCTTCTGCCTTTTAACACGTCTTATAATTTTTTGCATGATTTATCAGGTAAAAGAAGTGTGGGTTTTTTTTTTCTCTGACTAGAAATTAGGTATTTACTGTTTGCTGTAGTCATGGTGTCAGCAGCTAAAATTTCCACTAGTGTCCTTGGTTTTGTCTCCCCTGTTGTGGGTTTTCCTAGAGACTTCTTAAATAGAGCTTTTGTCTAGCAGTCCTCACAGATGTAATCCACTATTATTATCCTGCAGTCCTGTTGATGTGACAGTAGGGTATTAAAACCGTGAGGCCCCCGCAAGACTGGGACTCAGGGTTTTTTTCATTGTCAAGCTTGTCCATGCTCAGCCTCTAGCAATTTGTTCAATTGCCAGTTAATTGTTCCTATCAATTACTGGCTCTAGGAGCTTCTACTCTGGGTAAGCTGATCTGGACTATGCTTTCTCTTCATAGCAGATGCAGTTTGGTGAGACAAAAGTTTGATTGAAGTAAATTCAAGATAGTATAAGGAAGAAATATTGGAAATTACACCTTTTTGAAAAGTTTTGTTGTGAATGGGAGTAGAAAAAAGGAAAATAGCTGAAGAAAGATGTAGGGGTCAAGGATTTTTTTGTTCCATCTCCAACAGATGTAAGAAATTAGAGAATGTTTATTGATGGGAATGATCCAGTGGAGAGCCAAAAATTCTAATTCAGGAGAGAAAGGGAAGAATTGCTGGAGTAAAGTCCTTGAGTAGGCAAAAGGAGATGAGAGCCAATGTACAAGTTAGTATTATCATTAAAAATGTTATTGTTACTCCTATAACTATTATTCCTTTTAGTACAAATGTCCAAATGCCCCTTGAATTTCCTCATACATATGAATCTGTTTTTAGGATCCATAAAGAATTGTCTCACCATTTGCTAGCCATCATCATAACCAGCCTTTCACTTTGGTAAATCATAGCTTAGAGATCAGAGTAGAGCATTAATCCTGCCAGAGTCCCTCAGCATTTGCTATTAAGTTTTTAAAGGAAGGGAGCCTAGAATTTATAATAATGACTAATACGAATATAGCATCTCCTACGGGCTAAGCATTGTTCTAAATACTTTATGTATATTAGCTTATCTTATTATCACGATGGCCCAATGGGGTAAACACTACTATTACTCCCATTTTACAAAGTAGAAAACTGAGATACACAGCTAGTAAATGGGAGAGCCTAGATATGAACCCAAAATATTGTGCTCTGGAGTCTATACACTTATCTCTACCAAAAATTCATCCCCTCTTCTGACCAAGAATTCATTTAAGGCCCTGATGATCATCTCAAGGTTCACTGAGTTTGGTTCAGCCTCTAAAGAGAAGAAAGCAAGCTAAGTTCCTTATTATAGTGTCTTGATCCATCTTTATAAATCTCAGAAAGATTTCTCAGATCAATCGCACTCTCATGATATCTATGGATTTACCTTTGTCCCTAAAGCAGGTAAAGCCAAATATGTAATGCCTTTTTCAAAGTAAAAGATCTGACTTTAATTACATTACATTTATAAAACTGTTTCTAAGAGCAACCCAACCCCTCTTTTAAAAATAACTTTTGGAGATTCAAGATGGCCACCTAGGAACAGCCAACTCCTCTCCTCATAGAGCCAACCAAAGAGAAGAACCCCAGCAGTTGGTGACTCTCAATAGTTTAAGCAGGCTGAAATGGAGGACGTACCCCATATCACACAGAGGACCACTGGGAAACGCAGAGAAGAGAGAATGGGCAGCCAGCATTGGAGCCAGGAAGCCCCCTCTCTGCTCAGCTCACATCAGAATTAGAGTGCTGCTTCTGGATGTAAGAAATGGTGAGTATGGAAAACTAGGACTCAGCACCATGAACTGGGAACACCTTCCCCCACCAGCCTCAGGAGACTCTAGCCCCACTTGGGAAATGACCTGGATTCAGCACAGCTGTGTGTTTTCAGAGCCCACAGGGAGCTGGAAAACATTCTGAGCTCTGAAAACCTATGGCCAAACCATCTCTGAGAACTCATACCCTGTAGGCAGTGCTTGGCAGCCAGTTCACAGGTGGGAAAATAACTCCTGCTTTCTTCACTCGCCCCAAAGGTAGGTTCTACTGCTTTAGGGAGCTCTAGTTTGAGGAAAGCTATGACAGATTCTCTTACTGAAAGAGCTTTTGAGTCCTGAAGGTGCATCAGCCTCTAGTGAGGGAGGGGGAGTTGGAAGGAGTTCCCAGTAACCCCTCTCTCCCTGTATGAATGCTTAATGAACAGCTCATGGCTTTGCCATTCCTGCAGTGCTGCTAAAATGACTGAGGGCCCATACCCCTCCTAATCCCCACTGAGTGCTCACAGCTGGGGATTAAAATGCAGACCAGCTGGTTCCAGCCTGCAGGAGAAATGCTGGTAAGGAAAGACACTTTGAGTTCTAAGCACCAATCAGACAAGGGCAGGGGAGCTAGAGGTGGCAGAGGAGAGAGGCTTCTGTCCTGGCAACCACTCTTTCTGTGTGAACTCTTGTAGGACATAAAAGGCTCAGCCATCCCTGGAGCATGGCCACAGTGGCCAGGGGTACTGTTTCCCACTGGGGTAGCCAATCTTGCCCATGGTGAGTAACTGGAGAGTGGCCTAGTCTTACCTAGCCCTCCCCAAACAGCTTCCCACTCCCCCAAAATCCTAAGGACTGAGCATTTTGGTGAGTTCCCATAATTCTACCCATTGCTCGGGTCATCTGCACACTTCCTTGGAGAAAGGCCAAACAAAAAGCCCACAGCCACCATCACAGCTGGCCGGTTCCTCCAAGCATGACCTAGAGGCCAACTGGTAGAGCCCATTACAACATCTGAGAGAGTAATACAGTCCCTGAGAGTAGGATAAGAGCAAAACCAATGTCACTGTACATCTTGCAGATCAGTCCATAGGCTGAGGCATCAAAGAGCTTCTCCAGAGGATCCCCCAGAGATGTCGATGATCAACCCCCTTAAAATTCAGCCCCTGTGCTTGCACACCATGGGATTACTGTACAAACACCCACAAGCACCAGCCAAATGGTGGAAGCCTCTTAGGGAAACTAGATCCAAAAAAGCAGTAAGACCCACAGTGGTTGGGCCCTCATAGAATACCACCCCCAGGGGAAGGAGGAGTGAAACACAACAGGGGAGCACCCTGTGGAATAAAAATAAAAAAGTAAATCCCACAAAAGGCCACCCCAATATTATCAACCTTATCTAAGTAAAAATCAACAACGACAACAAACGAAAAGATTCTGTCTTCACAGATGACAAAGTACCAGGGAAAAACACTGGCAATCCCCAAAGCCTTAATGAATTATCACTCACAAAAGGTCCTCCCAGACCCCAACCAATGGAACCCATCCAGAATGACCTGTCTCTGATGACAGACATAAAATTCAGACTATAGGTGGCAAAAACAGTTAAAGAAAGCCACAAGAAGGTAGAAGCACAGATCACCCAGGCAATGAAAACAGTGCAGGAAATAAAAGCTGAACTGGCCAATATAAGAAAGGTCCAATCTGAAATCCTGGAAATGAATACTTTTTTCCTGGAATTTCTTTTTTTTTTTTTTTTTGAGTTGGAGTCTCACTCTGTCGCCCAGACTGGAGTGCAGTGGCCGCTTCCGGCCACCGCAGCCTCGACCTGCTGGGCTCTGGCGATCCTTCTGCCTCAGCCATCCAAGTAGCCGGAATTACAGACATGTGCTATCACACCTGGCTGATTTTTTGATTTATTGAAGAGATGAGGTCTCGCTGCCCAGGCAGGTCTCGAACCCGCGGGCTCAGGCAATCCACTCACCTCAGTCTCCCAAAGGCGCGGATTACAGACTGAGCCACCAAGCCCAGCTTTTCCTGGAATTTCAAAGCACAATGACATGCCTGGGCAGTATAACTGACCAGACAGAGGAAAAACTCTCAGAGCTTGGGAATTAAAATATTGAACTAACCCGGTCCAACAAATACAAGGAGAAAAAGCTCAAGATGGATGAGAAAAGCCTATGAGAGGTTTGAGTTTATGTAAAGAGACCAAATATATGGCAAATTGGCATCTGTGAGACAGGAGGGGAAAGTGAGAACATCCTGGAACAAGCCTTCCAAGAGGTCTATCTTGCTAGAAAGGTGACCATGCAGACACAAGGAATCTAAAGAATCATTGCGAGATATTACCTGAGAATACCATCCCCAAGATACATAATAATCCATCTTCATAAGGTAAGCATGAAATAAAAAATCTAAAGGCAGCTAGAGAGAAAGGACAAAGAATCTATTGGAGAAGACCCATCAGAATTGCAGCAGACTTTTCAGCAGAAACCCTACAAGACAGAAGGGTCCCATCTTTAATGTACTTAAAGAAATAAATTTCAGCCAAGAATTTCCTATCTGCCAAACTAAGCTTCATCAATGAAGGAGAGTTAAAATTTCAGACCAGCCCTTCAGGAGATGCTTAAGAAACTTCTAAGCACAGAAATGAAAGAACAGTTCCACCTGTTGCAAAAGCACAGGCAAGCATGGGTTAACAGACCATACAGATCAACCAAAAAACCTAAAAAGCAAATCAATCTCTTAATAGCAACACAACAGGAAGAAAACCCCACATATCAGTTATTAACTTAAACGGGAATGGACTGAATGCACCACTCAAGAGGTATAGAGTAGCAAATTAAATAAAGAAACGTGATCTTTCTGCTGCCTTCAGAGAGTTCAGCTCACTGCAAAGGACACCCACAGGCTCAAGATAAAGGGTTGGAGAAAGATCTTCCAGGCAAGTGAAAAACAAAAAAAGAGCAGGAGTAGCCATTTTTATATGACAACTTTAAACCAATAAAAATTTAAAAGAACACTGAAAGACACCAAATAATGATAAAAGGCTCAATCCACCAGCAAGAAATATCCACCCTGAATATATATGCATCCAACATAGCAGCACCCAGATTTCTAAAACAATTGATAGTTAAACTACAAGAGGATATAGACCCATAAAATTATAGTCAGAGGCTTTAATATCCCACTAACAGCTTTAAATTGGTCCTTGAGGCTCAAAAACTAACAAAGAAATCCAGAACCTTAAAACTCGACCAGTTGGACCTAATAGACATCTACATAACACTTCACCCAAAAACCAAAGAATATATATTCTTCTCATCAGCACATGGAACATACTCCAAGATCAACCATGTTATTGAGCATAAATCAAGTGTGAACAAATTTCAAAAGGTTGAAATAAAACCTGGCATATTTTCAGACCACAAGGAAATAAAAATAAATATCATGACCAACAGGAACCCCTCAAAACCCACAAATACATGGAAATTGAACAACATGCTTCTGAATGATTTTTTGGGTTAACACAGAAATCAAAACATAAATAAAAAGATTCCAAAGGCATGACATATCAAAACCTCTGGGGTACCATTAAATCAAAGCTGAGAGGGGAGTTTTAGAATTCCATGTACATATCAAGAAAATTGAGAGATCTCAAGTAAGCAGCCCAGTGTCACACCAAGGGAGCTGGAAAGTCAAAAGCAATCCAATCTTAGGTTTACTAGAAAAATTAAAATCACTAAAATAAAATTACAGTTGAATGAAATTAATTTTTAAAAATCATAGTATCATTGAGACAAAATGCTGGTGTTTGAAAGGATAAATAAGATTGAAAGAACCCTGGCCATATTGGCCAGAGAGAGAGAGAGAGAGAGAGAGTCCAAAGGAAAACAATTAGAAATGAAAAAGGTGATGTCACAACTGACCCTAAAGAAATTCAAAAGATTATCAGAGATTACAATGAACATCTATATGCAAATAAACTAGAAAATCTAGAGGAAATGGAGGAATTCCAGACCTCATACAGCCTCCCAAGGTTGAAACAGGAAGAAATTGAAACCCTAAACAGAGTAATAACAATCCAAGAAAATTCCCTTCCAAAAGAAGCTCTGAACCAGATGATTATTTAGTTGAATTCTACAAGACATACAAGGAAGAGCTGATACCAATTCTATTGAAAGTACTCCAGGCAATTGAGAAGGAAGGACATCTTCCCAGCTCATTTTATGATGCCAGTATTATTCTGATACCCACAAATTGGCAAAGACCCAACAAGGAAAGAAAACTACAGGCCAATTTCCCTGAATGAAAAATTGTTAGCAAGATTCCAGCAAATATCATCTAATAGCACATTTCAAGGGTTATCCATCATGCCCCGGTAGGTTTCATTTCCAAGGTGCATGGCTGGTTCAACATAAGTAAATCTATAAATGTAATCCATCACATAAACCCACGTAAAACCAAGACCACATGATTATATCATTAGATGCAGAAAAAGCATTCAATAAAATCCAATATCCATTCTTGATAAAAACCCTTGAATAGCTAGGTTTCAAAAGAACACTGCTCAAAATAATAAAAAATCGTCTATGATAAACCTACAACCAACATTATACTTAATGGTCAGAAGCTGGACCCATTAACCCCAAGAACTGGAAAAAGACAAAGATGCCCACTCTTACCCCTGCTATTCAACAGAGTACTGTACATCCTAGCCAGAGCAATCAGGTAGGAGAAATAAATCAGGGGTATCCAAATAAGAAGTTAAGCTATCCCTATTTGCAGATGATATGATTCTATACTTAGAAAACCCTAGAGTTTGTCAAAACCTCCTCACACTGATAAATGACTTTGGTAAAGTCTCTGGATACAAAATCAATGCACAAAAACCAGTTGCATTTCTATACACCAACAACAAGCAAGCTGAGGACTAAGTAAAAAATACAATCCCGTTTACAGTAGCCACAGGGAAAAAAAAAATCTTGGCATCCAAAGAGGTGAAAGACCTTTATAATGAGAAAAACACCCCATGTTCATGGATTGGAAGAATAAGTATTGTCAAGATGTCCATTTTACCCCAGGAAATCTACAGATTCAATGCAACTCCTATCACATTACCACCATCATTTATACTCATAAATGATTACCATCATTTTTTCACAAACCTAGAAAAGACAATACAGAAATTCATATGTAAGCAAAAAGCCCAAATAGTTAAAAAAAAGTCCTCAGCAAAATGAACAACGCTGGAGGCATCACACTTCCAGACTTTAAGCTTTATTATAAAGCTACAGTAACCAAGACAGCATGGTATAATACAGGAATAGACACACAGAACAATGGAACAGGACAGAGAATCCAGAAATAAGGTCATGAACCTTTAGCCAACTCATCTTTGAGAAAGCTGATGAAAACAAACGTTGGGGAAAGGAAGCCATATTTAGCAAATTGTGTTGGAAAACCACATTCAGAAGAATGAAACTGGACCCATACCAATCACCATATATAAAAATTAACTCAAAATCAATCAGGTACTTAATGTGAAACCCCAGACGATAAGGATCTTAGAAGAAAACTTAAAGAACACCCTTCTGGATATTGGGATAGGCAATGAATTTATGGCCACATTCTCAAAAGCTGAAATAGATGGGACTTTATCAAGCTAAAAAGTTTTGCACAGCAAAAAAAAACCATCAAAAGAGTAAAAAAACAATCCACAGAATGGGAAAAAATATTTGAAAGCTATGCATCTGACAAAGACTTAACATTCAAGATCTACAAGGAACTCAAATGAATTGAGAGAAAAACAAACAAACAAAACTCCATTAAAAAGTGGGCAAAAGACATGAACACAGACTTCTCAAGTAGCCAACAAATATATGAAAAAAAGTGCTCAGCCTCACTAATTATCAGAGAAATGTAAATCAAAACTACAATGAGATACCACCTCACACCGGTAAGGATGACTATAATTAAAAGTCAAAAAACAATAGGTATTGGCATGTCTGTGGAGGAAAGGGAATACTTCTACACTGTTGATGGGAATGTAAACTAGTTAAACCTTTATGGAGAGCAATATGGCATTGTCTCAAAGAACTAAAAACTGAGCTTCAATATGACCAAGCAATCCCAATTTGGGGAATATACTCAGAAGAATTTAAATCACTCTACCAAAAAGACACCTGCACATGTATGTTCATTGCAGCACTATTCACAATATCAAAAACATGGAACTAACCTAGATGCCCATCAAAGTGGACTGGATAAAGAAAATGTGGTACATATACACAGTGAAATACTACAGCCATAAAAAAGGTCAAAATCATGTCCCTTGCAACAACATGGATGCAGCATACTCAGTGAACTATCACAGAAACAAAAACTGAATACTACATGTTTTTACTCATAAGTGGGCCTTGATCAATGGTCACAAGAGCACAAAGGTGGGAGTAATAGACTCTGGACAATGCTAAAGGAAGGAGAGAGCAGGGATAAGGGGCACAAAACCACACACTGGGTACCAGGTCCACTGTTGGGTGGGGGAGAGGGCTTGCTAGATTCCCAAACCTCACCTGCACATTATGTAGTAAATCCTAATGGGTAACTCGCTATTCTAAAGTTTGAAAAAGAATGAATAATGACAGAATTGTGTCTTTTCTGCATATTGTATCTCCAAAAAGTCACAATAACTTTTACTAAAGTATTACATTCAGAAATGTACACAAATCATAAGTGCACAGTTAGATAAATCTTCACAAAGTGAGTAAATCCATGTAACTAGAACATAGATCAGAAATCAGAACATTATCAACACCACAGCGTTTTCCTCTTGCCAACTCTCAGTCACTACCTCCTTAAAGGCAATCACTATTCGTTTTATATGTTTTGAACTTAAATATAACCCACTTTTACATTCATCCCTACCCCCATTAATAATGTACACATTTCTTGCCTAATTTTTTTTTTTTTTTTTTGAGTTGGAGTCTCACTCTGTCGCCCAGACTGGAGTGCAGTGGCCGCTTCCGGCCACCGCAGCCTCGACCTGCTGGACTCCGGCGATCCTTCCGCCTCAGCCTTCCGAGTAGCCGGAATTACAGGCATGCGCTACCATGCCCGGCTGGTTTTTTTTTTGATTTATTGTAGAGATGAGGTCTCGCTCCCCAGGCGGGTCTCGAACCCGCGGGTTCAGGCAATCCGCTCACCTCAGCCTCCCAAAGGCGCGGGATTACAGGCTGAGCCACCGAGCCCGGCTTGCTCTTGCCTAATTTTTATGTTTGACAACTTGTTCAAAGATGAGTGCTAAAATTATATCATGGCCTGTTCCACTTTTTTGTTCTGGGTTTTTATCTGAACTTCATTTATGTCATAAAGTAATAAGTAATAATAATAGCCACAGTTATTGTGTGCTTACTACGTGCCAGGTAAGTGCTGTGTTACTTGTTGAATCTTCATAGCAACCCTATGAAGAAGGGACTGTTATTATAATTCCCACTTTTCAAAAGGGGAAAGTGAAGCACAGAGATTATATAATTTTCCTAAGGCCACACAGTTACTAAATGGCAGAATTGAGGTACATTTTTTTGTTTGAAACAATATACTTAGCCCTATCTAGATCAGGCAAATATACCCTAATTCATCTAAGTACGCTCTTGTTATTATAAGATTATTTTACTTAATTATGTAAGTACACTTATACTTTAATTACAGTCCACCCTGAACTCTCCCATCATACAATTAATTCAAAATTTAGAATCCTTTGCGATCCTTCTTGTTTTTTTTCTGTGTGACTCCATTGATAGAGATATATAGAACACACAAAACCAATCTACAGTAACAGAAAGCTATTCAATGGTTGCCTGGGGCCAGGGACTTGGGGTGAGGTCAGCTGACTGTAAATGGTATGAGGGAAATTTTAGGGGATGATTTGCATCATCCCCTTTGTTAACCTTCTTGGGTTTAATTGTGTCCTCTTTCATGCATCAGAATAACGGGTTGTTAGCTATTGTTCTCATATATTAGAATGCAAAATATTTATCCCTAGAACTTTTTAAAAATCCATTTTGGTTGATTCATATTATTGTCCCCTTTCGTTAACATAGTGTATCTGTCAGAATACTTTTAGCTGCAAGCAACAGAACACCAAATTAAACATAGGTTTGAACTATAGACGTTTATTAATAAATCTTGCATAACAAGAAGTCTGAGGTTAGGCAAACCCAGGCCTAATTCATTAGTACATTGAGGTTATCAAAGACCCTATTTTTTTCCATCTTTCCACTCTGCAACCTCCAGTATGTTAGGATGGCTGTATTCATGGCTACAAGATTACTTCAGCCATTCCAAGCATCACATCCTAACACAACTGTATGCAAAGGTAGAAAGGGGGCTGCAAAAGAAGGAAGCTCTTTTCTTTTTATCAGGGAATGAACGCTAAGAAGCCCCAGAATACTTTCCCTTATATTTCATTGGTTAAAATTGTGCCACATGGCCACTCTAGGTACAAGACAGGCTGAGATAGAAATAATTGGCACTTCCAGCCTCTGTTGACAAAAGAAAAGTGATTGTCGGGCTTTTGAGGTACAATTTGTTGTTGGATATGTAACCACATTAGTGCTTCACATAGATAATATACAGCTAACCTTAATGTCTTAGAAAGGGTATAGGTGAAGAAGGGAGATGTTAACCACACCCATAGTGAATTGTATGTGTAAGCTGAAATGTTCCCTTCCTACAACTTGTCAGTCTGATAGTCTTAATGCTACTGTGTTTTGCAAGCCTCGCTTTCTAAATGGGCCATGGTGAATTTACTCTAAAAATGGCTGAAAGTTTCAGGAAAGTAGATTTAGGTTTAATAGAAGGAAGAATATTTCTTACAGAGCTGTAAGATGGTTACTTCCAGAAGGTCTGAGTCACCTGTCACCAGAATGTTTAAGCAGAGCACTTTAGTGATAGCAAAAATGTATAAATTCCGAATGAAGAAAAACTGTACCTATGTAAAATGCTTGTTATATTTTGTGGAAGGAATTCATATAGAGGTTAAAGAGTTAGACTCTATCTGTGATTTATAACCCTTTGTGTCTTGTATCTTACTAAATACTCAAATAAGGACTTGGCTTTCACAATAATAGAAACAAATTAAGAAATGCCCATTTTTCAAAAGTGGGAATGCATATTCTCATAAAGTACTAATACCATTAAGTACATATTTTACTGCCATGGTATTGTAAAACAAAATCATTTTTTAAAAAATGGAACAGAATTGATGGAATAAATAAATTATACTGGGTTCAGGTGAATTAGGTAGATAAAAAGTTATCTGTGTTAACAGCTGCCATGAAGGTTCAACCTAGAACTCTCATGAAACTGCAGTTTTTATTGGTGCCCAGAAAGGAGGAATGGAGAATAAAGTACAATAATAGATAAATTCCAGGCAGGAAATGGTACATAAAATGTACTTGCCAGTAGGTGGGGGGAATAGTGGATTTTGAGACACACAGAGGGTACAAGGTTAACTTGTCAAGATGACCTAGATGGAAAATATATGCAGATATGATCAGCATACTGTGAACTGACATCCTGACAAATATGGATGAGAGAGAGAGCAAGAGAGAGAAAAAACTAATGAAAGAATAATAAATAAAGAATAAACTAATGAAAGCCCAGTGTCCCAACTAGATTACCTCTTTGTTTGTTGATGTGCCTGACACTTCCCTCTCTACCTTCTCTTTAGTTTCTCTCCCTGAAAACTCTCCTTACTTCTGTTTCTCTATACACTCTCTTCCACTTCCATTTCATTTTCTTATTCTTTCTTCATCTCTTCTCCTTACCAATGAAATTCAATGATATACTCAAATTATAGTTTAATAACTATAGTGTCTGTAAAGCCAGAGATCTTTGGTTATGAGCATGGTGGAAAACTACATTAGTAGCAATATGTTTCAAGCAAAGCTTTTTATTTTGCAAATAATAAAACATTATGAAACTTAGTATAAAGATGAACAAGTATTTCTTGAAAAACAGCTAATAGCTTTGACTAAACTTAAGTAGCATACATCTCATAGACAGTTGATGTATATTCTATATACAGGAAATATAGATATGGGAACCAACAAATGTTCAACCAAAAAGTTAACCTAGTAATTTATACGCAATGGAAGGAAAAAGTTCAAAATCCATGCTCACTTGTCTCCTATACAAACCACTCTCTATCTCTGTTTGATGCTTGCCTTTTATTACTGTAGCAGTCTTTGAGTGTAGTTCTGAGTACTACATGGGTTTCTTCTGCCTTACTCTCACAATGGTGGATTGCATGTTTATACTGATTCAAATGTTCATCTCTTGCTGTTTTCTGACTATACATTCTGCACAACACAAGGATATTTCTAATTGCTTATTTTTATAAATTGACAATATACATAATTAAGTACACTTTTCCTACAGAAGAACTCAATGTAGTGGTACTGTCCAAGTCTAAGGAACTAGAAAGATAGCAAAGGTTCCATTTTTAAACATTCACAAACCTGAAAGTATCTGATTTAGTTGTTTATTTTTAGAAGGACTACATATTTTTGTTTCTCCTGAAGCTAACATGATTGTTTCTGATCTCTGAGATAAATATGAAAAATTTTGTGAAATAGTAATTAAAATTTTTACTTGTGCCTATATTTGTGATTGTTTGGGGCTACTTATATTTAACACTTTGCTTCTTATAGTATATAAAAGTTGTACTTTCTTTCTCAGAAAATTTTCAATTCACAATGTGTTAATACAAACGTGTGCTTACTTGACATAATAAAAACCATATGGATTCCTATAAAAGAAAAGAGATAGCCAAAAAAAATAAATAGTATGATCATCTATGTCTATAAAATAGAGCTTAAAATCTTTGCCAAGCCAAGAAGTACAACTCCTTTTTTAAACATTGCCTGTTGAAAACAGATGTGACTTAAATTTCTCTAAATAGCATCATTTTTCCCACTAATTCTGGTGAGGGATTTTTGTAATGCTGAGTAGTTAGATGGTCAGCAGAGCATTTTGTTCAGTTGAAGTTCTTTCCATATTCAAAGATTAGAGTGAAACGTTTAAAGTGTTGTACTGTGCTTTACTTTAAAGCTTCATTATGTTTTCTGATGTCACCCTTTTGTTCCTTTTAGTAATATGCTTATGTAGTAGAATCAGTGTGTCATATTTTGCATAGGAAAAGCATACTATCTACAAAGGGCAAACAGCTTCTTTCTGGATTCTATAAGCCTGATCTCATCAAAGACATTTCCCCTTCTTGCCTGTCACCTCCAATTCCAAACACATACTCAGATACTCAGAGGCCTGGGATTCAGACAATTTGAAATCTTGCTCTATTGAATCTCTTATTTGTTTTTAGGCTGGCAGAGGGTCAAAATAGTTCTCCCTTTCTTGGAATTACAGTTTCTGTGTATGTTTATAGGTCCTATGACTCATAAGAAACTTTCCTATTCACTGATTTCCAGACTCTGGGAAATTTTTTTTCTCAGGTCATGTTGGGCAGGGATACTGCAGCCATATCCTCAGCAGAATGGTTCTCCACAGTGGCCTTCAAAATATCAAATAATCATTAAGAGTTGGGCAGAGGTTCCTGCTACCCTCAGTGGCCTACTAGTAGGATGACTATTTAATATGTCAGTCTAAATAAGAGTAATTTGAAAGTGAAGAGAGTACTATTAATAACTTTTTCAGGAAAACAGGAATAAAATGGACATGTCCTAGCAAGCTGGTATGAATGTTGAACCTATCTTTGGGTACTGTATATTGTTTTGTCTTCCCTTAGCCAGAAGATAATACTCAAATTTAGCCCAAAAGAACTTTATTTCAAATATTACATGTATTTTGGGCTATAATGCTGTGTATTGACTTTTTAAAGCCATGCTGTAAAAAATCATCAGGTACAAAATAATGGTAAGAAAACATGTTTTGATATTTTTCTTGATTTGTGAAAGCTGGTGCTTGATAATATGATATTTGAACATTCTCAAAGCACTACAAAGTTATTTTTCATTCTCATATTTCGGGATTCCTTTAACATACACAGTTTTTTCTAACATGCATAACTTTTCACATGTTTATTATGAAAGTTTGAAACGTTTGTTCTGTGTTGTTGAGGGTTTTAAAAAATGTTCTTATTTACAGCCAGTTGTACATCTCTGACTGACTTTGATGATTGTCCAGGGAATATAACAGATTTCTGTCCAGAGAATATTGTTTGTGCATGCAAAGATGGATAGCCATTTTATAATTAATGGTTATATGAGCTGTTAAAACAGTGTAAGCATAATATATTTTAAGTAATAATTCATTTTGTTTTTGTTTGCTATATTCAACAATGCAATACTTGTTTTAAAATAATACTTTAACCCAAAATGGCTCCTATACACATGGCACAGTTGCAGTCTTCCTAAAATATTTTAATCTACTCTTTTAAAAACAATATACTAAAATTTTAAAAATTAACTAAGATAATTTATATTAACTTTATATGATTACCACCATTCAAATATGCTTTCCTCAGACTTTTTGCAAATAAGTTATATATATTCATAAATAAATTGTTTTATTGTTTTAATGGGGAAGAAATGTTATTTTATGCAATATCAATAATCCTGACATATTACGTATGGATAAAGCATTTTGTAAATCAAGATGTGTTTTAAATGCACTGTGACCCCCCTCCTTTGTTTCCTCCTTTCGTTTTTGTTTTTTATAAGTGTAAGTGTATTCTTTGAGAAAGCGATAATTCTTTTTCTTAAAAATCAGGTCGCTTTTCTACTTTTCCTTACCATAAAAATGAAAGCTGGTGAGTCAAAAATGAAAGGAATACTTAGGAAATAGATACTACAAGAATAAGAATGATTATATATGTAAGAGAAAGAGAGGATAAGTAAAAATGGGGCCAATGGTGAAATGTTTTCTTTATATTCTCTTCCTTGGTGATCTATCTAGTCTCCTGGCTTTAAACACCATCCAAACTGATGTACATGCTTACTTACCATTTTCACTTGAATATCTAATACCTATTTCAAAATCAGCAAGTACAAAATTGAACATCTGAGCTCCTGCTACCACCACCACAAACCTGTTCTAACTGCAGTCTTTCTTGCAACTCAATCCTTCCATTTGCTTAGGCCACAAACCATGATGTTATCTTTCAGTTCTCTTTGCCTTGCACATTCACTTTCTGTCCATCAGTAAATTCTTCTGGTTCTAACTTTTAAAACATAACCAGAAATCTACCATTTCTTTTCCCTACCCTCACTGCTATCAATCAGGTCCAAGCTACCATCATCTCTTCCCTAGATTACTGAACAGCTCTGTGACCTTTCTCCCTGCCTCTACCTTTGCCCCTACCATCTGTTTTCAATACAAAATTCCAATGATATTTTTCTCAGAAACAAAAAATATTCCCCAAATATCCTAAAAGCCATGTAAAACCACCAAAAGCCCTAAACAGCCAAAGCAATCTTGAATAAAAATAACAAAGCTAAAGACATCACATGCTCTGACTTCAAAATATACTACAAAGCTATAGTAACCAAAATAGCACATTAATGGAATAAAAACTGGCACACAGATCAATGAAATAGAAGAGAGAACCCAGAAATAAATTCAACCATTTATGGTCAATCAATCTTCAAGAAAGGTGCCAAGAACACTCAGTAAATGTAGGGACAAATGGATATCTACATGGAAAAGAATGAAAATTGGACCCTTGTCTCATACCATATAAAAAAATCAACTCAAAATGTATTAAAGCAGAAAGTGATCCTTTTAAAACAACCTAGATTATGTCACTCCTCAAAACTGTAATTATTCCATATTTTACTCTAAAATTTGAGTCCACACAAATGAACTATGAGGTCTTTTGTGATTTAGTCCCTACTTCTTTGGCCTTGCCTTCTGTCATAGTACCCTAACTCACTGTGCTCCAGCCATACTGGTTTATTTCTGTTCCTCAAACATGTACATACTTCCTGCTGCTTTAGAGCCTCTGTGCTTGCTATTCCCCATACTTGGAATGTTCTTCTCCCCAAATGTTCTATGGCCAACTCCATCACCTTCTTCAATCTTCGTTCAAATGCTACCTTCTCAATGAGACCTGCCATTTACTAACCTATTATATCACTGCAATGTGCCCCACTACCTTACTTCCCACACTGCCAATCTTCCTTACCCTCTACTCTATTTTTTCTTTATTCCACAGAACTATCAAATTTAAACATTGAAGATAATTTACTAATTATGTTTATTTTTATTGTTTGTCTTCCTCTGATATATTGTAAGCTACTTGAGAACATGGATCTCTGTTTTATCCACTTTTATATCTCAAAAGGCTGGAATAGTACTTGGCACATCATAGGTACCCAATAAAAGTACAATAGCATTGTATAATAGATAATCCCTTTGTGAGTCAGTCCTAGGCTAAGCAAGAAATATACTCTTGTAAATGTCTGTTTTCCAAGAAGAAACCTGTGAAGATGAATAAAATATATTTGAAAAATACTTTTTGGTCTCCTTAAATAAGTGGCAGTGTATTACATATTAAAACTGCATTATTCTCAATAACAAAAACATAGAACCAACCCAACTGCCCATCAAAAGTGGACTGGATAAAGACAATGTAGTACATATACATGATACAGTATTACTCAGCCATAAAGAAGAACAAAATCAAGGATTTCCAGCAAGATGGCAATGGAACAGGTCAGACTGTGAGAGTCTCTGCAAAAGCGAGTGCCCATAAAGACTCTGTGTATGAGTGGGTGTGTGCTGGTGGGTGAGTGAATGTCTGAGGGGACACTTGGGTTCAGGCACCCAGGATTCTCCTCTGGAGGTGACTGCAACCCCCCACCACCCTGAGTTCGGAGCCCTCATTGCACCCGATCCTCTGCTGTTCTCAGGGCTTTCCTGAGAAGAGGTTGCAGAATACAGCTGATTCTCATCACCACATGGTGCCCAGCCTACACCATCACCTGTGACAGCAGAGTGACAGAAGCCCCAGATCTGTGGAGAGAGAGAACAGGTGAGGGAGAGCTGAAGAGGAGGCTCATCACCAGTGAAGAAATGCTGACCAGAGCCATTTTTCTGTCCCAGAACCAGGCAGAGACCTGCATTGTCCCACCCATCTCCACCCATCCTCCAACCTGGGACCTAGAGGTTATCTCATCAAACTCTGAGAAACAGATGCCCCTCCCCCACACTAGGACAGGCAGAGACAAGTCTGATCTGAGTGGGAGACTCGACAACAGGGGCAACAAGCCAAATGAGTCCAGATCTTATCAATCCTCCTCCCCGCAGTAGTCCATGGAGCATCTGACCCACACTGAGAGCAACCCTATCAACTTGCATTGAGAGCAGAGGGGAGGGGCTGGAGCCTAGATCTGAAAGGAAGTTGAAATTATAGGAACAGCCTCAGAGCAAGTTTTTTTGTTTGTTTGTTTTTGGGGGGGAGGTTGTTTGTTTGTTTTGCTTGTTTTTCTTTGTTTTTTATTTTAGTTTTTTTTTTGCCTTTTCCCTTTTTCTTTCTGTTTTTGGTTGTGTTTTTGTACTTGCTTTGTTTCTGTTATGTTATTGGTTTTTTTTAGACATGTTTGTATATGGGTGATTTGGAGGGAGAGTACATCAATGGAGGGTTTCTGTCAGTTTGTGTGTTTGTATGATTATCTGTTTTTTTAATCTTTTCTTTCTTTGTGTCTCCTTTCACGTGTTAGTTGGTACACCTGTCTGTTTTCCCTCTTCTTCTTCTCTCTCTCCATTTTCCTCTCATCCCCCTCCTGCCTTTTTCCATTGTTTTCCTGCTTCTTATCCCATTTTACTTTTCGGGGCAAACTTATACCCCCACTGCATGGACAGATTGTAAGGCAGTAGAGGTAGGTTCCAGGGGGCCAACACACATGTCAGCAGATATTGGGATCTGCAGATAGTTTCTGAATCACAACTTCCTCCCTCAATTAAATTTCAAAACTGCAAAAAGTACAACACCCAACCCACAACCCAGCTTCAGGATTGAACAAAGTCAGAGGATCCACGTAAGGAAAAATAGGAGATTGAGCAAACAGTAGTAAAAGTTACCTCTCCATCCCTGAACAAGAGAATTAAAGAAGAGGTTAAAAAAGGGGGGGCATATACACAAATGAAGAAAAACCAAAAGAAGAATAGTATCTCACACAGACCCCTGGGAGGTCAGCCACTGAGAATACAAACTTCAGAATGCAAACAATGAAGAGCCACCAGAATGACTGGTCTCAAACCACCAAACCAGGTATCAAGACATTAATAGAGAGAATAAATAGATTGAGGAGAGAGAACAGAAAAGAATGAGAGAGTTGATAACTGAGATGACAGCAATAAAGAATATAGTGAATGAAATAAATAACAAACTGATAAACATGGAAAGCAGAATTAACCAAGCAGAAGAAAGAATTTCAGAGCTTGACCAAAATTTGGAACTAACCCACTGTTAAAATCATAGAAAAGAAGCTTAAAAAGACAGAACAAAACCTCTGAGAGATGAACGATTGTTTCAAGAGGCTAAACCTAAGATTAACTGAAATTCCTAAGGCAGATAGAGAGACAGAGAAGAGCCTGGAACAAACATTCCAGGCAATTATCCAAGAAAACTTCCCTCATATCATCAGTGACACAACCATTCAAACACAGGAGATTCAGACAGCAAATGAGAAGACCAGCTCCTAGACATGCAGTAATTTGCCTACACAAAGTAGGTATAAAAGAAAAAATTCTAAAGGCAGCAAGTGAAAAAGGTCAGACTAACTACCAGAGAAGACCAATTAGAATAGCAGCAGACTTATCTACAGAAACACTTCAGGCTAGGAGAGCTTGGATCTCAATCTTCGAACTTCTGAAAGATAAACAATTTCAACCAAGATTTACCTACCCAGCTAAGCTAAGTTTCATCAGTGATGGTGAATTGAAATCGTTCCCAGACAGTCAATCTTTAAGAGTTTACGGTGCCTCCAGACCAACTCTACAAGGACACTTAAGAAAGTATTAAACACAGAAAAAAAGGAAAAAAAGAATGGCAACTCCTTTCCCAAGAATGCAGGAAAAAGATTGAAAACACACATAAATCAACTCAAAAATAAAAAAAAAGACAACAAACAGGAATAACAACAACTCTATAAGAACCACATGACAGGGATAAACACTCACATTTCAATAGTTAGCCTGATTGTGAATGGACTAAATGCACCATTGAAGAGACATAGAATGTCAAAATAGATAAAATATCATGAGGCAAAAATATATTGTCTCCAAGAGACTCATCACACCAGAAAGGACACTCACAGTCTCAAGGTAAGAGGATGGAAAACAAAATTTCAGGTAACTGGAACACAAAAGAGAGCAGGAGTTGTGATTGTTATATCAGACAAAATACCCTTTAGGCTATCAAAAATTTGCTGGGCTTGGTGGCTCAGCCTGTAATCCCACGCCTTTGGGAGGCTGAGGTGAGTGGATTGCCTGAGCCTGTGGGTTCGAGACCCACCTGGGCAGCGAGACCTCATCTCTACAATAAATCAAAAATCAGCCGGGCATGGTAGCATGCGCCTGTAATTCCGGCTACTCAGAAGGCTGAGGTGGAAGGATCACCGGAGCCCAGCAGGTCGAGGCTGCAGTGGCTGGGAGCGGCCACTGCACTCCAGTCTGGGTGACAGTGAAACTCCAACTCAAAAAAAAAAAAAATTAAAAAGGGGCAGAAGATCACTACATAATGATAAAAGATTCAATCCACCAATAAGAAATATCTATCCATATATGCACCCAACATAGGAGCACCAAATTTTATAGAGCAGCTTGACTGCTCTATAAAACATATTGACTCTAACAATATAATAACTGGGGACTTAAATAACCCAGTCACAACCCTAGACAGATCATCAAGACAAAAAATCAACAAGGATATCCAGGACCTCAACGTGACGCTTGACCGATGGACTTAATTGATACCTAAAGAATGCTCCACCCAATAACCATGGAATATACATTCTACTCATCACTACATGGAATGTACTCTAAGATCGACCACATCCTTGACCATCAATCAAGCATGAACCAACTGCCATGCACCTTCTCAGACTACAGTGGAATAAAAATAATTATCAACACCAACAAAGTTCCCCCAAAACCCAAAATGACAGGGACACTAAATAGCATGATGTTAAACAACTCCAGGGTCAACATGGAAATGAAAACAGAGATTAAAAGATACCTGGAAACAAATTAAAACAAAGAAACATCTTACCAAAATCTCTGGGATGCAATGGAAGCATTACTAAGAGGGAATTCATATCTCTATGAACACACATGAAGAAAATGGAAAGATCACAAGTTAACAGCCGAACAAATCACCTAAGGAAGCTGGAAAAGCAATACCACCAAAACCCTAACTTCAGCAGGAGAATCCAATAAGAGCCAAAATTCAGGATATAAAAGACAAAAAGATAATAGAAAAAGTCAACAAAGCAAAAAGCTGTTTTTTTGAAAGGATAAACAAGATTGATGAACCCCTAGCTAGACTGACCAAGAAAAAGAGAGAAAAATTCCAGATAAACACAATCAGAAATGCAAAGGATCAAGTCACAACTGACACTGGAGAAATACAAAAGATTATCAGAGACTATATACTTGTATGGAAAAAAACTTGAAAACCTAAAGGAAATGGACTACTTTCTGACATCACACAACCTCCCCATGTTGAAACAAGAAGAAATTGAGACCCTAGTAGACCAACAACAATCCAGGAAATTGACTGTCATAAGAAAACTACCTTAAAAAAAAAAAAAAGCCCTGGACCAGATGACATTCCAGCAGAATTCTACCAAACATACAAGGAGGAACTGATACCAATCCTACTGAAAGTATTCCAGGCAATTGAAAAAGATGGAACTCTCCCCAAATCATTTTATGAATCTAACATGACATTGATACTCAAACCAGGTAAAGACTGAACAAAGAAAGAGAACTACAGGGCAATATCCTTGATAAACATAGATGCTAAAATTCTCAACAAGATTCTAATAAACCAGATCCAACAACATATCTCAAAAGTCATCCACTGCAACCAAGTAGACTTCATCCCCGGGATGCAGGACTGGTTCAACATTCACAAGACCATAAACGAAAACCACATGATTAATATCATTAGACATGGAAAAAGCCTTTGATAAAACCCAGCTCCTCTTCTTGATAAAAACCCTCAAACATCTAGGCATAGATGGAACATAGCACAAAATAGTAAGAGCCATCTACAAGAAATCCACAGTCAGCAAACTGCTAAACAGACAGAAATGGGAACCATTTCCCCTGAAAACCAGATGAAGACAAGGATGCCCACTCTCACCTCTCTTTTTCATAATAGTTTTTCTAGTCTTAAAGAGAGCAATCAGAAAATAAAAGGAGATCAGGTGTATCCAAATAGGAAAAGAGAAAGTAAAGTTATCCCTCTTTGCAGATGACAAAATTCTATACCTCAAAAATCCAAAAGCTTCCTTGTGCTAATAAAGGACTTAGGAAAAGTCTGAGGGTATAAAATAAAGGTGAAAAAGCAGCATTTCTATATGAACAATAAACAAAAAGAAACCCAAATAAAAAGCACATTCACATTTACAATAGCCACACATACACACAAAAGAAATATCTTGGCATCTTCCTAACCAGAGACCTTTACAACAAAAACTACAAAACACTGCTCAAAGAAATCAAAGATGACACAAACAAATGGAAAAATATTCCATGCTCATGGATTAGAACAATAAACATTGTTATGATATACATCCTACCCAAGGCAATCTACAGATTTAATGCAATATCCATTAAATTATCAACAGCATTATTCTCAGACCTGGGAATGACAATACAGGAATTCATATGGAAACATAAACAACAACAAATAGCCAAAACAATCCTCAGCAAAAAAAACAAAAAGCAAACAACAACAACAGCAGGAGGTATCACACTCCCAGACTTTAAACTTTATTATAAAACTACAATAATCAAAACAGCCTGGTATTGGTACAAGAACAGGCATATGACCAATGGAACAGAATACAGATTCCAGAAGCAAAACCTCAATTTCTCAACCAACTCATCTTAGACAAAGCCTCCACCACCAACCACTGGGGAGAGGAGAACCTATTCAGTAAATGGTACTGGGAAAACTGGCAGAGCACATGCAGAAGATTAAAACAAGACCCCTACCTATCACCATACACAAAAATTAACTCTAAATGGATCAAAGACCTAAACATAAAACCTCAAATTATAAGAAACTTAGAAAACGCAGGAAACACCCTTATGAAAATTGGTACTGGCAACCAATTCCTGATCAAAACCCCAAGTGCCCATGCTATTAAGAGATAAGATAGACAAGTGGGACCTCATCAAACTGACAAGCTTCTGCAAAGCCAAAGAAATCATCAAGAGAGCAGGGAGACAGCCCACAGAATGGGAAAAATATTTGCCAACTGTATGTCTGGCAAAGGCCTAACATCTAGGATCTACTAGGAAGTCAAACATGCAGAAAAGAAAAAAATCAAAAGCCCCATTACAAAATGGGCCAGAGATATGAATAGACATTTCTCAAATGAAGACATATGAGCAGCCAACAGATACATGAAAAATTGCTCAGTCTCACTAGTCACCAAAGAAATGCAAATTAAAACTACACTGAGATACCACTTAACTCCAGTCAGGATGGCCATCATCAATAACTCAAAAAAATAACAAATGCTGGGGAGGATGCAGTGGAAAGCGAACACTTCTACACTGTGGGAGTGTAAACTAATACAACCTCTGTGGAAAACAGTTTGGCAATTCCTAAAAGATCTATAAATTGAACTTCCATATGACCTGACAATCCTCCTACTGGGAATAAACATACCTGCACATAGATATTTGTTGCAGCATTGTTCACAATAGCAAAAACATGGAAGCATGCTGCTCATCAGAGATGACTGAATAAAAAAAATGTTGTACATATACATGATGGAATATTACATAGCTATAAACAAGGACAAAATTATGAACTTCACAGCAACTTGGATGGACTTAGAGTCTGTAATACTGAGTGATCTATCACAGAAACAAACAACTGAGTACCACATGTTATCACTCATAACCAGACAACTAGTGTAATACTATAGAACAATTAGTGTAATACTGTAAGAAAAGGATTGCCAGTAGCGGGAAACTTCCAGGGGATGGGGACAGTGGGTGCAGGGGGGACAGGATTGGCAGTAATGGGAATCTGCCAGGGGAGGGAAGGCACACCTCATCAACAAGGGTACCTGCATAATGAACATTTCTTTTACCTAACCCTGAATTGTATCCCACATCTTTAAAATAAAACATTAAAAAAAATTTTTTTAGACGAGAACAAAATCATGGATTTTGCAGCAAATTGGATGAAGTTGCAGACCATAATACTAAGTGAAGTGTCACAGAAACAACTTAATACCGTGTCTTGAACTTTAGTCACATTAACACAAAGGAGGAATAAGCAGTCACTGGGCACTGCTAGGGGAAGGAAGAAGGAAGGAGGATGGGGAGCATGTGACAACGCAAAGGGGTACTTGGTTCATTGCCAGGGGGAATGAGGGCCAGTTAGAAGCCCAAACTTCACCTGCATACAGCCTACTTACAAAGCTAATCCTCACTTATGTCCCAAATTGCTATAATAAAATAAAATTTTAAAAATAAAAAAGCCACATCCTATTAAGTAGATTACTATCTATTTGAGGCAGGTAGATGCATTTTCTTAGAGGATCCTAGACAATCAGGTCTATAAAAGATTACAGTAATCATCTAACCAATCTCTTTATATCATCCATAACATTACACGTTACTACAATAGTCTCTCCTTATCCACAGTTTCACTTTTTGTGGTTTTAGTTACCTGCTGTCAATTATGATCTGAAAATATTATATACAATATGATATTTTGAGAAAGGGAGACCACATTCACATGACATTTATTACAGTATATTATTATAACTGTTCTATTTTATTATTAGTTTTGTTCATTTCTTACTGTGCCTACTATATAAATTAAATTTTATTCTAGGTATGTATGTATAACAAAAAACATAAGAGTAATAGAGTTTGATACTATCTGCAGTTTCAAGTATCTACTGACAGTCTTAGAATGTATGTCATAGATGAGGGACTACTGTATATTAGAACAACATGAATCAAGAGTAGCTTACTTAAGATCTGACATTTACATTCAAAAAGGTAATCCTATATCAATTCTGTAGGAGACAATTAAGCAATCTCTAAAGACACTACATGATTAAACCTTGTTGTTAGTTACTCCCATGGTGGATGGAGAGAAGTCATATTCTCCTTCTCTATAAATCTGTGGATATTTCTATGTGGTATATGCTATATCCATTTTCTTTTTTTTAACATTTTTATTATAAAGATGTGGGGTACAATTCAGGGTTAGGTGTAACAAAAATTGATCATACAGGTAGCCCTCTTGATGAGATAAACCCCTCCCTTAGCCAGTAATTTCACTCAACTGCCAATCCCCCTCCACCGATGGTTTCCAATTACTGCCAATCACTTTCTTATAGCATTATAATTGTTCAAGGTACTCGTATAAGTGAGAACATATGAAACTCTGTTCTTTGTTTCTGTGCTAAATCACTGAGTATGATTGACTCCAAATCCATCCAGATTGCTGCAAAGTCCATATATTTGTCCTTCGTTATGGCTGCATAATATTCCATTGTGTATATGTACCACATTTGTTTATCCAGTCCAGGTTTGATGGGCAACATAGTTGGTTCCATTTTTTTGCTATTGTGAATAGAGCTGCAACAAACATATGTGTGCAGGTATCTTCTTTGTAGAATAATTTGAGTTCCTCCGGGTATATTCCCAAAAGGGGAATTGCTGGGTCATATGGAAGGTCAATTTCTAGTTCTTTTAGAAATCAGCACACTATCTTCCAAAGAGGTTGTACTAGTTTGCATTCTCACCAGCAGTGTAGAAGTGTTCCTTTTTCTCCACATCCTTGCCAGCATCTGTTGTTGTTTGTTTTATTATTGATGGCCATTCTTACTGGGGTTAGGGGGCATCTCTGCGGGGTCCCGCCCCACAAGGGTCGTGAGATATGTTGAAGGAGAGACAGATAGGCGGCGACGACGATCATATACCAGACACCTGCTTCTTGAACAGATGACAATTTAATGCTAGTTAATACAGAGCTTTTATACCATTTTTGAAGGGGCAAGACAAAGAAAACTCTTTCACATACATATCTTTTAAAAGTTACCAGCTAGTGGTCTTAGTAGCAAACAAACCAAGATTCCCATAGGCTTTAGTAACAAATAAGCCAGGAATCTCATAGGCATTTAGACAAGTCTCATTCATAAAGCCAGCAATGACACTCTCAGTTCAATGTTCCAAATTACAAATGTCTCAAGAAAGTTTCTTTAAGTGTATATTTCTTTATGTGTCAGGAATATTCTCATCTTAGGCTCTTATGTTCTTCAGAGTCCTGTGATCGCCTCCCTTGTCCAGATGTCCTCGTTACTTTTCTCTTATCTTGCAGTGCTTGTTTCTAAAGAGAACTCAAAAGAAGCTTTTAGTAATGTTTCCCAGGCCCCCTCAAGTTACTTTCTGTTTTAGCTGATCTGTCATAAAAGTGTCTGATTATTATAATATGAGTTCAGTGAAAACCTACTCTATAAATGTTAACTTAGAGTTTTAACTATAGAATTAAGTAAAAACCTTAGCATTAATCTTTATCCTAAGTTAGTGAAAACAGTGTTATAAATCACCTACATAACTCCTAGATAAGTGTTAGAACTTATAATGAATTCATAATGAACTCATTATAAACTTGTGCTTCTAAAAATCCTTATGTCTAAACACTAAACTGCATAGTCCTAAATCAAATAAGGAGTGGATATACTTATATCATTTATTACTTAAGCAATATCTAGTAACCTATAACCAAGTGAAAGAAAGCATTCTTGATGTGCTTCAGAGTTTAACCCTTGCATATGTTAGAAAAGGCCAAGTGGCATAGTGGGAAAAATGGAAAAATAAACCATGATATTTCCAGGTTAGCTGTGATTCTTCACATAAACATGCCATCTTCTTCTTTCATGACTGCACAGAATTTCTTCAGCTGTATTAACAGCAAAGACGGAAGACAGAAGGGCCTCAGCTGCCTGGGCTTGCTTTGCGGTCAGGGGTCCTCAGCACACCTGGACTTTGTCATCAGGTGGGCCTCCAAGTCTGGCTCCCAACACATCTCAATGTGGTTTTGATTTGCATTTCTCTGATGAGTGAGCTGAGCACTTTTTCTTGTGTCTATTGGCTGTTTGTATATCTTCTTTTGAGAAGTGTCTATTCATGTCTTTTGCCCACTTTTTAAAGGTGCTGTTTTTTTCCCTTCAGTGTGTTTGAGTTCCTTGTAGGTCCTAGATGTTAGGCCGTTGTCAGATATACAATAGGCAAATATTTTTTTTCCCATTCTGTGGGCTCTCTCCCCGCTCTCTTGATGGTTTCTTTTGCTTTGCAGAAGCTCATTAATTTGATGAGTTCCCACTTGTCTATCTTATTTCTTAAGGTATTGGCCTTTAAGGTTCTGAATAGGAATTGATTCCCAGTTCCAATTTCCATAAGGGTATCTCCTGTGTTTTCTAAGATTCTTATAGTTTGAGGTTTTACATTTAGGACATTGATCCATTTAGAGTTAATTTTTGTGTATGGTGATAGGTAGGGGTCATGTTTCCATCTTCTGCACGTGGTCAGCCATTTTTCCCAGCATCATTTACTGAATAGGTTTTCCTCTCCCCAGTAGTTGTTGTTAGAGGCTTTGTTAAAGATGAGTTGGTTGAGAAATTGAGGATTTGCTTCTGGAATCTCTATCCTGTTCCATTGGTCTATGTGCCTGTTTTTGTACCAATACCAGGCTGTTTTGATTACTGTAGCCTTATGGTACAGGTTGAAGTCTGGAAGTGTGATACCTCCTGCTTTGTTTCTCTTGCTAAGGATTGTTTTGTCAATTCATTGTCGTTTATGATTCCATATGAATTTCCGTATTGTCATTTCCATGTCTGAGAAGAATGATGTCAGTAATTTAATGGGTATTGCATTGAATCTGTTGATTGCATTTGGTAGGATGAATATCTTAACAATGCTGATTCTTCCTATCCATGGGTATGGAATATTGTTCCGTTTGTTTGTTTGTTTCTTGGATTTCTTTGAGCAGTGTTTTGTAATTCTCACTGTAAAGGTCTTTCACTTCTCTGGTTAGGAAGATGCCAAGGAATTTCATTTTTTAGAGGCTATTATAAATGGGATTGTGTTTTTATTTGGGTCTCTGCCTGCTTGTTGTTGGTTAATAGGAATGAAACTGACTTTTGCATGATTATTTTGTAACCTGAGACTTTGCCAAAGTCCTTTATCAGTGCAAGCAGGTTTTTGACAGATTCTTTTGAATTTTCAAGTTATAGAATCATATCATCAGCAAAGAGGAATAACTTGGCTTCCTCTTTTCCTATTTGGATACCTCTGATTTCCTTCACTTGTCTAATTGCTTGGGCTAGAATTTCCAACACAATATTGAACAAGAAAAGTGAGAGCGGGCACCTTGTCTTGTTCCAGTTTTCAGGGGAAATTTTCTAGTTTCTATCCATTTAGCAATATTTGCTGTGGGTTTTTGTAAATGGCACTTACTATTTTGAGGTATGTTCCTTCTATACCTAGGTGTTTGAGGGTTTTTATCAAGAAGGGATGCTGGATTTTAACAAAAGCTTTTTCTGAATCTAATGAGATAATCATGTGGTTCTTGTTTTTACATCTGCTGATGTATTTAATGACATTTATGGTCTTGTGAATGTTAACCCAGCCATGCATCCTGGGATGAAGCCTACTTGATCATGGGGGATGATTTTTAAATGTTTTTTTTGGATCCAATTTGCTAGAATCTTTTGGGGATTTTTGCATCTATGTTTATAAGGAATATTGACTTGTAGTTCTCTTTCTTTGTTGCATCATTACCTGGTTTGGTTATCAGTGTAATGTTAGCTTCATAAAATGATTTGGTGAGAATTCCATCTTTCTCAATTGCCTGGAATACTTTCAATAGAATTGGTATCAGCTCTTCAGTGTACGTTTTGTGGAATTCTTCTGGAAAGCCATCCAGTCCAGGGCTTTTTTTTGTAGGTAGTTTTTGTATGACAGAGTCAATTTTATGGGTTATTATTGGTCTATTTAGTGTCTCAGTGTCTTCTTGTTTCAACTTGGGGAGGTTGTGTAATGCCAGAAAGTCTTCCATTTCATCTAGATTATCAAGTTTGTTTCCATATAGGTGTATATAGTGATCTCTGATAATCTTTTGTATTTCTTCAGGATCATTTGGGATTTGATCTTTTGTATTTCTGATTGTGTTTTTTTGGATTTTTTTTCTCTTTTTTTTCTGGTCATTCTGGCTGGGGGCCCATCATTCTTGTTGATTCTTTCAAAAAACCCAGCTTTTGTTTTATTGATGTCTTCCTTGATATTTTTGTCTTCTATGTCCCATATTTGGGCTCTTATCTTTGTGATTGGGAGTCTCCTGCTAAAGTTGGGGTTTTGGTGATCTTCTCTTAGGTGATTTGTTAGGCTCTCCACTTGTGATCTTTCCATTTTCTTGATATGTGTTCGTAGAGATATAAATTCCTCTCTTAAAATAGATTTCATGGTTTCCCAGAGGTTTTGGTAGGATGTTTTTTCAATTTCATTTATTTCCAAGAATCTTTCAATTTATTATTTGAGTTCAGTGTTTACCCAATAGTTGTTCAGCATCATGCTATTTAGTGTCCATGTCCTTGTGGGGTTTGGGAAAATTTTGTTGGTGTTGATATTTGTTTTTATTACACTGTGGTCTGAAAAGGTGCATGGTAAGATTTCAATCTTATGAAATTTGTGTATGTTTGATTTATGGCCAATGATGTGGTCGAGCTTGGAGGACATTCCATGTGGTGATGAGTAGAATGTATATTCTTTGGTCGTTGGATGGAGTGTTCTGTAGGTATCAATTGAGTACATTTTTTCAAGAGTCTCATTGAGTTTCCAGGTCTCCTTGCTGATTTTTTGTCTTGATTATCTGTCTGGGGTTGTGAGTGGGGTATTAAACTCCCCAGCTATGATACTGTTAGAATCAATCTCTTCTTTAAGTTTGTCTAGTAGCTGCTTTACAAACATCGGTGCTCTTCTGTTAGGTGCACATATGTTTAGGATGGATATTTCTTGTTCAGGGTTTGAACCTTTTATCATTATATAGTGACCTTCTTCATCGTTTTTGATTTTTGATAGCATAAGGGCTATTTTGTTTGAGATTAAGATGTCAACTCCAGCTTTCTTTTGTGTTCTATTAGCCTGACAATTTGTTTCCCATCCTCTTACTTTGAGACTGTGAGTGTTCTTTCTGGTGATATGAGTCTCTTGGAGGCAATATATTGTTGCCTCATCATATTCTATCCATTTTGTCACTCAATGTCTTTTCAGTGGAGCATTTAATCACTCACATTGAGGCTAATTATTGAAATGTGAGGGTTTATCTTTGTCATGATGTTCTTATAGGTTTTTTGTTGTACTTGTTTGTTGTCTTTCTTTTGGTTTTTTGGGTTGATTCATGTGTGTTATTTATTTATTTATTTTATAATCAATATTTTTTATTATGATATTGTGGGGTACAGTTAAGGGTTAGGTATACAAATATGCTTTATTCAGGCACCCTTGTTGACAAGAGGTGTCTCCCCATCCCCAGACAGATATTTACTACCATTAATCCAATCTCCCTTCCACTCCCTCCCCATAGTTTCCCACATTTGTCAGTCATTTTCTTATAGTATTACGTTGGATGTTCAAGGTGCACTATATGAGTGAGAACATGTGATACACATCTTTGTTTCTGTGAGAAGTCACTCAGTATTATAGAATCTAGTTCCATCCAGTTTGCAGCAAAATTCATGATTTTGTTCTTTTTTATGGCTGCGTAGTATTTCATTGTGTACATGTACCACATTTTTTAATCCAGTCCTCTTTTGATGGACAACATGGTTGGTTCCAGGTTTTTGCTATTGTGACCAATGCTGTGATAATCATACGTGTGCAGGTATCTTTTTTATAGAGTGACTTGAGTTCTTCAGAGTATACTCTGAGTAGGGGGATTGCTGGGTCATATGGGAGGTCAATATTTAGAGCTTTAAGGAATTGCCATACTGTTTTCCACAGAGGTTGCACTAGTTTGCACGCGCACCAACAGTGTAGAAGTGTTCCCTTTTTGCCACACCCTCTCCAGCAACTGTTTTTTTGAGTTATTGATAATGGCCATTCTGACTGGAGTTAGGTGGTATCTCAGTGTGGTTTTGATTTGCATCTCCCTGATGATTATTGAGGTTGAAGATTTCTTCATGTGTCTGTTGGCCGCTCAGATGTCTTCCTTCGAGAAGTGTCTGTTCATATCTTTTGCCCATTTTATAATGGGGTTGTTTGTTTTTTTCTTTTCAGCACACTTGAGTTCCTTGTAGATCCAAGATGTTAAGCCTTTGTCAGACCTGGAGTTGGCAAATACTTTTTTGCAGTCTGTAGGCTGTCTCCCTGCTCTCTTGATGGTTTCTTTGGCTTTGCAGAAGCTTGTCAGTTTAATGAGGTCCCACTTGTCTATCTTATCTCTTATGGTCTGTGGGTTTCAGGGTTTGTTCAGGAATTAAATGTAAGTTCCGATTTCCATGAGGGTATGTCCTTCATTTTCTAAGATTCTTATTGTTTGAGGTTTTACATTTAGGTCTCTGATCCATTTAGAGTTAATTTTGGGGTATGGAGATAGATAGAGGTCATGTTTCAATCTTCTGCATGTGATCAGCCAGTTTTCCCAACACCATTTACTGAATAGGTTCTCCTCTCCCCAGTGGTAGGTGGTGGAGGCTTTGTCAAAGATGAGTTGTCTGAGAAATTGAGGTTTAGCTTCTGGAATCTCAATTCTATTCCATTGGTCTATATGCCTGTTCCTGTACCAATACCAAGTTGTTTTGATGATTGTAGCTTTATAGTAAAGTTTGAAGTCTGGTAATGTGATACCATCTACTTTGTTTTTATTTTTGGCTGAGGATTGTTCTGGCTATTCTTGGTCTTTTGTGTTTCCATATGAATTCCTGTGTTGTTTTTTCTAGGTCTGAGTAGAATGTTGTTGGTAATTTGATGGGTATTGCATTAAATCTGTAGATTGCCTTAGGTAGGATGGACATCTTCACAATGTTGATTCTTCCAATCCATGGGCAAGTGATATTTTTCCACTTATTTGTGTCATCTTAGATTTCTTTGAGCAGTGTTTTGTAGTTTTCATTGTAAAGGTCTTTCACATTTCTGGTTAGGAAGATGCCAAGGCATTTCATTTTTTGTGTGTGGCTATTGTGAAGGGAATTGTGGTTTTTATTTGGGGTTCTGTTTGTTTATTATGGGTGTAAAGAAATGCAATTGTATTTTGCACATTTTTTTTATATCCTGAGACTTTGCCAAAGTCCTTTATCAGTGTAAGGAGGTTTTTGATAGATTCTCTTGGGTTTTCAAGGTACACAATCATGTCATCTGCAAAGAGAGATAACTTGACTTCCTCTTTTCCTATTTGGATACCCCTGATTACCTTCTCTTCTCTGATTGCTCTAGTTAGGACTTCCAATAGTATATTGAACAGGAGGAGTGAGAGTGGACATCCTTGTCTTGTTCCAGGTTTCAGGGGAAATGTTTCCAATTGTTGTCCATTTAGGAGTATGTTGGCTGTGGGTTTCTCGTAGATGACTTTTACTATTTTGAAGTATGTTCCCTGTATGCCTAGATGTTCGAGGGTTTTTATCAAAAAGGGGTCCTGGATTTTCTCAAAAGCTTTTTCTGCATCTAATGATATAAACATGTAGTTTTTGTTTTGACAACTCTTGATGTATTTAATTACATTTATGGATTTATGAATGTTGAGCCAGCCTTGCATCCCAGGGCTGAAGCCTACTTGGTCATGATGGATGATTTTTGAGATGTGTTGTTGAATCCAGTTCTCCAGGATCTTGTTGAGAATTTTAGCATCTATGTTCATCAAAGATATTGGCCTGCAGTTCTCTTTCTTTGTTGGGTCTTTAGGCTTGAGTATCAATGTGATGCTGGCTTTGTAAAATGATTTGAGGAGAGTTTCATCTTTCTCAATCGCCTGAAATACCTTCAGTAGGATTGGTATCAGCTCCTCATTAAATGTCTTGTAGAATTCTGCTGGAAAGCCATCTGGTCCAGGGCATTTTTTTATATGTAGTTTTCTTATTATGTAGACAATTTCCTTGATTGTTATTGGTCTATTTAGGGTCTCAATTTCTTCTTGTTTCAACCTAGGCAGGTTGTGTGATGTCAGAAAGTCCTCCATTTCCTTAAGGTGTTCAAGATTGTTTCCATACAAGTGTACATAGTAGTCTCTAGTGATCTTTTGTATTTCTTCAGGATCAGATGTGACTTCATCTTTTGTGTTTCTGATTGTGTTTATTTGGGCTTTTTCTCCCTTTTTCTTGGTCATTCTAGTTAGGGGACCATTGATGTTATCATTTTGAAGAACCAGCTTTTTGTTTCATTGATTTTTTTGTATTATATTTTTGTTGTCTATGTCCTGGATTGGGGCTTTTATTTTGGTGATCTGGATTCTTCTGATGAAATTAGGGTTTTTGTGGTCTTGCTTTTCCAACTTCCTTAGGTGGCTTGATAGGCTGTTAATTTGTGATCCTTCCATTTTCTTCATGTGCATTTGTAGGGATATAAATTCCCCTCTTACTACAGCTTTCATGGTGTCCCAGAGATTTTGGTAAGATGTTTCTTTATTTTCATTTGTTTCCAGGTATCTTTTGATCTCTGTTTTGATTTCATCATTGACCCAGGAATTGTTTAGCATCATGCTGTTTAGTGTCCATATCTTTGTGGGTTTTGGGGGGACCTTGTTCATGTTAATGTTTATTTTTATTCCACTATGTTCTGAGAAGGTGCATTGTAAAATTTCACTTCCTTTAAATTTGCTTATGCTTGATTTCTGGCCAAGCATGTGGGGGGATCTTGGAGTACATTCCAGGCGGTGATGGGTAGAATGTGTATTCTGTGGTCTTTGAATGGAGAATTCTGTAAGCATCAATTAGGTGATCCAGAGTCACATTGAGGTTTCAGATCTCATTTCTGATTTTTTATCTGGATGATCTGTCTAGGGTTGTGAGTGGGCTATTAAAGTCCCCAACTATGATGGTATTGGAGTCGATATCATTTTTTAGTTTACCTAGGAACTGCTTTGTGAATGTTGGTGCTCCTATGTTGGGTGCATATGTTTAGGATGGATTTTTCTTGTTGATGGATTGAACCTTTTATTATTATGTAGTGGCCTTCTGTATCTTTTTAAAATTTTTGATAGCTTAAAGACTATTTTGTCTGAGATTAAGATCGTGACTCCTCCTTTCTTTTGTGTTCCATTTGCCTGAAAATTTGTTTCCCATCCTCTTACTTTGAGTCTGTGAGTGTCCAATCTAGTGAGGTGAATCCCTTGAAGGCAATATATTGTTGTCTGGTGATATTTTATCCATTTTGCCATTCTATGTCTTTTCAGTGGTACATTTAGTCCGTTCACATTCAAACTGATTATTGAAAGGTGAGAGTTGATCCCTATCATTATGTTCTTACATAGTTGTTGTTCTTCCTGTTTGTGTGTTGGCTTTCTTTTGATTCTGGAGTTGGTTCATGTATGTTTTTAATCTTTTGCCTGTCCTCTTGTGAAGAACGTTGTTGTTCTTTTTTCCTTTTCTTCTGTGTTCAATACTTTCTTAAGTGTTTCTTGTAGAGGTGGTCTGGTGGCAGCATAGGTTCTTAGGGATTGGATATCTGGGAAAGATTTCAATTCTCCCTCACTGATGAAACTTAGCTTGCTTGGGTTATTCTTGGTTGAAATTGTTTATCTTTTAGGACTTTGCAGTTAGGGCTCCAAGCTCTCCTAGCCTGAACGGTTTCTGTAGATAAATCTGCTGCTATTCTAATTGGTCTTCCCTGGTAGGTAGTCTGACCTTTTTCTCTTGCTGCCTTTAAGATTTTTTCTTTTATACCTACTTTGTTTAGGTGAATTATTTTGTGTCTGGGAGTTGGTCTCATTTGTTGTCTTGCAGGGGTTCTCTGAATCTCTTGTGTTTTAATTTTTTCATCACTGATGAGATGAGGGAAGTTTTCTTGAATGATTTCATTAAATGTTTGTTCCAGTGTGGTCTCTGTTTCTCTCTCTGCCTCAGGAAGGTCAATTACTCTTAGGTTTGGTCTCTTGAAGTGATCATTCATCTATTGAAGTTTTTGTTCTATCTTTTTGAGCTTTTTTTCTATGTTTTTGACAGTTTGGGTTAGTTCTGTGTTTTGGTCTTCGAACTCTGAGATTTTTTCTTCTGCTTGGCTAATTCTGCTTTCCATGCTTATTAGTTTGTTATTTATTTCCATCACAGTATTCTTCACTGCTGTTATTTCTGACATCATCTCCTTCCTATTTTCCTCTTGTCTCTCCTCAATTTTTAAAATTCTCTGTATTAATGTCTTGATGTCTGGGTTTGTTACATGTGACCAGTCATTCTGGGGGCTCTTCATTGTTTGTGTTCTGGAGTCCGTTTTCTCAGTGTCTGACCTCTTAGGGGTCTGTTTGAGACCTATGTTCTTCTTTTGGTTTTTCTTCATTTGTGCGGTTTTTTTCTCTCCCTATTTTTTCCTTCCCTCCATGTCATCATCTTCTTTAATTCTGTTATTCAGGGTAGAGGGGTTGCTTTTACTTGTTTGTTCAATTTTCTATTCTTCTTTCTGTATGGTCTCTTTGTTCAATTCTGGAGTTGCACTGTAGGTTGGGGGTGGTCCTTTTTCCAGTTTGGAGATTTACTTAAGGAGGGAGCTGTGATTCAAAATCTATCTACAGGTCCTGGATCCGCCAACAGGTGTATGAATAATCTGAAACCCATTTCCCACTGCCTTGGAATCTGTCCATGCAGTTGGGCTGTAGGTTTACTCCCTGAAATAAAATGAGGTTAGCAGAGGGAAGAGAATGGAGGAGACAGTGGGAGGAAGAGGGGGGTGTAGAGAGAGAGGAGTAAGGGGGAAAACAGACAATTATACCAACAAATGGAGAGAGAGAGACCTAAACTGAAACAGATAAAAACAATAGACCACTGCTACAGATTAAGCAATTCCCATACAAAAGAAACTAAAACATGCAATGATGCTAACATACAAGCTAACCAACCACCTTATTGGTGTGCTGTTCCTCTATACAAAGAAATCGTTTACAGAAAGGAGAATAGAGAAGAAATGGAAGAGAAAGAAAAAAAGGAACAAAACAGTAGGAATAGAATCAAGTCATTTAACTAACAGAACCAATCGAGCACACTCTGAGACTTTTCATTTAAGTCCAATGTCCTCTCAGCTCTGATTTCTAGCTGTCTTCTGAAGCTGGTAAATATGTTCGCAGTTAAGGTCAGTTGCCCCTGGCCTGCTGTGAAGGACAGTTCAGATCACTACTCAGTTCACCACTCAAATCTGGCCTGTGTCTGTTTTTCAAGCTTGTTTGTTCCTTTTTGGTGTTGTTACCTTGAATTGCCATCAGGTGGTGCTATCTCACAGCCCCAGAGGGGGTGGACCCGGACAGGATTTGGGCAGAGGCCGGAGATCGGAGCCTGCCTCAGGGCACATGGGAGGAGACCCACAGCTGGCAGGATGTTATGGTGGCAGCAGTGGTGGCAGCGATCCCAGCAGAGCTTGCCTGCAGGGGCTTCAAGGACTGAAGTTGTGGATCACCTCAGGCATGGGTGGCATGATGTGCTATGGCTGCCAGGAGGCTGCGGCGGCACTGGCAGCTTCTGTATCTGCGGCTGCAAGTGGCTGTCCAGATCACCGCGATTCCCCAGCGGTAGCATCGGCTGAGCTCTGTGTGAAGTGCAGGCTGCTGACGTTGGCATCCACAGCCCCGGTGGAGAGAGCCAGAGACCCTCTGTGTTCTCCTTTGCAGATGGTCCATAGACCAGTCTTCCCTTGTCGCCATCTTGCCCCAGAAGCTCATGTGTGTTTTCACTCTTTTTCCTGTACTCTTGTGAAGAACATTGTCGGTTTTTTTTTCTTTTATTCTGTCTTTAATACTTTCTTAAGAGTTTCTTATGGGGTTAGACTGGGGGCAGCCTAAGTTCTTAGGGATTGGATGTCTGGGAAATATTTTAACTCTCCCTCACTGATGAAGCTTAGCTTGGCTGGGTAGGTTATTCTTGGTTGAATGTGTTTATCTTTGAGAACTTTGACTATTGGACTCCAAGCTCTCCTAGCCTGAAGGATTTCTGTAGATAAATCTGCTGCTATTCTGATTGGTCTTCCGCGGTAGTTAGTCTGACCTTTTTCTCTTGCTGCTTTTAGGATTTTTTCTTTTATACCTACTTTAATCAGGTGGATTATTGTGTGCCTAGGAGTTGGTCTTCTCGTTTGTTGTCTTGCTGGGGTTCTCTGAATCTCTTGTGTTTGAATTTTTGCATCATTGATGAGGTGTGGGAAGTTTTCTTGAATAATTTCGTGGAAGATTTTGTTCCAGGGTGGTCTCTCTCTTTTTGCCTCAGGAAGTCCAATTACTCTTAGGTTCGTTCTCTTAAAGTAATCACTCATCTCGTCAAGGTTTTGTTCTGTCTTTTTGAGCTTCTTTTTATGTTTTGGACAGTTTGGGTCAGTTCTGTGTTTTGGTCTTCAAGCTCTGAGATTCTGTCTTCTGCTTGGCTAAGTCTGCTTTCCATGTTTATTAGTTTGTTATTTATTTCTATCACAGTATTCTTTACTGCTGTTATCTCAGTTATCAACCCCTTCCTATTTTCCTCTTGTCTCTCCTCCATTCTTTTTATTCTCTCTATTAATGTCTTGATATCTTGGTTTGTAGTATTTGACCAGTCATTCTGGGGGCTCTTCATTGTTTGCATTCCAAAGTCTGTTTTCTCATATCTGATCTCCCAGGTGTCTGTGTGAGACCTATATTCTTCTTTTGATTTTTCTTCATTTGTGTAGATTTGCCTCCCCAGTTTTTAATGTTTTTTTCTCTGTCTTCTTTAAATCTGTTATTTAGGGATGCTAGGGTTGCTTTTGGTTCTGTTTGCTCAATCTCCTATTCTTCCTTATGTGAATCCTCTGGCTTTGTTTGATTTTGAAGGTGGACTGTTGCAGGGGCCAGCCCCACAAGGGTCATGAGATATCCTGAAGGAGAGACAGATAGGCAATGGACAACGAAGATAATAGACCAGACACCTGCTTATTGAACAGATGATGATTTAATGTTAGTTAACATAGAGCTTTTATACCATCTGTGAAGGGGCAAGATAAAGAAAATTATTTCACGTACATATCTTTTAAAAGTTACCATCTAGTGGTCTTAGTAGCAAACAAACCAAGATTCCCATAGACTTTAGTAGCAAACAAACCAAGATTCCCATAGGCATTTAGACAACAAGTCTTATTCATAAAGCCAACAATGATACTTTCAGTTCAATGTCCCAAATTACAGTTCTTGAAATGTTTCAAGAAAGTTTTTTAAAGTGTATATTTCTTTATGTGTGAGGAGTTTTCTCATCTTAGGCTCTTATGTTCTTCAGAGTCCCGTGATCGCCTCCCTTGTCCAGATGTCCTCGTTACTTTTCTCTTATCTTGCAGTGCTTGTTTCTAAAGAGAACTCAAAAGAAGCTTTTAGTAATGTTTTCTAGGCCCCTCAAGGTTACTTTCTGTTTTAGCTGAGCTGTCATAAAAGTGTCTGATTATTATATTATGAGTTTAGTGAAAACCTACTCTATAAATGTTAGAGTTATAACTATTAAATTAAGTAAAAACCTTAACATTAATCTTTATCCTAAGTCAGTGAAAACAATGTTATAAATCACCTACATAACTCCTAGATAAGTGTTAGAACTTATAATGAATTCATAATGAACTTACTATAAACTTGTGCTTCTAAAAAACCTTATGTCTAAACACTAAACTGCATAATCCTAAATCAAATAAGGAGTGGATATACTTATATCATTTATTACTTAAGCAATATCTAGTAACTTATAACCAAGTGAAAGAAAACATTCTTGATGTGCTTCAGAGTTTAACCCTTGCATATGTTAGAAAAGGCCAAACAGCATAGTGGGAAATGGAAAAATGAACCATGACATTTCCAGGTTAGCTGTGATTCTTCGCATAAATATTCCATCTTCTTCTTCCATGACTGCACAGAATTTCTTCAGCTGTATCAACAGCAAAGATGGAAGACAGAAGGGCCTCAGCTGCCCGGACTCACTTTGTGGCCAGGGGTCCTCAGCGCACCTGGACTTCGTCAATCAGGCGGGCCTCCAAGGCTGGCTTCCAACATCTCCCCCTTTTTTGTTTTTTAATATGAAGCTGTGAAATTCCATGCTTAGTCAAGAGATGTTATTTTTCAATGATTTGAAGATGACTGGAAGCAAACATAACAGTAGCAAGATTATTTCTCCACAAATTCCCACATTGATTAATATAGATAATAATGATTTTTGATTGACAAATGAAGAAAAATTGTTAAAGATTGATTGAGCCAATTGGGTGAATTCAAATTGTTTTTTAGTAGAACAAATGTCTTGTATTTTTTGATGAAGCTTAGAGAGATCCAAACTTATGTTGGAATGGTTTCAAATTTCAGAGATATGATTTTTAATCTTATCCCAGGTAAGTACTGCAGCTTTGAGATTTATTTAAGGGGAGAGTTGTGATTCAAAATTTATCTGCAAATCCCAGTACACACAGACAGGTGTATGGATACGCTGGATCCTGCTTCCCACTGCCTTGTAATCTGTTCATAACGTGGGGGTATTTGTTTGCTCCCTGAAAGTAAAATGATGTAAGGAAAGGGAAAGAAAGGGAACAGGGAGGGGCAGAAGCAGAAGGTGGAGACAGAGGAGAGTAAAAGGGAAAACAGACAAAGGTACCCACTAATTAGTGAAAATAGACCTGAAGACAGATGAGATAAGAGAAAACAAAAACAAATAATCAAACAAAAAAAAAAACCAGCAACAACAACAAACTAGGACATACAATCATACATACACACAAGCTGACCAACCTCCTTAAGATGTACTTTTCCCTTACATAAACATGAGGTCTTAGCTCCCAAGTTGGAGGTTGGGCAGAGCTGGGTGGGTGAGTCACTGCAGGTCTCTGCCTGGTCACAGGGCTCCAGATGATCTCAGGTTATACTGTAGTCGGATCCAGCTGGGCAAGGCGGAGTGCGAGTCAACCAGGTGCTGTAGGTCGGCATGTCACATGTGGCTTGGGCCTCTTTTTATTTCTTTGTTCTTAGGTCCCAAGCTGTAGGCTGCACAGAGCTGGGTGCAGCTCATGGGGCAATGCAGTTCTCAGCCTGGTCTCGATCTCAGCCTGGTCTCGAGCTCCAGCTATTCTGTGGTCCTGCTGTGATCAGGGGCAAGTTGGGGCAGGTGGAGTGCAAGACTGCCAGGTGTTTCTGGTCAGCATAGTAGTCAGGGTGGCTGGGGGTGGGGCAATGTACCTGACAAGGGAGCCTGTAGCTCCACAGGGAGGGAGCTGTGGGCCTCCCTGGATGGTGGAGTCTTGGAGTGGTCCTGGGCTTTACAACCAGGGAGGGAGCCCAGAGCTCTGTGGGTGGCAGCAGCTTGGGGCAGGGTGGGGCACTTCAGTATAGGAGGGGGCCTGGAGCCCCAAAGGGCATATGCTGATGGCCTCCGCATATATCACTTTTCAATCTATTGCCAGAGAAAAACATCCACATTATTTGGCAGCATCTCAAGGCTTTATGAAAACACTAGAAGTTCATAATATATGAATCATTTATTACCATAAAATAGAGGAGGAAAATCTGGAGTTATGGGAAAGATGGGAGCAGATAGATTTTGTTGGCAGTTTTTTCTCACCTTCTCATGTTTCTTCTTGCTTTTGCTGTAGAGTGGCAGAGTCAGTATTTATTGCTGTAGGAGAGGGTAGAGGAATGCCCAGCCTGCAAGTACAGAACTAGTAGCCTAGGCTGCTCGAAACTCTTTTCATATGCTAATAGAACTAGAGTGTCCAAAGTGAACACAGGTATGGGAAAGGGGGCAAAATGCAGATAGTGTTAAAAGCAGTATGAAAACAGCCATTCTGGTGTCTCAGTTCTAAGTGCAACATCTTTATTAGCTAATGGTTGGGAAATCTTGACAGTCTTTTGCATGTTGGCTCAATATGTTCAAACCTGTAGGTTTTAGAGTATTTGCTCCAGCAGAAAATGGGACTATATAAATCTCTTGAGGTCCTTAAAGAGAAACTTAATAAAGTAATGAAATGTTTGATTCCTTCAGGGAAGATCATTTATTTTTCCTAATTTGTTAACGTTTTCTATTTCTATCATCTCTATGTAGATGTCCAAATTTTACAGGACAGTGAAAAAATTATTGGTATATAGGGGCCAAACGTGGTCAACTCTGGAGTACTCTGGATGAAATTTTGGTAGCACCATTGCCTGGAATGGAATTGGTTTTAATAGTTAGTGTATCAATCCAGACTGTCTACAACTGTAAAAAAAGTCAAAGAAGACTATAGATGATTACCAGTAAGAAATTTCTAAATACTACTGAGAATGATGAAAAGTCTCTTGTGAGATCAGCAAATGAATCAAGAAATAATGAATATCATTTATCACGTATGCAGCTTGTAGGTTCTCTTTCATATACATCAACATTTTAATTTAACTTGAACAAAAGTCAGATTAACACTGCCAAACACGACACATTTGGTTCAGGATTTGAATAAAGCAAAAACTGGAAAGCCCTTTCCCCAAACAAAAGCCAAGTGTGACTCACAAAATAATTTCCCTGCTTTGGTGCTTTCCTTCAACCAAGGCAATATTTGTATGTAAAACCACATATACTGTCCTAATAGTGAGGGCGAGGGTGTTGTACCAATACTTCCTACCTACCCCCTAATTCCAGCAGCAATGCCAGAGAAATGGAAAGAGGAATCCAATAGGCTTGCTATAATCTGATTCTGTCTTGGGTAAGTCTCTCACCTCCTCACCTCACTGGGCTTCAATTTCCCCATCTATGGTTATAATCAGGTCTACCCACCTCACAGAGATGGTGAGAATTATGCTGAAAGCAGCAGTCATTTATTGAGGGTTTTTTATGTGTGTCAGACTGAATTGTAAATATTTCACACTTACCAGCTCACTTAGTCCTCATAACAACCCTATAAAGTACTGATGAGATTACTGAATCACAAGGAGATCAAATAACTTGGTCAAGGTCACAAGGCTAAGTCTATACCCAGGCAATCTGGCTACCAGTCCTAACCTCTTAACCCCCATGCTATACTAATGGTATCTAATGAGATTAAACAGTGCTTTGAAAGCTGTAAAGCCTTGCTGCATTCCCTTTGTTTCTTTTTTCTTTTTCAAAGCAAACTATCCTCTTCATATTTTGCACTGTCTCTGAATGATAAGTATGGGGGTAAATACCAGTATAGTAAAATTTAATCAATTTTATATCAGTTAATTCCAATTAGCATCTTCTTTAATGTATCATTCCCCAGTGACAAGATAATGTTACCTCTATACAGTATGAAGGTTGAAATATTACTTTAAAATTGAAACTGGTTGGTGCTGTGAACGTTATACTCCTGAGAATAGGCTTGCAAATTGTACCAAAATCAACAATTTGAACAGCTTTATATATATGTTTCTGGGAGGAGTGAGATAAACTCCAACATTTTTGTTATTTCAAAATCCTAATTTTTGTTCCATAATTCCATATTCTTTAAAATATCATGTGATATACATGTCTATAGGCATAGCATCAATGTTAATAAATGTTAATGTTGTAAATGTAAGTTAATGTGGGGAATTTCATATCACCACTTAACATAAGTTGTAAACCCTCTGAGATGTTAAAGAATCATTATGATCAGAAATCTTTCCTGTAGCATGTCAATTTGTAACTATTCTCTATAGCTTTCCTACTCCAAAATGTTCTTAAATGCTAGATTTACATTCCAATTCTCTTCCAATAATTGGCTATGACTTGAATGGATCACTTAGCCCCTATTTTCTCCTTTATAAATAGGAAGAAAGGTAATACATATCTTACTTCCCTATAGTTATGAGAGTCAAATGAAATAATTAATGGAAAATTGCATTGAGAAGCAAAGGCAAAACAGATTGATTATTAATCGGTACAGTAGCAGTGCTGTAAGCATTTGAAGTTATTTATAGGCTTTTGGGGTAAATAATTAAGATGTCTTACATTCTTCCTTTTAAAATAAAGCTTAGTTTAGGCTTCTTTTTTTCTCTCTGCCGTTCTCTGAATTGTGAATTGACAAAGTGACTCTAAATATAGAGATTCATTAGTGTGTGAAAAAAGTATGAGCCATGAATCCAGACAGAGTGGTACTCAAATCCCTCATTTATAAGTCACTGACTGTGTGGCCCAGGGGAATTTTCTTAAGATTTCTTAGTCTCAGGCTTCTCATCTGCAAAAATGAAATTAAAAATGCCTATCTTGTATGCTTTTAATAAACATTAAAATAAAATAACATATTTTTATGAAATATACTGATGTCTATAATTTACTTCCAAATGTATAAAAATTAAGATGCATTAACAGATGGAAAAAAGAATAGATAGATGAACAGATATATGTTAAAGTAAACATAATTAAGTGTTAATGGTAGATAGAAGTGGGTAGATACATGGGAATTCGCTATAAAATTTTTTCAACTTTGCTATATGTTTGAAAGTTTTAAAAATACAATAGTGGATAAAATCAGATAATGTTAAATAAATCACCTTGAATATGGAAAGCATTTAGCAAATGGTGGCCATTATTATTGCTTTCTCTTGGTATAGTTTAAAATAGGAGCATTCATCCTATATTGTTAATTTTTTAAAAAAAGTTTATCAAGAAAGTGATTTATATTCATGAAGCAAATGCTCTACCCTAACTAGGTTGTGTGTGTGTGTGTATGTGTGTGTGTGTGTGTTTAATGTGCTCGAGAACAGAGACATACATCAGGACTCAGACTTTGGCATAATTCTGCATATGCTTTTGATACTGATATGAGGCCTCCTCAACCTGAACAAGGCCAGGTAAACACTGAAATACATTTATCAAATAAACTAAGTTTACAGAAGACACCAAAGAGATAAATGCCTTAAAAAACAAAAAACAAACCTTGAGAGATCAAATAAATAGTCAAAGACAAAAAAAATGAAGTGTTATCAGAAGATCAAATGGCACAGATATGGGATGGTTGATGACAGGTAGAATATAGGTTGATTATCAGTAGAGTATAGGCCTGACCTGGGGCAATTAACTGGGAGTGCTTTCTACTCCTCCCCATCATTTGTTTTCAGGTAAAATCAAGTTAAAACACATATCAAAGGCAGCCTTGCAGGATATTAAAACACATATCAAAGGGGAAAGGAAGTCCTTAAAAGAGGGCTAGAAAGATATGGATAAGTGGATGAGAATTTGAGCCATGTGGATATATATTTGAAAATAGCGTGTTTTCAGTAGCATAGATCCCCTAAAAGAAAAGACTTGTGGGATTCTCTTTAATTTATTGTACTTTAAAGCAGCTCTATTCTAAAGAATATTCTAAAGAATAAAATAAAATAAAGAATAAAATAAAATTAAGAATAAAATGGGTCTAGATGTCATATTAGACCACAAATATCAGATACAGCAACAACACTTTCATTGTTTTAAATCAAACACTAAAACAAATCACAAGTAAAATACCATAAGGTCATTTTTGTTGTGGCATATTAAGTCTTAGAATATGCCCAATTATGCTCTCTATATTTGAAGAAAGTACCTGGTCAATGACCACTTGTATACCTAATCCTGAGTTGTACCCCACATCTTTAAAATAAATAAATAAATAAATTTAAAAAGTAAAGAAACTAAGAACTCAGAATAATTCTACATATATTTCTTAAACAGCACGGTCTCAATAACATTGAGACCTGTTAAGCACTGAAACTCACAAAAAGGTTAAGAAAAAGAGTTGCTGAATCAAGGATAGTAGTCAGATAATTTTTAGTTGAAGTCAGAACAATAAAATATTGAAACAAATTATAACATGAAGGATTTCTTAAAATATATAGCATTTTTCCAAAAAAATAAGGTTAAAATACTCTGGACAGATACCTTAAGGTGAATATTGATATTTCCAAAAGGATAAACTCTTTTAAAAAAATTATTTATTTATTCATTGTTAAAACATTTTAATTATAACTTTATCTTTTATAGACAGAGGGATATTTTAGATTTATTTCTTGAGAACAATGTTATATGTTGTGTTTTTCAAATTTTTTTTCTTTTTTTAGCATAAAGATGGGAGTACAATTCAGGGTTAGGTATACAAACATTGATTATGCACGTACCCTTGTTGATGAGGTGTGCCCCTCCCTCTCCTAGCAGTTTCCCTCAGTTGCCAACCCTACCCCTATCCCCTGACAGTTTTCCACTACTGCCAATCCTTTTCTTATAGTATTATAATGTTGAAGGTCTGCTTATAAGTGAGAACATATGGTACTCTGTTCTTTGTTTCTGTTATAGAACACTGAGTATGATCGACTCTAAATCCATCTAAGTTGCTGTGAAGTCCATATGTTTGTCTTTCTTTATGGCTGCATAATATTCCATTGTGTATATGTACCACATGCCCATACCTTAAGAAATAAAATAGACAAGTGGGACCTCATCAAGTTAACAAGCTTCTACAAAGCAAAATAAACCATCAAGAGAGCAGGGAGAGAGCCCACAGAATGGGAAAAAATATTTGCCAACTGTTTATCTGACAAAGGTCTAACATCTAGGATCTACAAGGAACTCAAATACACTGAAAGAAAAAAAACAAACAAACAACCCCATTAAAGAGTGGGCAAAAGACATGAATAGATACTTCTCAAAAGAAGATATATAGGCAGCCAACAGACACATGAAAAAGTGCTCAGCTCACTCATTATCAGAGCAATGCAAATCAAAACCACATTGAGATACCACCTAACCCCAGTAAGAATGGCCATCATTAATAAAACAAACAAATGCTGGTGAGGATGCGGAGAAAAAGGAACACTTCTAAACTGCTGGTAGGAATGCAAACTAGTGCAACCTCTTTGGAAGACAGTGTAGTGATTTCTAAAAGGATTAGAAATTGACCTTCCATATGACCCAACAATTCTCATGTTGGGAATATACCCAGAGAAACTCAAATCATTCTACAAAAAAGATACCTGCACACTTATGTTTGTTGCAGCTCTAGTCACAATAACAAAAGCATGGAACTAACCATGTTGCCCATTGAAAAGGATAAACTCTTAAGAATGTTAGATGGCTTTGATTGCCTGTTTTTTCTTCAAGTGACCAATTATTTTGCAGATCAATCCTAGAAGTCAGAGAACCAAGCAGATAAGAGGCACCCCCCCCCCAGGACTCATTTATTCTTAGCCTCCCTAGTTACTTCCTCCACCCACCTACTTTTCAAATCTCCAAGTTGACCTCATCTTTTTTACTTTCATAATCCTTTTTACTTAATGCTCTACAAACTCTAATTGTGGAGAAAGCCAAGTATAATGCCTATCACTTAGGCTATGTTTGATAAGTTTTACTCTCCCTTTCCCTGTCTCTGTCTTCCTATGGTAAAAGGCCTACTATAGTTCTTGTTACATCTGAATACTTATACTGTGTAGACTTTGTCTTCAGTGTTTAACCATTTTCTAAACTTTCCTTGACTGGGGAAGCCACAAGTAAACCATACTGCCTGTCCCAATCTGCCACATTCTTCTCTTTTTGATTATTTCTCAAAGTTTTGGAAATTAGAAAGCAGAAATGGATTACAGGTTAGTGACAATACAGAACCAGAAGATTTTTAAGCTAAGTTAAACTGTTTAGAAAGGTGTCCAGATGAACTATCCTTTGGATGTACATTTAGAATATATACTTTTTTGAGATTTTGCTTTTATTTTATTTAAATTATTTAAATTTTATTTTAGATTCAAAGGGTACATGCACAGGTTACATATTGTGTGATGGAGAGGTTTTGGCTTCTACTGAGCTTGTCATCCAGGTGGTGGGCATGGTATCCAATGGGTAGTTTTTCAACCCTTTCCCCCCTCCCCCTTTCTCCCCTTCCCCTTTTAGTAGTCCCCAGTGGCTGTTGGTCCCATCTTTATGCCTGGGTGTATTCAGGGTTTAGCTTCCACTTATAAGTGAGAATATGCAGTATTCAGTTTTTGTTTCTGTGATAATTCACTTAGAATAACAGTCTCCAGCTGCATCAATGTAGCTACAAATGACATTGCTTTCATTTTATGACAGTATAGTATTTCATGTATATATGTACCACATTTTCTTTATTCATTCCACCATTAATGGGCACCTAAGCTGGTTCCATGTTGTTGCTATTCTGAATAGTGCTCAATAGATGTATGAGTGCAGGTATCATTTTGGTAGAACAACTTATGGTCCTTTGGGTATATGCCCTGTAGTGGGATTGTTGGGTCCAATGGTAAATAAATATATGTATCAATAGCTTCAGGGGATACAAATAGTTTTTGGTTCGGGCTTTACTTGTACCCACCACCCCCACTTGTGCACATTACACCAGATAGGTTATTTTTTGTCCCTCCACCCCTTCCCTCCCCCCACTCGAGTCTTCAGTCTCCATTATACCATTCTCTATGTCTCCACATATCCTTAGTCAATCTCCCACTTATAAGTGAGAAACATGCACTGTTTGGTTTTCTGTTCCTGAGTTCCCTTAGGCTGATTTTCTCTCTTGGATTCCATCCAAGTTCCTGAAAAACACATTATTAAGTTCTTTGTGATAGCTGAATAGCATTCCATTATATATATATATATATAGTATTTCATTATATATATGTATATACACACACCCATTTTCATTATCCACCGATCAGCTTATGGGTCTTTAGGTTGATACTACATCTTTGCTATAAAGTTAGGTAATGTGATGATCCTAGCTTTGTTCTTTTCTTCTTATGATTGCTTTGGCTATTCTGGCTCTTTTTTTGGTTTCATAGGAATTTTAAGATTATTTTGTCTAATTCTGTGAAAAATAACATTGGTAGTTTGATAGGAATTGCGTTGAATCTGCAGATTACCATGGGTAGTATGGTCATTTTAACAATATTAATTCTTCTGATCAATGCACTTGGGATGTTTCTCCATTTATTTCTGTCCTCTACAGTTTCTTTCATCAGAGTTTTGTGGTACTCTGTCAAGATCCTTAACCTCCTGATTTAAACATAGTCCTAAGTATTTTAACTTTTTGGCTGCTTTTGTAAATATAATTGAGTTCTTGGCTTCTCAGTTTGATCACTATTGGTGTATAGCAGTACTACTGATTTGGGCATGTTGACTTTGAACCCTGAAACTTTACTGAATTCATTTATCAAGTCCAAGATTCTTTTGGAGGACTCTTTAGGATTCTCTAGGTATAAGACCATATCGTCAACATAGAGAGATAGTTTGATTTCTTCTTTTCCAACTTGGATATGCTTTATTACTTTTTCTTGCTTGATGCTCTGGCTAGGACTTCAAGTACTAAGAGTGCTGAAAGTTGGCATCCTTGGCTTGTTCCAGTTTTGAGGGGGGATATGTTCAACTTTTCTCTGTTCAGGATGACATTGTGGGTTTGTCATATATGGTTTTAATTATTTTGAGGAATATTTCCTCTATAGCTATTTTGCTGAGGGTTTTTTATCATTAAGGAATGCTGGATTTTATCAAATGCTGTTTCTATATCTATGAGGTCTGACAAGTTTGCAAACTTAGAAAATGCAGAAGACATTCTTTTTTTTTTTTTTTTTGAGTTGGAGTCTCACTCTGTCACCCAGACTGGAGTGCAGTGGCCACTCCCGGCCACAGCCTCGACCTGCTGGGCTCTGGCGATCCTTCTGCCTCAGCCTTCCTCCGAGTAGCCGGAATTACAGGCATGCGCTACCACGCCTGGCTGATTTTTTGATTTATTGTAGAGATGAGGTCTCGCTGCCCAGGTGGGTCTTGAACCCGCGGGTGCAGGCAATCCACTCACCTCAACCTCCCAAAGGCGCGGGATTACAGGCTGAGCCACTGAGCCCAGCTAGAAGACATTCTTATGGAAGTTGGAACTGGCAACCAATTCCTGATCAAAACCCCAAATGCCCATGCCATAAGAGTTAAGATAGATAAGTGGGACCTTATCAAACTGACAAGCTTCTGCAAAGCCAAATAAGCCATCAAGAGAGCAGGGAGACAGCATACAAACTGAGAAAAATATTTGCCAACTGTATGTCTTACAAAGACCTAACATCTAGGATCTACGAGGAACTCAAATGTGCTGAAAAGAAAAAAAAAACAGCCCCAATATAAAGTGGGCAAAAGATAGGAATAGACAGTTCTCAAAAGAAGGCATATGACAGCCAACAGAAACATGAAAAATGTTCAACTTCACTAGTTATCAAAGAAATGCAAATTTAAACTACACTGAAATACCACATAACTCCAGTCAGAATGGCTATCATCAGTAACAAAAAATTATAGATCCTGGAGAGGATGTGGTGAAAAGGGAAGACTTCTACATTGTTGATGGGATTGTAATCTAGTACAGTCTATGGAGAACATCATGGCAATTCCTAAAAGTTCTAAAATTCGAATTTCCATATGACCCTGCAATCCCCCTACTGGGAATATACCCAGAAGAACTCAAATCTCTCTATAAAAAAGATACTTTCACACATATGTTTATTGCAGCAATGTTCACAATAGTAAGAATATGGAACCAACCATGCTGTCCATCAAAAGAGGACTGGATAAAAAAATGTGGTACATATACACAATAGATTATTACAAAGCCATAAAGAAGAACTAAATCATGAACTTCACAGCAACCTGGATGGACTTAGAGTCCATAATACTGAGTGATGTTTCACAGAAACAAATAACTGAGTATCACATGTTCTCACTGATCAGTGGACCTTGAACAACTATCGTAATACTATAAGAAGAGTTGACAGTAGCAGGAAACTGGGGAGGGGTGTCGGGGAGGTGGGATTGACAGTAGTAGAAATCTGTCTGGGGAAGGGGGGGCACACTTCATCAACAAGGGTACCTACATAGTGAATATTTGTATACCTAACTCTGAATCATACCCCACAATTTTAAAATAAAAAATTTAAAATTAAAAAAAAGAAAAAAAGGAAAAAAAAAGAAAAAGATTGACAGTAGTGGGAAACTGCGTGGGGGGGTTGAAGAGGTGGAATTGGCTGTAGTTGGAATCTGCCTGAGGAAGGGGGCGCACACCTCATCAACAGGGGTGTCTGTATAATGAATATTTATATACCTAACCCTGAATTGTACCCCACAATTTTAAAATAAAAAATTTAAAAGTTAAAAAACTGTATTTATTCTTGTATGATTAAATTTCAGGCACCTTCAAAGTACTCTCCATTTGATGCAATATACCTTATCGAGACACTTTTCCACTACTCAAAACTGTTTTTGAATTAGTCAGTTTTGATATCTTTTATAGTACTTCTGCTCTTTTTTAAAATTTCATCTCTGTCACAGCAAAATGTTTCATTTTGAGGACTTTTTCATTTGGGAAAACAAAGTAAGTTGCTCAATGAGGTCATTTAAATAGGGAGGGTGGGGCACAGGTATCATGCTGGTTTTGGTAAAAAACAAAACAAAACAAAACAAAAAACCTGCTGAACATTCAGCACGATGTGGGCAGGTGTGCTTGTAAATCACCCATCACAAAATGGGCAAATGTGTTGAAAGAATATATATATATATATATATATACACACACACACACATATATATATATATACACACACACATACACACACACACACACACACACACACACACACACACACACACATATATATATATATGTGTATATATATATATATAAAATTTGCTGAAGCCGAATGCAGCCTCTCACAGCAATGCTAGCTGGTACACTGATGCTGACGGGTTCCTAGAATACTTACCTAGAGGAGGAAGACTGTACTACAATAGGCCTGCCCTCCAAAGATAATTCTGGGTTTTTGGAGTCCCCCTCATATGAGGTTCATTATTGATGGAAACGTTATGTGGTGTATGTCTGTAATTTATCTAAGGACATTCAATCTGAAAGTCAAGTTGAGTGATATATAATTTTCATTTATTACAAGTTTAGTCCCTGATGCAAGTTGCATTCTATTGGGGCAGGCAGAGCCAGTGTGAAAAGTGCTTAAGGTTGTTAAGGTTGGACTCAAATTACCAGTAAAGTAAGAGGCTCCTTCTTGTTTGTAAGCCTCCAATCTATTTTTTATCTTATTTAATCACTTAAATATTCTACTGTGACTCACTTATTTCAATGTTCCCTGTCCAGATTTTGAATTTTTTATTTTAACATTCACAACTGTAATTGAAGGCCTTTTCAGAAAGTGTATAGTGAATTTGTTCTCTTTGCTTTAGTTTCTCTTCTTGGCTTCAGGAGACATTAAGTGCAATCTAAGTGGAAAGAATAGAACTGGTGTTGGCCAAAATAATAAATATCATTTAATAAGAGAAAAATCTGTCTTTTGATAAAATACTTCAATTTGAAAAATATACTTACAGCTGAGTGTAAAGTGTGTGTGTGTGTGTGTGTGTGTGTGTGTGTGTGTGTGTGTGTGTGTGTGTGTGTGTGTGTATTCCTCATGGGACCAAATATTGAGAAAAATATTTCTGATTCAGTTTAAGGAGAAGCTAAAGGATAATCTAAAATCTAGAGTTATTCAAGATTCCTACTATGAGAGATTTGAGGTAGTTCCAAGATTAACATAGCATTTGAGTTACTTTTTGAGGGGAGCTGAAAGATTCAGCATAGATCAAGATCTCTGGGAACATTCCAGACTGTCCCAAAGCAGACTCAAATCCAACTTGCTGAGGGTGGTGGTGTGGTTGCTAAGTGTTGAATTTTTCTGAATCTTAGTCACCAGTTGCTCTCATTTAACCCTGAAAACAAAATCTTCAAAATCAATTTCTGAAATAATTTTAAAGGTCCTGATCTCTCAGAAAGCACATGGAGCTGTGGGTTTGGCTATGAGACCATAGTAAAATTACAGCACTTTCTATTAGTTTAATCATCTATAAAAAAGAAGAGATGGGAATATGGCCATTTTTGTCTCAAAAGGCTGTTTTAAATATTCAATTAGATAATAAAGATAAAGTGCCTCAAGTCCAAAAATTGTTATAAACTATAATATTATTATAGGGAAAGCAGCAAAAGGTTTTTAGCATTAAGCACTGAAATAATATGTACACCTTTCTAGATTTTTGTACATTTAAAATGTATACTTAAAATAAAACAAAACATTAAAAAAATTTTAAATTAAAAAATTTAAATTCATACATAATAGCCATGCATATTTATGGGATACATAGTGATGTTATGATACATATATAGTGATCTGATCAGGGTAATTAGCATACCAATCATACCAAACATTATCATTTCTTTGTGATGGGAACATTTGATATCCTCCTTGTAGCTATTTGAAAATATACAATATATTATTGTTAATTAGAGTCATGCTACAGAGTCATAGAACACTAAAATGTATTCCTCTTATCTAGCTGTAATTTTGCATCTTTTAACAAATCCCTCCCCATAACTCCTGCCCCCTATCCTTACCAGTCTCTAGTATCCCCCATTCTACTTTTTACCTCTATGAGATAACCCTTTTTTCAGCTTCCACATATGAGTAAGAGCATGTGGTGTTTAATTTTCTGTCTGGCTTATTGCACTTAGCATAATGTAATCCAGTTACATTGATGTTGCCACAAATTATAGGATTTCATTCTTTTTAATTTCATTTTATTATTATTATTTTTAACATATTTCTTATTTTAAAATTGTGGGGTACACTTAAGGGTTAGGTATACAAATATGCATCATTCAGGCACCCTTGTTGATAAGGGATGTCTCTCCATCCCCAGACAGATATTGACTACCGTTAATCCCACATTCTTTCCCCTCCCTACCCCTCATAGTTTCCCACCACTGTCAATACTTTTCTTATAGTGTTATGATAGATGTTCAGGGTTCACTATGAGTGAGAACATGTGATATTCACATCTTTGTTTCTGTAAGGGATCACTCAGTATTATAGACTCTAGTTCCATCCAGCTTGCTGCAAAATTCATGATTTTGTTCTTTTTATGACTGTGTAGTATTCCATCGTGTATATGTACCACATTTTTTTAATCCAGTCCTCTTTTGATGGATAGCATGGTTGGGTCCAGGTTCTTGCTATTGTGAACGATGCTGCGATAAACATACGTACGCAGGTATCTTTTTTATAGAGTGATTTGAGTTCTTCAGGGTATATTCCCAGTAAGGAGGTTGCAGGGTCATATGGGAGGTCGATATTTGGAGCTTTTTGGAATGACCACACTGCTTTCCACAAAGGTTGCACTAGTTTACACTCCCACCAACAGTGTAGTAGTGTTCCATTTTCACCATATCCTCTCCAGCATGTTATTTTTTGAGTAACTGATAATTGCCATTCTGACTGGAGTTAGGTAGTATCTCAGTGTAGTTTTAATTTGCATCTCCTTGATGATTAGTGAGGTTGAACATTTCTTCATGTGTCTGTTGGCCGCTCAGATGTCTTCCTTTGAGAAGTGTCTGTGTCTGTTCATATCTTTTGCCCACTTTATAATGAGGTTGTTTGTATTTTTCTTTTCAGCATGTTTGAGTTCCTTGTAGATCCAAGATGTTAGGCCTTTGTCAGACACGGATTTGGCAAATACTTTTTCCCAGTCTTTTTATTTGGGTTTCTGTTTATTATTGGTGTAAAGAAATGCGATTGTCTTTTGCACATTTATTTTATACCCTGAGACTTTGCCAAAGTCCTTTATCAGTGCAAAGAGGCTTTTGACAGATTCTCTTGGGTTTTCAAGGTACACAATCATGTTGTCTGCAAAGGGAGATAACTTGACTTCCTATTTACCTATTTGGATACCCCTCATTGCCTTATCTTTTCTGATTGCTCTAGTCCGGACTTCCAATATTATATTGAACAAGAGGGGAGAGAGTGGGCATTGTTGTCTTTTTCCAGTTTTCAGGGGAAATGGTTCCAATTTTTGTCTGTTTAGGAGTATGCTAGCTGTGGGTTTTTCATAGATGACTTTTACTATTTTGAGGTACATTCCATGTATGCCTAGATGTTCGAGGCTTTTTATCAAGAAGTGGTGCTGGATTTAATCAAAAGCTTTTTCTGCATCTAATGATATAATCATGTGATTTTTGTTCTGACACCTGTTCATGTATTTAATTACATTTATTGTCTTGAGAATGTTGAACCAGCCTTGCGTCCCAGGGATGAAGCCTGTTTGGTCATGATGGATGATTTTTGAGATGTGTTGTTGAATCTACTTTGCTAGGATCTTGTTGAGAATTTTGGCATCTATGTTCATCAAAGATATTGTCCTGTAGTTCTTTTTCTTTGTTGGATCTTTACCTGGCTTGGGTATCAATGTGATGTTAGCTTCATAAAATTATTTGGGGAGGGTTCCATCTTTCTCAGTCTCCTGGAATACTTTCAGTAGGATTGGTATCAGCTCATCCTTAAATATGTTATAGAATTCTGCTGGAAAGCCATCTGCTCCAGGGCTTTTTTTTTTTTTTTTTGTAGGTAGTTTTCTTATTACATGATCAATTTCCTTGATTGTTATTGATCAATTTAGGGTCTCGATTTCTTCTTGTTTCAACTGAGGAAGGTTGTGTGATATCAGAGTGTCTTCCATTTCCTTAAGATTTTCAAGTTTGTTTCCATACAAATGTACATAGTAGTCTCTAATGATCTTTTGTATTTCTTCAGGGTCAGATGTGACTTCATCTTTTGTGTTTCTGATTGTATTTATTTGGGCTTTTTCTCTGTTTTTCTTGGTCCATCTAGCTAGAGGACCATTGATCTTGTTTATTCTTTCAAAGAACCAGCTTTTTGTTTCATTTATTTTTTTTTATTATCTTTTTGTCTTCTGTGTCCCGGATTTGGGCTTTTATTTTGGTGATCTAGATTCTTCTGCTGAAGTTAGGGTTTTGGTGGTCTTCCTTTTCCAGCTTCCTAAGTGATTTGTCAGGCTGTTAATTTGTGATTCTTCCATTTTCTTCATGTGCATTTGTAGATATATGAATTCCCCTCTTACTACAGCTTTCATGGCATCCCAGAGATTTTGGTAAGATGTCTCTTCATTTGCATTTGTTTCCAGGTATCTTTTAATCCCTGTTTTGATTTCATTGTTGACCCAGGAGTTGTTTAGCATCATGCTATTTAGTGTCCATGTCTTTGTGAGTTTGGGGGGAACCTTGTTTGTGTGGATGTTTATTTTTATTCCACTGTTGTCTGAAAAGGTGCATGACAAAATTTCAATCTTTTGAAATTTGTTTATGCTTGACTTATGGCCAAGAATGTGGTCGATCTTAGAGTATGTTCTATGCAGTGATGAGTAGAATGTATATTCTGTGGTCATTGGGTGGAGTGTTCTGTAGGTATCAATTAAGTCCATTTGGTCAAGAGTCACATTGAGGTTCCGGATCTCATTGTTGATTTTTTGTCTTCATGATCTGTCTAGTGTTGTGAGTGGGGAATTTAAGTACCCAGTTATGATCATGTTAGAGTCAACATCTTTCTTTAGTTCCTAGAAGCTGCTTTATGAAAGTTGGTGATCCAGGGCCGGGCTCGGTTGCTCAGCCTGTAATCCCATGCTTTGGGAGGCCGAGGTGAGTGGATTGCCTGAGCCCACAGGTCCGAGACCCACCTGGGCAACTTGGTGAGACCTCATTTCTACAATAAATAAAAAATTAGCCGGGCATGGTAGCACGCGCCTGTAGTTCCAACTACTTGGAAGGCTGAGGCAGTAGGATTTCCGGAGCCCAGCAGATCAAGGCTGCAGTGACCGGGAGCGGCCACTTTACTCCAGTCAGAGTGAGACTCCAACTCAAAAAAAAAAAAAAAAAGTTGGCACTCCTATGTTGGGTGCATATATGTTTAGGATAGATATTTCTTGTTGCTGGAGTGAACCTTTTATCATTATGTAGTATCCTTCTGTATGTTTTTTTAATTTTTGATAGCTTAAATGGTATTTTGTCTGAAATTAGGATCATGACTCCTCCTTGCTTTTGTGTTCCGTTTGCCTTAAAATTTGTTTTCCATCCTCTTACTTTGAGTCTGTGCGTGTCATTTCTAATGAGATGGGTCTCTTGAAGGCAATATATTGTTGCCTGGTGATATTTTATCCATTTTGCCATTCTATGTCTTTTTAGTGGTGCATTTACTCCATTCACATTCAGGCTAATTATTGAAATGTGAGAGTTGGTCTCTATCATAATGTTCTTATAGAGTTGTTTTTGTTCCTCTTTGTTGTCTTTCTTTTGGTTTTGGGGTTGATTCGTTTGTGTTTTACTCTTTTTCCTATACTCTTTGGAAGAACATTGTTGTTCTTTTTTTCCTTTTCTTCTGTGTTTAGTACTTTCTTAAATGTTTCTTGTAGAGGTGGTCTGGTGGCAGCGTAAGTTCTTAGGGATTGGATATCTGGGAAAGATTTTAATTCCCCCTCACTGATGAAGCTGAGCTTGGCTGGGTAGGTTATTCTTGGTTGAAATTGTTTATCTTTTAGAACTTTGAAGATAGGGCTCCAAGCTCTCCTAGCCTGCATGGTTTCTGTAGATAAATCTGCTGCTATTCTAATTGGTCTTCCATGGTAGGTGATCTGCCCTTTTTCTCTTGCTGCTTTTAGGAATTTTTCTTTTGTACCTATTTTGTTTAGAAGAATTATTATGTGTCTAGGAGTTGGTCTTCTCATTTGTTGTCTTGCAGGTGTTCTCTGAATCTCTTGTGTTTGAATTTTCACATCACTGATGCAATGAGGGAAGTTTTCTTCAATAATCTCATGGAATGTTTGTTCCAAGGTGGCCTCTGTCTCTTTCTGTTTCAGGAATGCCAATTACTCTTAGGTTCTTTCTCTTGAAGTAATCGCTCATCTCTTGAAGATTTTGTCCTCTCTTTTTAAGCTTCTTTTCTATGTTTTTGACAGCTTGGGTTAGTTCTATATTTTGGTCTACAAGTTCTGAAATTCTTTCTTCTGCTTGGCTAATACTCCTTTCCATGTTTATCAGTTTGTTATTTATTTCATTCACAGTATCTTTGTTACTGTTATCTCAGTTATCAACTCCTTCCTAGTTTCCTCTTGTGTCTCCTCAATTCTTTTTAATCTCTCCATTAATGTCTTGATATCTAGGTTTGTAGTTTGAGACCCTTCATTCTGGGGGCTCTTCATTGTTTGCATTCCAAAGTCAGTTTCCTCAGTGTTTGTCCTCCCAGGGGTCTGAGAGAGACCAGAATTGTTCTTGTTTTTTCTTCATTTGTGTAGATTTTTCTCTCTCTCCCCCTTTTCCTCCCTTTCTTTAATTCTGTTTTTCAGGGAAGGTGGGGTTGCTTTTACTTTGTTTGTTCAATCTCCTCTTCTTCCTTATGAGGGTCCTCTTTGTTCACTTTTGAGGCTGGAGTGTAGGCTGGGGGCTGTGCTTTTTGCAGTTTAGGGGTTTAATTGAGGGTGAAGCTGTGATTAAGAATCTATCTACAAACCGGGCTTGGTGGCTCAGCCTGTAATCCTGCACCTTTGGGAGGCTGAGGTGAATGGATTGCCTGAGCCCACAGGTTCGAGACTCGCCTGGGCAGTGAGACCTCATCTCTACAATAAATAAAAAAATCAGCCGGGTATGGTAGCGCATGCCTGTAATTTCAGCTACTCAGGAGGTTGAGGTGGAAGGATCGCCGAAGCCCAGCAGGTCGAGGCTGCGGTGGCTGGGAGCGGCCACTGCACTCCAGTCTGGGTGACAGAGTGAGACTCCAACTCAAAAATAAAAAAAGAATCTATCTGCTGATCCCAGTATCCACCAACAGGTGTTTGGCACACTGGAATCTATTCCCCAATGCCTTACATTCTGTCCGTGCAGCAGGGTGTAGGTTTGGTCCCTGGAACAAAAGGAGGTATGAAAAAGGAAAATAATGGAAGAAAGGGGGGCTCAAGTGGAAGTTAGAAAGAGAGAAGAGTGAGAGGAAAAACAGATATACATACCAACTAATGGGTGAAAAAGAGACACAAGTCCAGAAAATAGTGAAAAACAGACACACAAACAAAATTCCCTAAAGCATACCGGTAACCACACAAAGACAGTCCAATAAAATCATGCCTCTTGATGCGTTTTGCCCCAACACAAACTACTTTAAAAAAACAATCAAAAGTGAGCAAAGCAAGCAGTCAAAATGATAAAATCAAAAGTCAATATAAGAAACCAGACTAGCTCTGGAATCTTTCCTGAGTGTCTGAAGTCTCTTCAGCTCTGATCTCTAGCCTCTCCCCCTTTGCTTTCATTGCAGGCAGATAGATTTACTCCCAGCTTGGATTTGTTCCTTTAGCTTGCTGGCTGAGAGGTCTGCAATGCTGAGTTACCTGTATCTGATCCAGCATGGGGGGGGGACTTTTGTCTCCTGTTTAGCGACGTTACCTTAGAAACCAAGTTGGAGGCTGCTCATAGGTGGGCAGGGCAATGCAAACCTCTGACTGGAAAATGGCTGAGGTGGGCAGCTCCTCTTTTGCGGATCCCTTTTCTCCTCCCATCCTTTCTCTCCACTCATCCAGGTTCGTGGGCAATCCACTATGACGGGCTGTGGTGGCGTGTGAGACACTGGGGATCAGCGGCACAGCTGGTGCTGGATTTCATGTGCCACCAGTGACCTGGGGTGGAGGAGGGAGCTGGGAGTTCCCTCTTCTGGAGCTGAGAGCTGAGAGCGGCTGATCAGCACCTCCTCAAGATATACTGTTCCCTTACACAACCATGGGGTTGCACACTGGGTGCCTCAGCCAGAGTGGGACCAGAGGTCCAAAGGGCCGGTGGTGAGTGATGACAGTGGCTTTGGGGCCCACACAGGGCACTTCAGCCAGACATGGAGCTGATACCTCTGAGAGGCGTGTGCCTAGAGCCTCCCTGGGTGATGGCAGCTTGAAATAGGGCTAGGCAGGAGCCAAGAACCCAGGGTGGGGAGCTGGAACTCTGAGGAGCAAGCACCAGGCCACTGGGCTGGGAGCCCAGTCAGGGTGGGAGCTGGCAGCAGCTGTGTGCCAGGTGGATCAGTATAGTCAGCAAGGGAACCCATATCTCCTCAAGGCGGTATCCAAGGGCCTCCACAGGCAGCAGCTTGGTCCCGGGTGAGACATTGTAGCTGGGGAGGGAGCTGGGATCTACACATGGCTGGGGCCGCCTATAGTGGAGCAGCAGCAGCCAGGGGGCCACAATAGCTGGCCTTGTGTGGGACCAAGTTTCTCTGGGTCTCAAACTGGTGCAGCTGGTGGTGGGCAGGGGGTGGGGAAAGGAAAGTAAGAGTCTTTTTGGGAACTCACATTAGGAGAATCTCACAGTTCCAGCTCTGCCATCACCATCTTACCAGAACTCAGATTTCATTCTTTTTATGGTTGAATAGTATTCCATTTTGTATGTATACCACATTTTCCTTATCCATTCATCTGTTGTTAGACACTTGGTTTGATTCTATATATTGGCAAATAGTATTGCAATAAACATGAGACTGCAGACATCTCTTTAATATACTCATTTCCTTTCTTTTGGATAAATGCCCAGTAGTGGGATTGCTGGATCATATGGTAGCTCAATTTTTAGTTTTTAAAGGAATTTCCATACTGTTCTTTATAGTATCTGCTGTAGTTTATTTCCACCAACAGTTTATAAAAGTTCTTTTTTCTTCACATCCTCATCAGCTTGTTACTTTTTGTCTTTTGGTTAATAGTCAACCTAACTGGGGTAAGATGATACCTCCTTGTGGTTTTGATTTGCACTTACCTCATGATTAGTGATATTTATCATTTTTTCATATGTTTGTTTGACATTTTTATGTCTTTTTTTGAGAGATGTTTAATCATTTGTCCATTTTAAAATTTAGATTTTTTTGGTTCTTTGTTCTAAAGATATTTGAGTTTCTTGTGTACTCTGGATATTAATCCCCAAATGAGTCATTTGCAAATATTTTCTCCTATTCTGTAATTTGTCTTTTCACTCTTTTGATTGTTTCTTTTTCTATAGAGAAGGTTTTTCAATTCATAAAGTCCCATGTATTTATTTTTGCTTGTGTTGTTGTGCTTTTGAGGTCTTATTCATAAAATATTTTCATACACCAGTGTCCTGAAGCTTTTCCCCTTGTTTGTTTGTTTTTTTCCCTAGTAGCATTATAGTTTATTTGATCTATTTTGAGTAACTTTTGGATAGGGTGAGAGGTGGGGGCTAGTTTCATTCTTGTGAATATGGATATCCAGTTTTCCCAGCACCATTTATTAATGAGATTGTATTTTCTCCAGTGTATGTTCTTGGAGTTTATCAACAATCCACTGGCTGTAAATATGTGAATTAACTTCTAGGTTCTCTATTCTATTTCATTGGTTGAAGTGTCTGTTTTTATGCCAGTACCTTGCTGCTTTTGTTACAACAACCCTGTAGTATATTTTGAAGTCTGGTAATGTGATGCCTCCTGCACTGTTATTTTTTTCTCAGATTTACTTTGGATATTTGGGTTCCATACAAATTTTAAATTTTTCTTCCAATTCTGTGAGGAATGTCATAAGTATGTTGATAAGGACTGCATTGAATCTATAGATTGCTTTTGGTGGTAGAGTTATTTTAACAATTTTAATTCTTCTAATCCATGGCATGGCATATTTTTACAGTTGTTTGTGTCTTCAATTTCTTTTATCAGAGTTTTGTAGTTTTCTTTGTAGAGGTCTTTCTCCTCCTTTTTTTATTCCTAGGTATTTTGTATATTTTTGAATAGTTATCATAAGTGGAATTAACTTCTTGATTTATTTTCCAGCTAGTTCATTGTTTGTGTATAGAAACACTACTGATTTTTATGTTAATTTTATATCCTACACTTTACTGAACTTGTTTATCAGTACTAAGAGACTTTTGTTAGAATCTTTAGGTTTTCTTATACATAAGATCATGTCATCTGCAAACAGGGACAACTTTAACATTTTCTGTTTGGGTGCCTTGTATCTCTTTCTGTTGCCTAGTTTATTTGGCTAGAACTTCCAGTACTATGCTATATAAAAGTGATAAAAGTGAGCATCCTTATTTTTTTCCAGTTCTTAGAGAAAAATCTTTCAACTTTTCCCCATTCTTAGTTGTGGGTTTGTCATAGATGACCTTTATTGTGTTGAGGGACTTTCCTTCTACATATCTAATTTATGAGCATTTTTATCATGAAAAGATTTTGAATTTTAACAAGTGTATTTCTTACACCTCTTTACATAATCATATGGTCTTTCTCCTTTATTGTGTTGATGTTATTTACTTATTTGCATATGTTGAACCACCCTTGCATTCATGGGATAAATCCCATTTGATCATGGTATATTATCTTTTTGATGTGCCATGAGATTCATTTTGATAGTACTTTATTGAGGATTTTTATGTCTGTTTTCATCAGGGACATTGGCCTGTAGTATCCTTTTTTTGTCATGTCCTTATCTGGTTTTGGTATCAGAGTTATTCTGGCCTCATAAGATGAGTTAGGAATAGCTCTCTTCCCCTTTTGGAATAATTTGTGAAGAATTGATATGAATTCTCATTCAAAGTGATTTTTATAAAAGTTCTCAGCCCTCTACATTTTTCTGGAAGCCTCTAACCCCTACTCCACAATTGTAAAAATAATACAAATTCATGCAGAATTCAGTTTCTAGTTTGTTTATCTAAAAGAATACTATGATTCTACTAAAATTCTCTGGTACATTTTTAGCATATTATACCATTTATTATCTCTTTTGAAATAAATATTTACCTTTATTGCATGTAAAGAAATGTTGTGCATAAAAAGATATTTGGCTATAGCATACACATAAAAAGATATTTGGCTATAGCATACACATTTAAAAAATTATTTTAGCTGGCTGAGAATATGGTATCCTGTTTTTTTGTTTTGTTTTGTCTTTTCACTTTCCATAAAAATAATTGACCACTATATTTTCAAGTTAGTGTTATATAAAAGGACATTTAAAGGTCATTTAAATGTTTGTGAGTGAGGTGGGGTGATGTGTGTAGACTCAAACAAATTGGGAACAGGTGTGTATATGTGTGTTATTGTAAAAAGTAAAAATAGTTAAAGCTATGAAAGGAAGTCTCTAAATGAAAATAATTGTTAATGTAAGTTACCTACAACCTTTTTATGCAGAGATAGGTTTCTCAAAAATGTTTTCAGCTGGGTACAGTGGCTCATGCCTATAATTCCAACTCCTTGGGAGGCTAAGGTGGGGGAATCATTTGAGGACAGGAGTTCAAGATCAACCTGGGCAACTGAATGAAACCCTATCTCTAAAATTGTTTTTTTATAAATAGCTGGGCATGGTGGCATGCACCTGTAGTTCCAGCTACTTGGGAGGCTGAGGCAGGAGGATTGCTTGGACCCAGTAGTTGAAGGCTGCAGTGAGCTATAACCATGCCACTGTACTCCAGTCTGAGCAACAAAGCAAGACCCTGTCTCTTAAAAAAAAAGTTTGCACATGCAAAACAGTAAATTTTTAAAAAGAGATATTATAAAATATTTGAGTGAATTATCTTCGTTACATTACTTTTCTACTTGGATTGCAAATTTCTAAATCAAGATTCTTTCATCTTAACAAAGCTTCATGCTTATATGAACGTTATATACTTCATGAATGCTTAATTAATGTTATTTAATGATGACAAAGAACAGAGATATCTGGTAAGCAGTGCTGTTTTTCACTTCTCACTTCTAGCTCTTATACTATATTAAAACCAAAGCATTACCTACATCAGTATGTGACTACCAAATTGGCCACAATATTCTTGGATTTTGTATCTTAGTGTATAAACTGAATTTTTGATAACACAATTAGCTCACCCACATAGCAATATAATTTAGCCATTAAGATTATCAAAATATACCAAATTATTTCATGCTCCACTTTTTTAGTTATATATGCCAAACACAGAAACTGTGGAGTTTTATTTCTGTTAGGTTTGCTGGAATGTTCTCTTTGAAACTTTCTTTTCTCTGATGATTAGTGAGGCTGAGCACTTTTTCGTGTGTCTGTTGGCTGCCCATATGTCTTCTTTTGAGAAGTGTCTATTCATGTCTTCTACCTACTTTTTAATTGTGTTGTTTGTTTTTTTCCTTTTGGGACATTTCTGTTCCTTGTAGATCCTGGATATACAATTGATAAATACTTTTTACCATTCTGTGGGCTGTCTCCCCACTCTCTTGATGGTTTCTTTTGGTTTGCAGAAGTTTTTCAGTTTGATGAGGTCCCACTTGTCAATCCTATCTCTTATGGCATGGGAATCTGGGGTTTTGATCAGGAATTGGTTGCCTATTCCAATTTCCATAAGGGTGTCTCCTGCATTTTCTAAGATTCTTATAGTTTGATGTTTTATGTTTAGGTCTCTGATCTATTTAGAGTTGATTTTTGTGTATGGTGATAAGTAGGGGTCCTGCTTCAATCTTCTGCATGTGGTCAGCCAGTTTTTCCAGCACCATTTACTGAATGGGTTGAGATATTACCTAACCCCAGTAAGAATGGCTATCATTAATAAAACAAAAAACAACCAATATTGAAGAGGATGTGGAGAAGAGAATGCTTCTACACTGCTGGTGGAAATGCTAACTAGTTCACCCTCTATGGAAAACAGTGTGGTGATTTCTAAAAGAGCTAGACATTGACCTTCCATACAACCCAACAATCTCCCTACTAGGAATACACCCAGAGAAACTCAAATCATTCTATGAGAAAGATACCTGAGCATGCATGTTTATTGTAGCATTATTCACAATAGCAAAAACAGAACCAACTGTGCTGCCCATTGAAACTGGACCAGATTTTAAAAATGTGGTACATATACACAATGAAATATTATGCAGCCATAAAGAAGAACAAAATTATGGACTTCGCAGCAACTTGGATGGATTTAGAGCCTATAATAGTCAGTGATCTATCATAAAAACAAAGAATTGAGTACCACATATTCTCACTCATAAGCAGACCCTGAACATTTACCATAATACTATAAGAAAGGGATTGGCAGTAGCCCAAAACTGCCAGGGGAGGGGAGGGCACATAACATCAATAAGAGTACCTGATCTCAAACCAGGTGAAGTGGGGAACAAAGAGAGGTCAAAACCTTACCTGTATGATGACTACTTGTATACCTAATCCTGAATTTTACCCAATATTTTTAAAATAAAAAAATAAAATAAATTTTTTTTATCCGTGGTTTCCTCTCTCTCTCTCTCTCTCTCTCTCTCTCTCTCTCTCTCTCTCTCTCAATCTCTCTCCCCTCTTCCCTCCCCCTCTCTCTTCTTCTCCCTCCCTCCCTCCCCTTTTCTCTCTCTGTCTCTCTCCTTTCTTTCTGTCTGTCTTTCTTGAGATGAGAGTCTTGCTACATTGCCCAAGCAGGACTCAAGTGATCAAGCTCAAGTGATCCTCCCACCTCAGCCTCGAGGTCTTTATCCAGGTTCCAACATTGAACTATGGTGAATTCTGAATATGTGTGGAACAGTTTTGGGCTTCCCTGTTGTTCATGGCTTAAATGTAGTCATAAGATTTCCTAACGGCTACATGACACTCAAAAAGGGAGCTACTTTTTGATCCTACTATTTCAAAACCTCAGATAAAAAATTACATATCTAAAAAATTTTTAAAACTCTAAGATAAAAATTCTCTGTGAAATTGATGCTATCATCCACTTGAATCGTACATGGAGTTTTCAGAATCAGGCACAGAAAGACATCTGTAACACAAGACTATGAATACTATTTGGCAAGATTTGATATTAAATTGGTATGTATTGATCTAATATGGATATTGCACAGTTGGAACCAGACAACAGCTAGCTATACAGCATGGTCAGAACAGCTAATGGGAGCATTTGATAAGTGCATGCACAGGAAAAGAAACATCTAGTCTCTTCTTTAATCATTTCCTTGATGGTAACTTTTAATTTTAATTTATTCCCATACCAATCTGTTACTAAATTGAAAAATATGATTGCCATGCTCCTTTTTAGAAATGAAAAAGCTTTAAAATTTGAGCATTAATGTATTCATGCTAAAATGTGTTTCTTTTATTGAATTGCAAATAAGCATAGTGTCTAGTTTCAGTCTTTATAGTTATTACAGTTTGGTATTTAATAAAATTATTTAGAAATGTATTTATTCTGAATTTATGTTTATAATACAGCTACATTTGACCAATAATTCCTATAGTTGTTATAATAAGCTAAGAACAAAATAGCCTAGGCTACAAGATATATAAAATCACAAAATCAGAAGTAAGAGAAATAAATTTAGTATTGCAAAAACATTTGTCTCACCACAAAAATTCTTGTCTAATAAATAATGTCCTTATCCAATAGGATCTATTCTCTTTAAATAAGTTGTCATAGCCATTTGACATAAAAATAAAATAGCAATAGTAACAATAGTAGAAGCTCATGATTATTTACAGATGGTTATTCCACATACATTTTGGCATCTAACTCAGCTGAATAAAGGTTATGGTCCTATTTTTCAAGGAACTCAATCCAGATTTATTTGTTCTACAATTAAGCAAAATAACTGTGTTAAGATTAATCACTGACAAACATGCTACTAAAGAACTATCAAAATGAATGGCAGAATATCTTAGATAATACTCACTAAAAGATCTACTAAATATTAGAAGAACTATTCTGCTGTTTAATAAAATTAACAAAGAAATAGAGCCTACTCAGCAGTTTTACTTAATTGTATTATCACTGACCCTGTCATTTATTCAAAAGATAAATAAATTCACTATTCTACTACAAAATAATTAGGCCAATTCTCATAAGGTAAACAAAATTCAACTTCAGTACATTATTGTCACAGTCCTATTGTGACTATAGCAAAGAGCTGAGACAAATAGTGTTAGAACAATGTCAACTATATAGGCGATCGAATAATTTCATGTACTCTAGAAGGCAATACTTCTATACACATGGTATTTAAATAAACCAATGCAACATTTATTTTTAAGTTTTATTTTATTTTAAATTTACACAAAAGAATTGTACATATTTACACAAAAGAATTGTACAAATGTGATGTTTTTATCCATGTATACATTGTATAATGATCAAATCAGGTTACTTACCTTATTCGCTACCTCGATCATTGATCTTTTTTTGTGATAAGAGCATTAAAAATTCTCTCTTCTTGTTTCAGTTTGATACTTGAACAACATGAGGGTTAGGGGTACTGACCCCCTGTGCAGCTGAGAATTCACTTATAACTTTTGATTCCTCAAAAATGTAATTACTGATAGCCTACCATTGACCAGAAGCTTTACCAATAACTTAAATAGTCAATAACACATATTTTGTGTGTTATAAGCAGTATATAATGTATTCTTACAATAAAGTAAGCTATAGAAAATAAAACGTTATTTAGAAAATCATAAGGAGGAGAAAATATATTTACTATTCACTAAGTAGAAGTGGATCATCATAAAGGTCTTCACCCTTATTGTCTTCACAATGAGTAGACTAATGAGGAGAAGAAAAAGGAAGTGTTGGTCTTGCTGTTTTGGGGGTGGCAGAGGTGAAAAAAAACTATGTACAAGTGGTGTGCAGTTAAAGCCCATGTTGTTCAAGGGCCACATGTTTTTTGAAACATACAATATAATATTGTTATCTACAATCACCTTACTGGGCAATAGAACACTAGAACATATTCCTCCTATCTAACTGCAACTTTGAACCTATTGACCAATCCCTCTCCCTTCTTCCATTTCCCCTGCCTCCCCCAGCCTCTAATAAACACTGTTCTACTCTGTCCTTCTATGAGATCAGCTTTTTAAAATTCCACAAATAAGATCATGTAGTATTTGTCTTTTTTGTGCCTGGTTTATTTCACTTAACATAATGTCCTCCAGATTCATCCTTGTTGCTGCAGATAACAGGATTTCATTCCTTTTATGGCTTAATAAAATTCCATTGTGTATATATATCACATTTTATTTAACCATTCATTTGTCGATGGATACTTAGGTTGATTCTATACCTTGGCTATTATGAATAATGCTTCAATAAACATGGGAGTGCAAATAGCTTTTCAACTTACTGATTCCACTTCCTGTGGCTATATACCCATTAATGGGATTGCTGGGTCATATGGTAGTTCTATTTTTATTTTTTTGAAAAACTTCTATATTATTTTCCATAATGACTGTAATAATTTACATTCCACCCAACAGTGTATAAAAATTCCCATTTCTCCACATCCATACGAGCATTTGTTATTTTTTGTCTTTTAGATAATAGACATTCTGACAGGTATACGGTGATATATCATTGTGGTTTAACCAATCCAAGATTTCTGTGCTACAGGATGTATGGAATAAACAAGAAGTTCAAGATGTATTTCCTCGCCTCTGTGCACTTATAATAAAGTTTGAAAAGCCAAAGCAGTAAGAGCAATAAGAATTCAGAAATAAATAAGTGTGGGCTAGAGCAGTTATTTTAGTCATGGTGAAGTTAGGACTTAAGTTGATTCTTGAAGGATTACTCTATGACAGATGTGCCGAAGTTCAGTCATTGTAATTCACTTTGCTAAAGGTTCAGACCAATCTGTAAAAATTAAGGTGTCAAAAGCACGCCAAAAGCATCAAATGTGGTGCTTGTTTCTTTTCCTAAGTACCAAAGATTATAGTCTCAGCCCAAATAGTGCCTCATTTGAGTGTTCTCTGTTTTTGTCTTACAAACTAACATAGTAGATTAAAAAGAAAGTTATCAAACCCTATTGTGTGTGGTTAAAGAAAAAAATAATAAGAAAGTTACTCCCAGTCTAACACGATAAAATTAAAACTTATATATGTGTAGGTACAGAAGAAAAATGATGTATCATTTAATATAGGGCATGTTTTATTATACCATAGAAAAAATTAAAACCAAATGTACATTATGTGACATGTTGACATATGGTCATAATAGAATTTCAATAGTATTTAATTGAATGAGAATCAAGGTCAGTATTACAAGCATAGCTATGTGATATTATCATTGTTTCCCTAGCAAACATATTTTTTCAGATTCAACTGAAGTCAATTGTTCCTTTTTAAAAATGCGCATGTAACACTTGAGGTTCAAACAATAGAAACATGAGATTCTCCAGTGTTGAAGCTGATGATCGGGGACAATGTTGTAGCGTCATTAGGTGGCCATGCCTGGACTATGACTGAGGGTTATAACCTTGTGGAAAATACCCCTATAAAACAGCCTGGCTTTTAAGGCAAATATACAACTGGGAACAGTGAGTGCCAGTGCTCTTACCCAAGAGGTCAAATCTCCACACTTATTCAAGCTATGTAGGAGAAAATTATGATATGGAGATTTGTTACTGGGTTTTCTATCTACATTCCCTGAAATAAGCTAATGGCTCTGTTATCTTTTAAGCCCCCTGTTCAGGAATCTTTCAACATATGCTACAGTTGACCCTTAAATCACACAGGGATTAGGAGCACCAATCCCCCATGCAGTCCAAAATCTGTGTACAACTTTTGCCTCCCCAAAACTTAATTACTAATAGCCTACTGTTGGCCGGAAACCTTTATGATAACATAAACTGTCTTTGTATTATATACTGTATTCTTATAATAAAGTAAGCTACAGAAAATATTATTAAGAAAATCATAAGAAAAGGAATATATTTACTATTCATTAAATGGAATTGGATCATCATTATTGTCATCTGCACATTGAGTAGGCTGAAGGGGAAGGGTTGTTCTTGCTGTCTCAAGGGTGGCAGAGGCAGAAGAAAATCTGTGGGTAACTGGACCTGTGCAGTTCAAACCCATGTTGTTCAAGGGTCAACTGTATATCTACTATAAATATCTAACAGTGTAATCTACTGACAACCTAATCTGGTTCAGTAAAAAAGACTATCATCTACCCAAGCTACCCAAGCCAAAAACATGACTGATTCTTGAGTAGTCCCTTTCTCACTTGCCATATCAAGTACCATGTCCTGCTAGCTCTTCATATTTCTTAAATCCATCAATTGTCTCATTATCTATTGCTATTGTCTTAGCTCAACCAGCCATCATCTTTTACCTAATCTATTACAGTAGCCTTTTATCTGAATTATAAGCTTATATCTTGCCCTATTTCAACCTCCACCATCCATTTCCTATAGTGGATCCAGCATGATCTTTACAAAATATAAACTGAAGCCGGTTACTTCCGTGACCAAAAACTTTCTAATGGTGCTCTGTAACCTACAACATAAAAGCTGTATTCTTGGCGTGCCTCATAAAACCTTTCCTGATTGGCTGCCTGCCTTCTTTACCAACTTCATTTTCTATTATTTTTCTTCCATGCATTACCCAGTATTATAACCATTTCAAGGTACTTGAAGTTCCACAAACACTCCCTACATTTTCACTTTCCACACTTTACACATTCTCCTCTCTCTACCTCTAATGCCTTTTCTTTTCCTTGGCCCCTATTCCTACATATCTAAAAAACCTCATATTCATTCTTTAAAGCTTAGATTAAAAAAAAAATTCTTTGTAGAGTCCTTCACTGATGAAGTCTAAGCAGTCATTTGCTTTATCCACTTCTTCCACAGTACCATAAGGTCCCCCATAACGCACACTACTTTGAATTATAAGGATATATACCTATATTTTCCATTAGTTTTTTTTAACATCTTAAGGGCAGAAACTGTCCTATTCATTTTTTTAAATCTGTAGTGCTTAGCATAGTGCCTAGAACTTAATAAACTCTCAAAAATGATCTATTGTTTGACTATATATAACATTTGGTAAATAAATTACAGACAATATACCACAAATAAAACACTTATATGTATTTTAAAAATCACATACAGAAGTTTTAATCTTAAGTGTGGACATCACTCTACTCTTGACTCTTTCATTATAAAAGGAGAAAAGTCAAAGCTAAAGATAATATAACAGTTGTAGTTAAAGGCAAGCCATGGTTTTATCTATAGTGGGAGTTGTGTATTTTTAAGATATGGACATGTCAGGTGATAAAAGTACTCTATATTCCATATCATTTCATCAAAAGATATTGACTAACAACCTAATTGATTCCTGGCACTGCACAAAGTGCTAGAGATAAAGAGATGATTATAACACAGTTTGAGAATGGGGAGAAAAACGATTATAGTACAATAAGATCAATTCTGTAATACGAGGGTTCTCAGAGGATGCTATGTGAATTTATATGTGCCAAGCTCAGGAAAACTTAAGGAAATCTATTACCCAGAAGAGGCAGGCAAAGAAGCAGAATAGATAATCCAGGCAATGCCAAGAGTCCATGAAAAGGTATGAAAGTGAGTGTAAGGATGACTTCATTTAAGAATTGCATGCAATATATGCATGTTTCCATATTTCAACATATCTGGATCATAGGAGTTACAGTTCAATCAAAAAATTTTCCAAGTCATTGTAAGAAATTTTATTCTAAAGACAGTGGCAAGTAGTGAAGAGTTGGGAAGGAGATGTAAAAAAAATTAAGAAGCAAAGTGATATCATCAGATCTGCATTTTAGAAATATTCAGGTCACTGTGTGCAAAGTGGATGTGAGTAGAGGAAACAGTTGACAAATTTGGAGACAGAGATGATAGTTATAGTCAAGGCAAGATGTGATTATGATGTGAACTGACTTAGTAGTAATGGAGTTAGAAAGAGCTGTTTAAACACAAAATTGACAGGTCTGATAGGATGTGTAGAGAGAGAGAGTCTTAGTTTTAGATAAAGTCTTAGTTTTCTGATCTGGGTTACTGAGTGTTTGATAATACCATTTGCTAAGTCTGGACAAAAGAAAGAAAAGATTTGAAGATGACAGTTTTGACCCTGTTAAATATAAAGGACCTGTGGGTCATGAGGGTAGAGGCATATAGTAGACATTTGAATATATAAGTCTGCAATTTAGGAAAAAGTTATTGGGTGTAAACACTGATTTGGAAGGCATCATCAGAGATGATAGTTAAAACCAACGGAGTAAGTGACTCCCATATTTTTGCTTTTAGTCAAGATTTTTCTTCTGGGCTTTAGAATCAGAGTGAGTCTACACACTTTCAGTGTACTGGTAGAGGAGAGAAGGCAGATAGTAGTAGATTGCGAAGGGAATGGGCAGTAAAGATATGAAGATAATGTAGTCCACATTTTTAAGAAGATTGAATGTGAAGAGGTTTTATTAAAATAGTATTATTCATAGAGAAATTGTAGGACCAAAGAGTTTATGAGAAGTGGGACTCAGAAGGAAGGATATATTTATGGTTAAAACTGAAGACAAAAAAATGAAGGATGGGTCTGGATAAAAATAATTTTGTCTATGAGAGTTCAAAAAGTTGAGGGCATGTTTAGAACTGCATTTTACAAAAGATCACTATGACAGCATGTGAATACTGAATTGGAGTTAGTAGAATTATTTAATAAATGTGTATATTCCTCAAGACTAGGAGAAAAACCCAGGGTTTTAGCTGTCAAAGGAAGAAGCAGAGCACACCCAACACATTCCTATAAACCCACACTAGCCAGGAGGTTGAATGTGACCTAAGATTATATTGAAACTGTGGTTGAAATTGAGCAGAATATAAGACCAATCTACAAAAATATTATATTCCTATACACTAGCAGTAACAATCCTAAGATGAATTTAAGAAAATAATTTCACTTATAATGGTATAAAAATGAATATACTACTTAGAGATAATCTTAACAAAAGAAGCACAAAACCACAAACTATAAAATGTCATAGAAATAAAGTAGACCTTAATAAATGGAATGACATTGTGTGTTTATGGATTAGAAGACTTAATACTGTAAAGATAGCAGTACTCCCCAAACTGACATAAGCCCTATGAAAATTCCAACTGCCTTTTTTTTTTTTTTTTTTGCAGAGACATTGTGACTCTAAACTTCATATGAAAATACAAGAGACCCAGAATAGTCAAAACAATATTGAAAAAGAGAAATAAACTTGGAAGACTCATACTTCCCAACAAAGCTGCTGAAAACAAGACAGTGCAAGTATAATGATGGACATATAGATCAATAGAATAGAACTGATTTTTGACAAGGATTCCAAGAAAATTCAATGGGAGAAAGCCTAGTCTTCTCAAAAAATTGTGCTGGGACAATTGAATACCATATGCAAAATAATGAAACTGGACCTGTACTTCATACCACATATAAAAATTTACTCAATGGATCAACATCCTAAAACATAACAGCTAAACTACACTACTCTTTGAAGAAAACATAGCGAGGAAGGGAGAAAGATGGCAGTGGAGCCAGTCAGACTATGTGAGTCCCAGTGTGAGTGTATGGAAAATTTTGCATAAGTGTCTGTGAGTAAGTGGGTGTATGAGTGACTGACTGAGTAGGATCTCGGAAGCAAGTGGCCAAGGGCTCTCCTAGTGAAGTGGCTGGTGCCACAGCTGCTCTGTTTATACCCTAGCACTTCCTGGGGCGCAGAAGCTGAGCACCATTTTAAAAAAATCAACAAAGCCCTTGCAGGGAAGAAGCTGCTGAGAGTGACTATCAGCTCCAGGCTCTGCCTCACCACTGCAGAACCTGGCTAGACACTGGCAGCAAGGATGGTGGAGGGAGCACAGCAAGGGACCCTAGAGCCAGAGCCACACTGGAGAAGACAAAACAGGCAACCGTCTACCATCTTGAAAACTTGGCAGAAAAGTGCTCCAGCTTGCTCACTATGGAGTGACAGACACAATCTCTTCGATCAGTGGATTAACTACTCAGAGGTTGATCATGACCCAGGGGGAATATCCCAAAAGCACAAACTCTGGAGGGATAGGATGAGTACTTAGTCTTAGGTGTCCCATCCCCTACCTTGATTCAGTCATAAGACAAATAGTGTCACCCGAAAAGCAGAAAAGGAAGAGGAAAAACCCTAAAGACTGGTGAGTCTTGGGCTGACCCAACCCCCCACTTCCCAGCAATTCTCTGAACATCAGACCCACATGGCTGGGTCATGACTGAGAGAGATGAACCCAGGTGGAGTCTGGATGTCAGCTGTGACAGGAGGACTCTACTCCAAGATAAGCCTGGCTGGGCTAACCCCCATTAGTACTTAGGGAAGAAATAATCCCACACCTCTCCACCGGAAGGTATCCCCCCAACCATACGAGAGTGGGAGGGGAGGAATGAAGACCCATCCACCCCCACCACCTCTTCCTCCTTCCCCATGCTGGACACTGGGGAGATTATGAATGAGGTCACAGCTCCACAGAAGACAGCAAAAGGGCTTACATGTGAGCAGATGAGAGGAATAATTACCGAACCTGTCACCAGAGGCAGGTTGTTTTTTGTTTCTTTGTTTTTAGTTTGTTTTTCCTTTGTTTTTCCTATGTGAGGGTTCAATCTGCATTCCCCTCACATTTTTTAATTCCTTCTTTTTTGCTTTCTTGTTTCATTTTTTGTTTTCTGTTTATGTGTGTACATGAATGATTGAATATTCATACTTTATGTATTTTTCTTTGTTTTTTATTTTCTTTTTGTTCTTCTCTTCTTTAGTTTAATGTGTGTGAATGTGTGCGTGTAGGTACAAAAGAAAAAATCCAAAAGGCAGCAAGAGAGAAAGGTCAGACTACATACTGGGGAAAACCAATCAGACTAGCAGCAGATCCATCAGAAGAAACACTATAAACTAGAAGACTGGAGTCCAACATTCAAAATCCTCAAAGATAAACAATTTCAACCAAGACTGTCTTACCCAACCAAGCTCACCTTCATCGGTGATGGAGAATTAAAATCTTTCCCAGACATCCAATCCCAAAAAGATAATGCAGCTTCCAGACCATATAGGAGATGCTTAGAAAGATATCAAGCACAGAAGAAAGAGAAAAAGAATGACCACACACTTTCCAAAAGAACAGGAGAACACAGAATCAACAGAGAATACATTGTGACTGCAAACTTGATAACACACACACATACATCAACCCAAAAGTTAATAGAAAACAAAGAAATAACTTTATAAGAACCTCATGGTGGAGATAAACAATCACATTTCAATAACCAGCCTGACCATGAATAGTCTAAATGCACCACTGAAAAGGCACAGAATGGTGAACTGGATAAAACACCATGACCCAATAATTTGCTGCATCCAGGAAACTCATGTCACCACAAAGGACACAAACAGACTCAAAGTTAGAGGGTAGAAAATGAATTTCCATGTGAATGGATCACAGAAGAAGGCAGAAATCGTGATCTTAGCATTAGACAAAACAAACTTTAAGCTTAACAAAAATTAATTTTGTTAAGATATGGCAGGATACTACATAATGACAAAAAATTCAATCCATCAACAAGAAATATCTATCTTAAACATATATGCACCCAACAACACAGAAGCACCAGCATTTATAAAGCAACTAGTAAGTAAATTAAAAAGAGATATGGACTCTAACACTATTATAGCTGGGGACTTAAATATCCCACTAAAAACCCTAGATAGATAATCAAGGCAAAAAAATCAACAAAGAGATCCAGAACCTCAACTTGACACTTGACCAAATTGACTTAAAGATACCTATAGAACACTCCACACAACAACCACAGAATAAATATTGTACTCATCACTACATGGAATGTATGCCAAGATCAATCACATACTCAGCCATAAATCAAGAATAAACACATTTCACTAGATTGAAATACTGCCATGCACCTTCACAGACTACAGTGGAATAAAAATATCAACACCAACAAAACTCCCCCCAAACCCACAAAGACATGGACACTAAACAGCATGATGCTGAATGACTACTGAGTCAACACAGAAATCAAAAGAGAAATTAAAGGTTTCCTGGGACAAAAGAAAATGAATAAGCAACTCATCAAAAACTCCAGGATGCCATGAAGGCAGTTCTAACAGGGAAATTTATATCTCCACAAACACACATCAAGAAAATGAAACATCACAAGATAACAGCCTAACAAAATACCTAAGGGAGCTGGAAAGACAAGACCAACAAAACCCTAACTTTAGCAGAAGAATGCAGATCACCAAAGTAAATGCCTAAACATGGGACATAGATTAAAAAATCATAGAAAAAATCAACAAAACCAAAATCAACAAAACTCCATGAAAGCAGTTCTAAAAGGGGGATTTAAATCTCTATGAACACACATCAAGAAAACGGAAAGATCACAAGTTAACAGCCTAACAAATCACCTAAGGGAGGTGAAAAGACAAGACCACCAAAACCCTAACTTCATCAGAAGAATTCAGATCACCAAAGTAAGAGCCCAAATATGGGATATAGAAGAAAAAAATATCGTAGAAAACATCAACAAAACAAAACCTGGTACTTTGAAAGAATTAAAAAGATTGATGGACCCCTAGCCAGAATGACCAAGAAAAAGACAGAAAAGGCCCAAATAAATGCAATCAGAAATAAAAAGATCAAATCACAACTGACCCCTAAGAGATACAAAAGATTATCAAAAATTACTATGCACACGTGTATGGAAACAAACTTGATAACCTAAATGAAATTTAGGACTTTCTGACATCATACAACCTCCCAGGGTTGAAATAAGAAGACATTGAGGCCGGGTTCAGTGGCTCAGCCTGTAATCCTAGCACTTTAGGAGGCTGAGGTGAGTGGACTGCCTGAGCCCGCGGGTTCGAGACCTACCTGGGCAACTTGGCGAGACCTCATCTCTACAAGAAATCAAAAATTAGCCAGGCCTGGTAGCATGCACCTGTAATTCCAGCTACTTGGAAGACTGAGGCGGAAGGATCACCGGAGCCCAGCAAGTCGAGGCTGCAGTGGCCAGGAGCCTGAGTGACAGAATGAGACTCCAACTCAAAAAAAAAAAAAGGAAGACATTGAGATATTAAATAGACCAATAACAACCCAGGAAATTGACTCTGTCATAAGAAAACTACCTACAAAAAAAAAAAAGCCCTGAACCAGATGGCTTTCAAGCACAATTCTACAAAACATACAAGGAAGAGCAGATACCAATCTTACTGAAAGTATTCCAGGCAAATGAGAAAGATAGAATTCTCCCCAAATCATTTTATGAATCTAACATCACCCTAATACCCAAATTGGGTAAAGATCCAACAAAAAAAGAGAACTACAAGTCAATATCCCTTATAAACATAGATGCAAAAATCCTCAATAAGAGTCTAGCAAATCGGATCCATCAAAACACCTAAAAAATCATCCACCATGACCAAGTAGCCTTCACCCCTAGGATGCAGAGCTGGTTCATTCAGCATGTGCAAGACCATAAATGTAATTCAATATATCAGCAGACATAAAAAGAAGAACCACATGATTATATCATTAGGTGCAGAAAACACTTTTGATAAAATCAAGCATTGCTTCTTGATAAAAATCCTCAAACACCTAGGTATAGAAGGAAGATACCTCAAAATAGTAAGTGCCATATATGATAAACCCACAGGTTGCATATTGCTAAATGGACAGAAACTGGAAACATTTCCCCTGGAAACCAGAACAAGACAAGGCTACCTACTCTCACTTCTCTTGTTCAACATCATGTTGGATGTCCTACCTAATGCAAATAAACAAGAGAAGGAAATCAGCAGTATCCAAATAGGAAAAGAGGAAGTTAAGTTATTTCTCTTTGCTGATGATATGAAAAACGCCTTGAAAATCCAAGAGAATCTGTCAAAACCTACTAGCACTGATAAAGGATATTGGCAAAGTCTTGGAGTACAAAGTAAGTGTGCAAAAGACAGTTGCATTCTTATACACCAAAAACAAGCAGGCAGAGAACCAAATAAAAAGCAGAATCCCATTCACAATAGCCACAAAAACATGAAATACCTTGGCATCTTCCTAACCAGAGAAGTGAAAGACCTTTCAAATGAGAACTACAAAACACTGCTCAAAGAAATCCAAGAAGACACAAACAAATGGAAAAATATTCCATGCCTATAGATAGGAAGAATCAACATTGTTAGGATGCCCATCCTACCAAATGTTATATACAGATTCAGTGAAATATCTATTCTGCATCATTCTTCTCAGACCTGGAAATGACAATACAGAAATTCATATGGAAACATAAATGATCACAAATAGCCAAAACAATCCTTAGCGAAAGAAACAAAGCAGGAGGTATCATACTTCCAGTCTTCAAACTTTGCTATAAAGCTACAATAATCAAAACAGTCTGGTAATGGTACAAGAACAGGCATACGAACCAAAGGAACAGGATTGAGATTCCAGAAGCAAAACTTCAATTTCTCAACCAACTCATCTTTGAAAAAGCCTCCACCAACAACTACTGGGGAGAGGAGAACCTATTCAGTAAACGGTGCTGGGAAAACTGGTTGATCACATGCAGAAGACTGAAACAGGATCCCTACCTATCACCATACACAAAAATTAAGTCTGAATGAATCAAAGACCTAAATGTAAAACCTCAAACTATAAGAACCTTAGAAAGTGCAGGAGACACCATTATGGAAACTGAAATTGGCAACTGATTCCTGATCAAAACCCCAAGTGCCCATGCCGTAAGAGATAAGATAGACTAGTGGGACCTCATCAAACTGAAAAGCTTCCACAAAGTAAAAGAAACCACCAAGAGAGTGGGGACACAGCCCACAGAATTGGATAAAATATTTGCCAGTTGTATATCTGATGAAGTCCTAACATCTGGGATCTACAAGGAACTCAAATGTGCCAAAAGGAAAAAAAAATAAACAGCCCCATTAAAAGTGGGCAAAAAGACACAAATAAACACTTTTCAAAAGAAGATATATAGGCAGCCAAAAGACACATAAAAAGTGTTCAGCCTCACTAATCATCAGAGAAAGGCAGATCAAAACCACATTGCGATACTGCCTAACACCAGTAAGAATGGCCATAAAACAGAATGGCCATAAAACAAACAACAGATGCTGGTGATGATGCAGAGAAAAGGGAACGCTTCTACACTGCTGATGGGAATGCAAATTAGTGTAATCTCTTTGGAAAACAGTGTGGCAATTTTTGAAAGAACTAGAAATTGACCTTCCATAGGACCCAGCAATCCCCTATTGGTTATATACGTGGAGGAAGTCAAATCATTCTACAAAAAAGATACCTGTGCACATATGTTTATTGCTGCACTGTTCACAATGGCAAAAGCATGGAACCAATGGTGCTGCCCATAAAAGCTGATCTGTATAAAGAAAGTGTGGTGAATATACACAATGGAATATTATGCAGCCATAAAGAAGGACAAAATGTATGGACTTCACAACAACTTGGATGGATTTAGACTCTATCATACTCAGTGTCCTATCACAAAAACAAAGAACAGAATGCCCAATGTCCTCACTTGTAGGCAGACCTTGAACAATTTCATAATACCATAAAAAAGGGATTGGCAGTATGGGAAACTGCCGGGGGTGGGTGAGATTGACAGTGGTGGGAATCTGCCAGGGGAGGGGGGCGCACCTCCTCAACAAGGGTACCTGCATAATGAACATTCATATACCTAACCCTGAATTATACCCCACATCTTTTTTTTTATTAATCAATATTTTTATTATGGTTTTGTGGGGTACAGTGAAGGGTTAGGTGTACAATTATGTTTCAGTCAGGCACCCTGTTGATAAGAGGTGTTTCCCCATCCCCAGACAGATATTTGCTACTGTTAATCCCACCCCCCTCCCGCCCATAGTTTCCCAGTACCGTCAGTCATTTTCCTATAGTATTACATTGGATGTTCAAGATCCATTATATGAGTGAGAACATGTGATACTCGGATCTTTGTTTCTGTGAGAGGTCAGTCAGTATTACAGACTCTAGTTCCATCCAGGTTGCTGCAAAATTTATGATTTTGTTCTTTTTTATGGCTGCATAGTATTCCATCGTGTATATGTACCACATTTTTTTAATCCAGTCCTCTTTTGATGGGCAGCATGGTTGTTTCCAGGTTCTTACTATTGTGAACAACGCTGCAATAAACATACGTGTGCAGGCATCTTTTTTATAGAGTGATTTGAGTCCTTCAGGGTATATTCCCAGCAGGGGGATTGCGGGGTCATATGGAAGGTCGAATTTTAGAGCTTTTAGGAATTGCCACACTGCTTTCCACAGAGGTTGCACTAGTTTACACTCCCACCAACAGTGTAGAAGTGTTCCCTTTTCACCACACCCTCTCCAGCAGCTGTTATTTTTTGAGTTGTTGATAATTGCCATTCTGACTGGAGTTAGGTGGTATCTCACTGTGGTTTTGATTTGCATCTCCCTGATGATTAGTGAGGTTGAGTATTTCTTCATGGGTTTGTTGGCTGCACGGATGTCTTCTTTTGTGAAGTGTCCATATCTTTTGCCCATTTTATAATGGGGTTGTTTGTTTTTTTCTTTTCAGTACATTTCAGTTCCTTGTAGATCCAGGATGTTAAGCCTTTGTCAGACCTAGAGTTGGCAAATACTTTTTCCCAGTCTGTGGGCAGTCTCCCTGCTCTCTTGATGGTTTCTTTGGCTTTGCAGAAGCTTGTCAGTTTAATAAGGTCCCACTTGTCTATCTTCTCTCTTATGACCTGTGGGTTTCAGGTTTTGTTCAGGAATTGGATGCCAGTTCTGATTTCCATGAGGGTATTTGCTTCCTTTTCTAAGGTTCTTATGGTTTGAGGTTTTACATTTAGGTCTCTGATCCATTTGGAGTTAACCTTTGTGCATGGGAATAGATAGGGGTCCTGTTTCAATCTTCTGCATGTGGTCAGCCAGTTTTCCCAGCACCATTTACTGAATAGGTTCTCCTCTCCCCAGTGGTAGGTGGTGGGGGCTTTGTCAAAGATGAGTTGGTTGAGAAATTGAGGTTTTGCTTCTGGGATCTCAATTCTATTCCATTGATCTATATGCCTGTTCCTGTACCAATACCAAGCTGTTTTGATGATTGTAGCTTTATAGTAAAGTTTGAAGTCTGGTAATGTGATACCACCTGCTTTTGTTTTTTTTGATGAGGATTGTTCTGACTATTCATGGACGTTTGTGTTTCCATATGAATTCTTGTGTTGTTTTTTCTTGGTCTGAAAAGAATGTTGGTAATTTAATGGGTATTGCATTGAATTTGTAGATTGCCTTAGGTAAGATGGACATCTTCACAATGTTGATTCTTCCAATCCATGAGCATGGGATATTTTTCCACTTGTTTGTGTCATCTTTGATTTTTTTGAGCGGTGTTTTGTAATTTTCATTGTAAAAGTCTTTTACATCTCTGGTTAGGAAGATGCCAAGGTATTTCATTTTTTTGTGGCTATTGTAAATGGAATTGTGTTTTTTATTTGGGTTTCTGTTTGTTTAGTATTGGTGTAGAGAAATGCGATCGTCTTTTGTACATTTATTTTGTATCCTGAGACTTTGCCAAAGGCCTTTATCAATGTAAGGAGGATTTTGACAGATTCTCTTGGGTTTTCAAGGTACACAATCATATCATCTGCAAAGAGAGATAACTTGACTTCCTCTTTTCCTATTTGGATACCTATGATTGCCTCCTCTTCTCTGATTGCTCTAGCCAGGACTTCCAATACTATGTTGAACAGGATGGGTGAGAGTGGGCAGCCTTGTCTAGTTCCAGTTTTCAGGGGAATTGGTTCCAATTTTTGTCCATTTAGGAGTATGTTGGCTGTGGGTTTCTCGTAGATGGCTTTTACTATTTTGAGGTATGTTCCCCGTATGCCTAGATGTTCAAGGGTTTTTATCAAGAAGCGGTGCTGGATTTTATCAAAAGCTTTTTCTGCATCTAATGATATAATCATGTGGTTCTTATTTTTATGTCTGTTCATGTATTCAATTACTTTTATGGTCTTATGAATGTTGAACCAGTCTTGCATCCCAGGAATGTACCCTACTTGGTCATGGTGGATGATTTTTGAGATGTATTGCTGAATCCAGTTTGCTAGGGTCTTGTTGAGAATTTTAGCATCTATGTTCATCAAAGATATTGGCCTGTAGTTCTCTTTCTTTGTTGGATCTTTACCTGGCTTGGGTATCAATGTGATGTTGGCTTCGTAAAATGATTTGGGGAGAGTTCCATCTTTTTCAATCGCCTGGAATACCTTCAGTAGGATTGGTATCAGCTCCTCCTTAAATGTCTTGTATAATTCTGCTGGGAAGCCATCTGGACCAGGGCTTTTTTTTGTAGGAAGTTTTCTTATTACGTAGTAGAATTCCTTGATTGTTGTTGGTCTATTTAGGGTCTCAATTTCTTCTTGTTCCAACCTAGGTAGGTTGTGTGATGTCAGAAAGTCTTTCATTTCCTCAAGGTTTCAAGTTGGTTTCCATACAAGTGTATGTAGTAGTCTCTAATGATCTTTTGTATTTCTTCAGGGTCAGACATGACTTCATCTTTTGTGTTTCTTATTGTGCTTATTTGGTTTGTTTCTCATTTTTTCTTGGTCAGTCTAGCTAGGGGACCATTGATCTTGTTTATCCTTTCGAAGACCCACATCTTTAAAATAAAAAAAATAAAGAACTATAGAAAGAGAAAACAAAAACCAAAAAAGATACTTGCACATGCATATTTATTACAGCATTATTCACAATAGCAAAAACATGAAACCAACTCTGCTGCCCATTGGAAGATGACTGACTAAAAAAAAATGTGGTACATATACATGATGGAATATTATGCACCTATAAAAAAGGACAAAATTATGAACTTCACAGCAACTTGGATGAACTTAGTGTTATAATGCTGTGTAATTTATCACATAAACAAAGAACTGAGTACTACATATTGTCACTCATAAGCAGACACTGAACAATTATAATGCTATAAGAAAGAAACTGACAGTAGTGAAAAACTCCGAGGGGAGGTAGAGGGGCAAAGCACATCAATTAGGGTACCTGATCTCAAATGAGGCAATGTTGGGACCAAAATGAGGCTAAAACTTTACCAACACAATGACCACCTGAATTTTAACCACACATTTTTAAAAGAAAAAAAATGTGACACAGACACATGATGCAATATTAAGTAACCACAAAGAAGGACAAACATATGAACTTTGCAGCAACTAGTATGGATTTAGAGTCTATAATATTTAGTGATCTATCACAGAAACAAAGAACAGAGTACCATATATTCTCCTTCATATATGGGCCCTGAACATTTACCATAATAATATAAGAAAGGTATTGGCAGTAGTGGGATATTTTTGGGGTGGGGGGGACACAGCATCAATAATGGTACCTGATCTCAAACGAGGCAATCTGAGGACCAAAGAGAGGCCCAAACTTTGCTTGTACAATGTTCACTTGTATACCTAATCCTGAATTGTACCCCACATCTTTAAAATATTATGAAATAAATAGCAAAAAAATAAAAGAGAGAGAACTACAGGCCAATATCCATAATGAACATAGATGCAATAATTCTCAATAAGATTCTAGCAAATAGGATACAACAACACATCTCAAAAATCATCCAACATGACCCAGCTTCATCGCTGGGTACAGGCTGGTTCAATATCCGCAAGACCAGAAATGCAATTAAATACATCAACAAATGTAAAAACAAGAACCACTTGATTATATCATTAGATGCAGAAAAAACTTTTGATAAAATTCAGCATCCCTTCTTTATAAAGACTCTCAAAACACCTAGGAATAGAAGAACATACCACAAAATAGTAAGTGCTATCTTTGATAAACCCACAGCCAGCATATTGCCATCGGATAGAAACTAGAAGCATTTCCCCTGAAAATCAGAACAAGACAAGGCTGCCCACTCTCACCCCTCTTGTTCAACATAGTGTTGGAAGTCCTGCCTAGAGAAATTAAATAAGATAAGGAAATCAGTGGTATCCAAATAGAAAAAGAGGAAATTAAGTTATCTCTCTTTGTTAATAATATGATCCTATACCTCAAAAACCCAAGAGAATTTGTCAAAAATCTTTCACTGATAAAGGACTTTGGCAAAATCTTGGGGTACAAAGTAAATGTTCAAAAGAAAATTGCATTCTTATACACCAAAAACAAGCAGGCAGAGAACCAAATAAAAAGCACAATCCCATTCAAAATAGCCACAAAAACATGAAATACCTCAGCATCTTCCTAACCAAAGAAGTGAAAGACCTTTACAATGAAAACTACAAAGCACTCCTCAAAGAAATCTTAGGAGAAACAAACAAATGGAAAAATATTGCATGCTCATGGATAGGAAGAATAAACCTTGTTAAGATGTCCATCTTACCAAAGACAATCTACAGATTCAATGCAATATCCATTAAATTACCAAGATCATCCTTCTCAGATCTGGAAATGACAATAGGATTTCATATGGAAACATAAATGACCACGAATATCCAAAGCAATCCTTAGCAAAAGAAACAAAGCAGGAGGTATCACACGTTCAGACTTTAAACTTTACTATAAGACTACAATGATCAAAACAGCCTGGTATTGTTACAAGAATCGGCATATGGACCAATGGAACAGGATAGAGATTCTGGAAGCAAAACCTCGATTTCTCAACCAACTCATCTTCAATAGAGCCTCTGCCAACAACCACTGGGGAGAGGAGAACCTATTCAGTAAATGGTGCTGGGAAAACTGACTGGCCACATGCAAAGTTTGAAACAGCCCCCCTGTCTATCATCATACATAAAAATCAACTCTAAATGGATCAAAGACCTAAAGATAAAACCTCAAACTATAAGAACTTTAGAAAATGCTGGAGACACCCTTATAGAAATTGGAACTGGCAACCAATTCCTGATCAAAATCTCAAGTACCCATGCCATCAGAGATAAGATAGACAAGTGGGACCTCATCAAACTGAAAAGCTTCCTCAAAGCAAAATAAACCACCAAGAGAGTGGAGATACAGCCCACAGAATAAAAAAAAATATTTGCTAATTGTATATCTGACAAAGGCCTAATATCCAGGATCTATAAGGAATTTATACGTGCTGAAAAGAAAAAAACAGTTCCATTAAAATTGGGCAAAATACATGAATAGACATTTCTCAAAAGAAGATATATGGACAGCCAACAGATACATGAAAAAGTACTCAGCCTGACTAATCATCAGAGAAATGCAATCAAAACCACATTGAGATACCACCTAATCCCAGTAAGAATGGCCATGATTAATAAAACAAAGAACAGCCGGTGTGGCAAGGATGTGGAGAAAAGGGAACACTTCTGTGGCAAGGATGTGGAGAAAAGGGAACCACTGCTGGTGGGAATGCAAACTAGTTGAACCTCTATGGAAACCAGTGTGATGGTTTCCAAAATAACTTGAAATTGACCTTCCATATGACCCAGCAATCCCCCTACTGGGAATATGCCCAAAGGAACTCAAATCATTCTACAAAAAAGATACCTGTATGTGCATGTTTACTACTGCACTATTCACAATATCAAAAACATGGAACCAACCATGCTGTTCATCAAAACTAGACCAGATAAAAAATGTGGTACATATACACGATGGAATATTACACGGCCATAAAGAAGGGCAAACATATGGATTTCACAGCAACTTGGATGAATTTAGAGTCTATCCAACTCAGTGATCTATCACAGAAACAAAGAACAGAGTTCCATGTTTCCTCACTCATATGCGGAACCTGAACATTTACCCTAGTACTATAAGAAAGGGATTGGCAGTAGGGGATACTGCCTCGATGGGGGTGGGAGAAATACAACATCAATCAGGGTACCTGATCTCAAATCAGGCAAAGTGAGGACCAAGGGAAATGCAAACTTTATCTGTATGATGTTCACTTGTATACCTAATCCTGTTCTGTACCCCACATCTTTAAAATAAAAAAAGAAGAAAATGGGTGTAAATCTTCATGACCTTGGTTTAAGCAATGGTTTCCTAAATATGACACAAAAAGCACAACTGACAAAAGAAAAAAAGGTAAATTAGAAATAAACAAAATTTAAACTTTTTGTGCTTCAAGGGACATCATCAAGAAAGTAAAAAGACAACCCAGAGAGTGAACAAAAATTTTTGTAAGTCATATGTCTAATAAAGAATTGTTGTGTCTAGAATATATTAAAGAGCTCCTACAACTCAAAAACAAAAAGACAAATAATGCAATTAAAAATCTGGCAAAGTATCTGAATAGACATTTATATAAAGAATATACATAAATGGCCAATAAGCACATGAAAAGATCCTCAATATCATCAGCCATTAGAGAAATGGAAATCAGAACTCAGTGAGATACTGCTTCACACCCACTAGGATGGCTATACTCAAAAAGACAAACAAAAACAAGTTTTAGTGAGAACATGGAGAAATTGGAACCCTCTTACACTGTTGGTAGAGATTTAAAATGAGGCAGCTACTCTAGACAACATTCTTGCCAGTTCCTCAAAAAGTTAAACATGAGTTACTGTATTACCCACAACTCCATTTCTAGGTATTTACCCAAGATAACTGAAAACACATCCAATCAAATCTTGTTTGCAAAATGTTTATAGCATCATTATGCATAATAGACAAAAAGTGGAAATAGTCCAAACATCCATTAACTGATAAATGGATAAACAAAATGTGGTATATTCATACAATGAAATACTACTGGCTAATAAAAAGAAACAAAGTGTTAACACATGCTACAACATAGATGACACTTGAAAACATTATGCTAAGTGAAGAAAGCCAGTCACACAAAATTACATTTTGTGTGTGTGTGTGTGTTGGAGTCTCACTCTGTCACCCAGACTGGAGTTCAGTGGCTGCTTCCGGCCACTGCAGCCTCGACCAGCTGGGCTCCAGCGATCCTTCCGCCTCAGCCTTACGAGTAACCGGAATTACAGGCACGCGCTACCATGCCCGGCTGATTTTTTTATTTATTGTAGAGATGAGGTTTCGCCCAGTTGCCCAGGCAGGTCTCGAATCCATAGCCTCAGGCAATCCACTCACCTCAGCCTCCCAAAGCGCAGGATTACAGGCTGAGCCACTGAGCCCGGCTAAGATTACATATTGTATGATTCCATTTATAGTGAAATGTCCAGTAGAGGAAAATCCATACAGTCAGAAAGTAGATTGATAGTTACCTAGGGTGGGAGTGGGATAGCATTTGGGTAAAAATGATGAATGACTGCTAATGGACACAGTTTCTTTTTGGGGGGTACTGAAAATGTACAACTGTGAATATACTAAAAACCATTGAGTTGGATATCTTAAGTTGATGCATTTTATGGAATGTGAGTTATATGACAATAAAACCTTTTTTAAAAAAACGAAAGTGAATAAGTGACCAGGAATCCCTTACTGTTGTTTTGCACATCTCATTTTTAAAGTATTTGATGCATATGTTCTCTCACTTGATTCTCTCATCATCTTTTAGAGACAGAGACAAGAGTATTTACTTGTCTGTCATCCGTTTTTCCCCAAGACATATTATATCTATGTCTTGTCTATCTCTGTGTCCAGATTCTTAATAACATAGACATTGCTCAGTTAAAATAACATAAATAATTGAATAAATTTATCCTTCGATTAAAGATTTTCTTTAAGAGAGACCTAATGAAATGATATACCTTGCCAGGAACTGGGCTCATCTCTTCATACACATTATCTCATTTAATGTTCATATCAGAAATCTATGAGGCAGATGTTATTGTTGTTGCTACTGTTACTATTATATTATTATTCCCATTTTTAAAATGAGGAAACTAAGGGTCCAATAAGTTAAATAATGCAGATCTGGCACTCAAACTCTGGGAATGTATGTGATCTCCCAGGGAGAGCATATGAATTTTTTAAAAAGGGAGTGATAATAGAAACTTGCCCATGACCCCCTGGCTCTTTCCACTAAATTTTGTGTTCCCTCGCTCATCACTGATTCATGAAGGAATTTATTTAAAATAAGAGGCAATACATGAAGAATAATACATTTTCTGATCTAAAAATTAGGAGATGTGATATTAAAAGGGTATTTTAGAAAAAAATCTGTTTATTTACATTAAACGTTTTGCACAGGTATAAAATCATATTTTGGTAATACATTTAGCAAATTTCCATTATTTTAAAAAGTTACATAAAATCAGTGCTGTCCCCCTAGAAGCTTAAGACATATGGTGTCTCTATTAGATGTAGTGCCAATGGAGAAACCTGTGAATAACATGAGTCAGATTCTCTTAGGATTTAAATTACTCAGCAGTTGCAAAATGTGCACCTGTGGCAGATGCATTAACTCTCTGTGGTCTACAATACCTCAGGGTACTGTTTCATGGTACTAAATAGAACTCAAGGGAAGTGACTGCGTTTTAAAGCACATTCCAATGCAGTCACATAAATGTATATTTGTGTGGGGCTGTGTGTGTGTATATGTGACTTAGGTCAGAAATAGGAAATACTTTACTTAGAGTTTTAAAATACATAATTTCATTAGACTTCTTCTGTGCTTTTGTCAAGAGAGAATTTAAACACAACCTAGGAAAGTGTTAATTAGCATGAATTTTTTCAGTAGATTCTGACTCTATTTTGCTGGTTTTAAAGGGCCATCTTTAAGTTTATATTGTGTGTCAAAATATACTTGATCTGTTTTTTTGTAAACCTGAGACCTTTACTAAAAGTGTGATTTACAAAGAATGTTTTATGACAAGGAAAAATGTTTATGAGATGATAACCATTAAATCTACCAATTAAAAACATAAATTAAAAATAATAACCAAAACTATATATTATGTCAACTTTTTAAATGCATAGAAAAATAATCAGGAGGAAATATGTTAAACATTAATAATTACTTATACAGAGCAAAATCACTGAATAATTTAATTACTTCTCTAGCTTTGTTGTACTTTTATTTGTTTTTTTATTTTAGAATCATGAGGTACATGTGAGGATTTGCTACATAAGTAAACTGCATGAAAGTGAGGTTTGGACTTCTAGAGTACCCTCTCCCTCACAGTAGTGAACTTGGCACCCAATAGGTGGTTGTGTGCCCCTATCCTCCCTCCTTTAGCAGTGCCCAGTATCTGTTTTTCCCACCCTTGTGCCCACATGCCCAATGTTTAGGCTTGCTTATGAGTAAGAACATGCAGTATTCAGTTGTTTGTTTCTGTGATAGTTTACTTAGAATGACGGTCTCCATATATACTGTTTATATTTTTATGAATTTGGGTTTTCTTTTTGAGTCATATATATGCAACATTTCTCTGAGTTTCACAAGTCAATCCTGCATGCATTAAAGAACATTGAGATTGAACTAACTTGCACTCCCACCAATAGTGTACAAGCATTCCCTATTCTCCACATCGTCACCAGCATCTGTTGTTTTCTGATTTATTAATGATGGTCATTCTTACTGGAGTTAGGTGGTATCTCAGTGTGGTTTTGAATTACATTTCTCTGATGATTAGTGAGGCTGAGCATTTTTTCATGTATCTTTTGGCTGTTCGTGTGTCTTCTTTTGAGAAGTATCTATTCATGCCTTTTTCCCACTTTTTAATAGTGATGTTTATTTTTTTTCCTTTTGGCTTGTTTGAGTTCTTTGTAGATCTTGGATGGTACATAAACACAATAACTATTACACAGCCATAAAGAAGGACAAAATTATAGACTTCAAAGCAACTTGGATAAATTCAGAGTGTATCTTACTCAATGATCTACCACAGGAACAAAGAACTGAATACCACATTCTCACTCATAAATGGACCCTGAACATTTATCATAATACTACATGAAAGGGATTGGCAATAGTGGGACACTGCCAGGGAGGGCACATAACATCAATAAGGGTACCTGATCCCAAACCAGGAAAAAGTGAGGACCAATGGGAAGTCCAAACTTCACCTGTATGATGACCACTTATGTACTTAAACCTGAATTGTACCCCACATCTTGAAAATAAAAAAATAAACTAATTAAATTTTTAAAAGAACATTAAGTTAAAATTCACTTCACAGTTGATCCAGAAGAGCTCAAAGGGGACATAGAGTTACTATTTGGGGGAGGAGGACATAAGGATATTGCTTGGAGCAGAGACAAAAAAAGAAACAGCGCTTTTCTCATTCTTGGAGTGAGGCAGGTTATTCAGTGCAGGTTAGACATAGATACATTTCTTGTAGGCAGTTGAAATTAAAATAGGGTAAGTGGTCAGCCACCTTACCAGTATATGACCTCCACCCGACCGACAAGACCTAACCATCTTGTGGGCTGGGATGTGGATTTATCAGTGCAGCAAATCACAGAAACAATAGAGAGTTACCAAAAACACAGGCATAATGTTCTAAGAAAAGCGCACCCTCTTAACTCATCAAGGGTGGAAAGATGGTAATCAAAACTCATGACCAAATACTGCAGCCCACAATCTTAGCCCAACAAAGGTGGAGAAATGGTAGTCAAAACTCATGACTAGATACCTGCACCCTACCCTCTTAGTTCATGGTTAGCATAATAATTGTTGTAAAAGTATATAAAGCTTCATGTCAAAGACAAATGTGTGTTCTTTCTCTTAAGATGCTCATGCCCATCGGGCATGCCTTTCTCTCTCTAATAAATTATATCTTAAGTTATACTTGGATTCACTCTGAAATTCTTTTCTGTGGTGAGTCAAAAGAACCTACAGAGTGTCACACCACATCCCACCTGGCAATATCTCTGGCTCCCAAATGTGGGACATGAGAAACTCAGCAGTAGCCATTACCTTGTGGATTTGTGAGTAAAGCCACAATCTCTCTCCTCTCAGTTTCTGCTGCTTCTACTTTTGCTCCTCTTCATTTTCAGGGACACCTACAGAATCTCTCCTCTGTCCTCATATTTCTGCTCCCTCCAGCCAGGTTACTGGTCCTCCCTAACTGAAGGCTAGCGGAGGTTGGAAAAGACCTGACCCATGAAATGTGCAAAATTGAGACACAAGCAATCTTTCCTGATGGAAGGTACAGAGAGGATGGAAGAAGCTGAACTTCATTCCAAGTAGTGACTCTAAGACTGCTCCTTTTACTTCTTTCATGTCTTACTCTTGCTTTTCTACTAGTAGGGGGATGAAAGGATTTTTACCTGGGATTGTGATGAAACATTTTCTCTGGTATTTGAGCAGTCAAATTGCTCTTATTCTCAAATTCTGACAGTCAGGTTATTTGGAAGTGAGTTTGTCTCTAAAGTTTTGAGCTTTGTCCAAGATAGATTACAATCAACTATTTGTGCTTTTGAAACTGGAGGATTTTAGTCATATAGACTTTGAGAAGGTCTGTGAGGTTTTTATGCTTATGTTTCATTTAATAAATTGCTGAGGTGAACAGAAATGGAGCCACCAACAAAGAAAAGTACTATTAGAAAAAACATGGAAAAAGAGGATATGACCATAGATATTTTAAAACTGTTCCTCTGGTTAAGGAATCCTGCTAATTTACAAGAAAAGGTTGCCTATGCTATTCTAATTTACTTTTTTCTTCTTTACTTTTTTTTTTTTTGAGTTGGAGTCTCACTCTGTCGCCCAGGTTGGAGTGCAGTGGCACACTCAGAGCTACTACAGGCTCGACCTGCCAGGCTCGGGTGATCCTGCTGCCTCAGCTTTCCAAGTAACCATGCCTGGCTTAATGCACCTTTTCAAGCAGTAATTCTGGGAACCAGACAGTGCAGGAAACTATTTTAAAGTCCATAATCAAACCTTATATCCTGCCATATATGCTAAAGGGACTTAAAGCTTATGCCCAGCACTGCAAGCAAATTGCTCCTCTGGGAAATGATGAACCCTATTTTTAACATTATTACTAGATAACACAACTGTTTATTATGTGAGGTTTGCTAAAAGGTTTTTGGAAAAGAAAGTTTGATTACCTTACTGCACCTGGCTAATTTTTTCTGCTGGACAGACGAAGCCTTAGATGCTGGGTCCTGTTTATGTGGTGAAATAAGGAATGGGAACTGGCCTTTCCCACACCTCATGACTTCTTCTCCAAAAACCCCATACCAACCTTTCTTTTACATCCTTTGGCACCTCTTAAATTACAATTCAGTCATCTATAAAGGGTCCTAGCAAATCTACCTGCTCACAATTGGAAATGGTTTTGTACAGGCCATTTCCCATCCAAATGGTCTATTACCTCCAAAGCATATGCATCAGACCATTTCAAATGGCACTGTTTGAAAGCCTCTGATTAAACCTCATTCATGTTTAGCTAACGGGCTCGAGTCACAAGGCACTCATGGAACATCCTATGTAGACAGTCAGAAGGCGGCGCCAAGGATGTTCGGCTTGGGAGGCCATCGGGGATCCAGAGACGACTGGTACAACTGATTATGGCTCTTATTTTTTTCCTCTTGGCAGGAGCTGGAGTGAGTGGGCCCAGGGCCTGGGGAGAGCAAACACAAGAGGGGCCTGAGACCACTTGTATATGCCTCTGTGCATGTGTTTGTGCATGCATGAACCTATGTGTGTGTGCGTCTGAGTTTTGCAGAATTTTCCCTTAAAGAATGTGAATGAGAAAATGGGTAATAATCTATTCTTTCAGACTCTGCTGGGTTGAATTTTAAAGAATTTTAAAAATTCAAATTGGACAATTTAAAATGAAAAATGTTAATACTTTATTGTAATGAGGTTTGAATTCAGATAATGAGGCTTAGTGTAAGACATAAGAACAGAAATGGTCAGAAGTCCCTTATGTGTGGGCATTTATGGTTTTATATCAGTACTCTACAAACAAAATTCTGCCTCAGTTATTTAAAGGTTAAATAAACTTGTGGATTTATTAAAGTTATCTATGAAAGAAGGTAAAGAAAAAAAGAACCAGTAAGTAGGAGGAGAGATGCAAAGGAAGTTATGAACATAAAGATGTATTTTTGATTTTTAAAAAAGGTTATAAGCCGGGCTCGGTGGCTCAGCCTGTAATCCCATGCCTGAGAGATTACAGGGAGGCTGAGGTGAGTGGATTGCCTGAGGTGAGTGGGTTCAAGACCCGCCTGGGCAGCAAGACCTCATCTCTACAATAAATCAAAAAAATCTGCCGGGCCTGGTAGCGCGCGCCTGCAATTCCAGCTACTCGGAAGGCTGAGGCAGAAGGATCGCCGGAGCCCAGCAGGTCAAGGCTGCGGTGGCTGGGAGCAGCCACTGTTCTCCAGTCTGGGTGACAGAGTGAGACTCCAACTCAATAAATAAATAAATAAATAAAAATAAAAATGATTATAAAGACAAGAGAATAATTTTGTATAAGAAAAGATCTTATATGGTAAATTTTTGTCCCATAATAAAATAGCTGGTTATTTTGGGAAAAGGAAAGTATAGGGCAAAACAGTAAATCCAAGTAGGTCATAGATGGTTTGTTTAAGTCAGGATAAAGTTCATGAAAAATAATGTATAAAAGGAATTTTGTGTATAATCAAATTTGTTAAAGGAGATTATTTACTTTTATGAATTAACCATTAATATAAAAATGACACTGATGTTGAGCCAGAATGCCATTATGTCAAAATAACAATGTTTTCTTGAAGCACTGATCTGCCCTTTGATAAAATTGTAAAACGTTAAGAATGTTTATAAAAATCTTACCTTGTGGTCAAACCAATTAAAATCGAGTAAATTTGTTTATAAGGTTTTATTAAAATTAACTTCAGTGTTACTAATACATTCATGCAATGATAAAATTTGCTATTCTCTCTTAAACAAGGTTTTTGTATAATTTCAAGAGATAATGAAATTTTTTTTCTTTTTAGGTAAATTACAAAAAAGAGAGGGGAAAGAGATAGACTCAGTTGGTCCCCTGTTATCTTTCTTAGTTCTTACTGTTTAAGGAAATGAATCTCTATCAAAGAGTAAGCTTTTTGCTTTTCAAAATCTTTTAATTATCATATTTTGCTAAACAAATAACTATTTTATAATAACCTATAATCCTGTGTTATATCATGCTTTTAAACCTTAATGTTTAACAAACTTTACAATATAAAAATTTCAGGTTATAGGTTATTATAAAATAGTTATTTGTTCAGCAAAATATGATAATTAAAAGATTCAATTCAGTCTTTCTGATCTTTAAAAATTTTTAGAATTAGATTTTCCTGAAAGCCAAGGTGACACTTGACTTACTTTGTATGTTAAAATCACAAAGAAAGCACTGTCAAACATAAAAATGTGTGTAACTTCCCTTAGGTTATATTTCGGTGTTTTATTGGCATGTGTTCCAAGATTGTATAACATTCCTATAATTCAATAGTAATGATTATGTTAAGTTGTTATATGCCACAGAAAATCAAATTCTGTTGTCAATTGTGTCTATGGCAATGGCTATCTTAAGACTTGTCACCCACAATTATTGTTTTACTCTAATCCTTTTCAAGAGATGGTTTTAATCAGCTATGGGGCTCTAACAAATGCTCTCCAGTGCAAATTTCTAACAACTTTAGAGATTGTGCCATTAAACTAGAAAAAAATTTCCAGAACTTTCATCAAAAAAGCAAACAAACAAAACAAAACAAACGTATGTGCTCATGAGGATTGTTGGTCCAATATAGGACAGAACAAGAGTTAATTGCATAAACTGAATTAACAGAAAAAAATAATTTTGTAACCTTTTTGTTTGAAATATCACTGTTTTCATTATGTTTTTCAGTAAAAATAAGTAAATTAAAAAAACATTTTTCTTGGTGCTATTTACACCTTTTAACAAATGAGTAAAATATGCTCTTATAAGCAAAATTTGAAACATATATCTTTCTCTTTACCTAATTTCTCTAGAATTTGGAAACTGTGAGTATTAATTTATAGCAGTATGTTTATTTAGCTAATTTCAGTAAAATTTGTTTTCTGTTGTAACAGAGTGTGATTTGAAATAATAGTTATTTTACCAAGGCTTTGGCTGGAATATTATTTCAGAGCAGACTGCTTTGAGGAATTTAGATTAAGACCTATAAAGAGCCAATACAAAAGCCACTTAAATTGCTGACCTGGTACCTTCTCAGTTCTTCAGGGCTTCTGACCTGTGGTAGTTGAAGAACTTTGCTTTCCAATGGGCCTAGGACCCCCAAATTACTTGGAACCTCAAAGAAAGGAATTTTCCCAATTTATACCGATATTTACAGGCAGGTCCTTGACTGAGCTCAGAGGCTTTTAAATATCTAATCTGAGATTCCTATGGAAAGAGTTCCAACAAAACCAATTTTTTAAAGCCTATATGGCAAATAATTATTCTTGCTGCATTTTATGCAAATAAAATATATATTAAATGTAAAACTTATTTTGCAATAAGTTGGTCCAACTATGATATGTCTTTAATAGAAATAGAGGATTGGAGAGAGAAAATTGTTTCAATTGAAACTATAGTACACGTTCTTTAAATTCTCTTGTTTATTGTTTTTGATTTTTTACCATTTTCTGTAATTTTAATCCTGAAATCTTTCCAGGCTATAAGTCTCCAGACTCACGTTTTTAAATTTTTCTTCAGATTTTATATAAAGTTCACAAAAAATTCACTTAAATGCCTGGTTCAAACTATAGTCCAGGAAGAATATGTCAGGTTGCCATTGCTATCTGAAGATACATCAGAAACAAAAGTTAATTTATAAAGTAGTCTAGACATTAACCTTTGTTTTTCTTCTGTCTTCATAGAAATGTTTTTTATTAAAGAACTGTTTATCTACCTCATCTATAGAAAACCAGTCCACCTGCAATGCCACCTTTGAAACAAGATGGAGCTGTTTAACGGAACTGAATCAAGCAACTTCATACCTACACGATGTTCATGCAAGAATTCCAACCAGTGCCTGCAATTGATGCCACCACTGAGACCACCCTGGACACTTTAGATCACACTGGGAGATCTAACCCTGGCTAGGTAGCCCTACACTGTTGTCAGTTTGAAGAATTCACAGAAGACAGACCTTTCTTTCTCTGCACCCCATCTGACTACGGGATCAAAAATCTCTAAGGGGGGAAGTTGAGGTTGTTATTCAGTGCAGGTTAGACATAGTGAAATGAGCTAAATCAGTTAATAAAATCAAATTGCTAGCAAAATAATATTAACCAGATTACTCCATTTTGTTGAAAACTTTCATCTAGTTACCTGCCTGACCTAAGAATCAATGCCTACATGTGATTACAGTAATGTTCCCATGACGACAGACACCCAGCTTTGTCTCCTTTGGGCAAGTTATGCTGACCGTTGCCTGCTGACCATTACAGAATTCCTTCGCCATAAGTTCCATGTGATTGTATGCTTTGTTAACTGAAATCAAATGTTATGCTTTGACATTTTCTTTTCTTTTTTTTTTTTTTTTAGTTGGAGTCTCACTCTGTCACCCAGACTGGAGTGCAGTGGCCGCTCCTGGCCACCGCAGCCTCGACCTGCTGAGCTCCGGCGATCCTTCTGCCTCAGCCTTCCAAGTAGCCGGAATTACAGGCATACGCTACCACGCCCGGCTGATTTTTCTTTATTTATCGTAGAGATGAGGTCTCGCTGCCCAGGCGGGTCTCGAACCCGCGGGCTCAGGCAATCCACTCACCTCAGCCTCCCAAAGGCGCGGAATTATAGGCTGAGCCACCGAGCCCAGCGACATTTTCATAGTTTGTTCTTATATTCTGCTAATGACCTAACCAAGGTAACTCCATTGTATAATGATTCTGCTTCCCTGTCTCTATGTAACTACTTTAAACTATATCCTAATAGCAGAATTCCAGGGACTTTCTGGGCACTGACTATACCTAGGATATGAAATTAATCAAAGTTCCCTGACAATCAAAGTTCCCATTTTGGCTGCCAAGTTGTTAGTTAATAGTTGCTATGGTCACTAAGTTGCTATGTAGCCAACGCTGCAAATTTTTCCTATAACAGCTTGTCGCAAACTGCACCAATTTGTCAAGAGTTTTCATTCCTACTCTCAACCCATGCATTAATAAATTCATAATTAATTAAACTCAACCTGCGGCGTAGCTTTTTCTCGCTTACTCGGTAATAACATTTGGGGGCCCCCAGAGAGAAGTTGCCAACTTCGGGAAAAAAACCCTTGCCCCAGCTTTCCCCATCCAATGGGGAGTTATTGGAGAGGCACCCCCTGAGTTATTTAGGGCCCCATAACCTCTCATCTGGCTCCGAGGGGGTTTGAACGACTGCTGACACCTCTCATCTCAAAAAAACCTGAGTCCATCTGCATCCTCCTGGGAGGTAAGAATTTGTTCTGTTTACCAGTAAAAATCTCTTCTGTTTTGCTTGTGGCCATAATTCTGTTTAAGGGAGTAATGGTCTGATGAGGCCGCACTTTGGACACTATTCATTTGGCCAAGACCTTGGCTGAATAGAGTCCTCTGGTTTTCTGCCCTGAGGCTGTGACAGGGATCTGTAACTTTTCTCACTTGGTCTGGACACGTCTTGTTTGTCATTATGTTTTGTTTGTCTGTTTGTTATTTAATATGGGGTCACAGGCTTCTTGACCCTCCAGCCCCCTGGACAGTATAATAAAAAATTTTTCTCCCTTAAACAACAGAGAAAAAAAAAACAAAAACAAGTTTAAGGAACCACATTTACCTCACCCCCTTCTGAACTGCCTGCAAGCCAGGTAAATTAATTTCACTGACAGCAATTTTAATCAGCTATAATGCTTTTTCACTGCCAAGTTACTTATGGACTTCAAAATCTCCTTCTAGACCCAAGGATTATTAATCCAACACAGGATAAATAACAAAATAACCTGGGTTTATCAATTGTTGTAAAAGTGTAACTTGCCAATGTTTACCTGTTTGAAGTTCTCAATTTGGGCTACAACCTAATTACACATCTCTAATGTTTTTAATTTTTCTTCAGACTTTGTCAAGGTGGCTATATTTCCTTGTTAAAGCACAGTTGTAAATGGTTTGCAGGAAAATGTTGCAACTTACATTGATAAATTGAAGGTTTTGGCTAGACATGCATGTAATTTGCGGGACTACTTTCACTTTCCAGTATGTTTCTATTTTTTCCAGTATTGTTCTATTTTTTTCATCAATTGCTTTCTTAATAATTTTGTCTATGCTCTCGCTTAGTATTTTATTAAATCAAAATAATATTCAGTTAACTGTTTCCTATTTGTTCCCATGGAAATAGATTATCATCAAAATATTTCCAAGAGCAGGAATAGAAAAATACTAAAACAAACCAAGAGCCCAAAGCCATTTTTTATCTTGTTCTTAAACTCTGCATGCATGACCAGTATCACCACCTCCCCTCCATTGTCTCCACCTTTGGCAATTCACCTCCACTCTTAGATGAATCCAGCCCCCTATTTTCCTCCCAGGAAGTGCCGCAGGGGACAAATCAAGATAAGTGACACTTCCTGATGTTTATTCTTTTCTTAATATCTGAAAAACCACAGATTTTCATTTCTTTACTAAAATCAATCATGCGCATTCATTGCTTCACCTGGAATAACTGCCAGCAACTCCTTTTAACCTTATTTACTTGTACTCAGAAAAAAGGGGTCAAAAAAGTTAAAAAAGGGTTTTTTCCCCTCCTCTTGCCTAAACTGAGCCCTAACCTTTGACAGGGTCCAGAACTTTAAAAAATTTTTCCCACCGGACTCCATTAGCGGGTTTTTTAAAGGGGGAAAGCGAAAAAACCCCATTAATTTATCAAAAATTTACTGAGGTTCTCCAGGGACCCGGGGAGTCCCCGGGGGCATTCTTTGAACCTCTCTAAGAGGTGTTTTGAACCTATACCTCTTTTGACCCCTCGGCTCCCGAGAATGCTCAGGCTAGCCATTTGGTCTTTGTGGCACAAGCAGCTACTGATATTCAAACAAAGTTACAGAAATTAGAAGACTTTGCAGGAATGAACATTTCTCAGCTGCTTGAAGTAGCTCAAAAGGTTTACAATAACCGAGATGCTGAAAAACAGAAACAAGCAGTACAGGCGGCTGACAAAGCTGCAAGAAGACGGGCCCAAAAAACCCTAGTGAGGGCCCCTCAGGGCCCCAGGAACTGGTTCCAAGCCTCCATGCCAAAAGGCTGATAACTAACAAAGCCAAAAGGGTCAAAAACCTGAACGAATTAAGTTAGCAAAGAACCAGTGTGCTTATAGCAAGGAGCTTGGACATTGGGTCAAGGTTGTCCCTATTGCCCTCCACAGAAAAACCGAGACCCGGACCCTAAGCCCATTCTGATCCTGCCCTTGGCCAGAGGGGCAAAAAATGATTCAGACTGAAGGGCCCAAGGCTCTTTCTCCTTGGGTCCTCAAGAGCCTATGGTAACCACAGCTATTGGGGGCCACCCAGTTACACTCTTAGTGGACACTGGGGTGGAACTTTCTTTTTTTTTTTTTGAGTTGGAGTCTCACTCTGTCACCCAGATTGCCACTGCAGCCTTGACCTGCTGGTCTCCGGCAATCCTTCTGTTTCAGCCTTCCAAGTAGCTGGAATTACAGGCGCACGCTACCACGCCCAGCTAATTTTTTGATTTATTGTAGAGATGAGGTCTCGCCAAGTCGCCCAGGCGGGTCTCAAACCTGCAGGCTCAGGCAATCTACTCACCTCAGCCTCCCAAAGCGTGGGATTACAGGCTAAGCCACCGAGCCTGGCTGGGGTGGAAGTTTCAGTTCTAAAGTCATCATTAGGACCTATGTCTAAAAATCAACTTTTAATACAAGGAGCAACAGAAATAATTACCAACTGCAAATTCACTTCTAATGGGACTGTTGACTTTGGACAAAAGAGGGTAATGCACTATTTTTAGTAGCTCCTGAATGTCCATTCCCTCTCATGGGTAGAAATCTGTTAAGGAAATTAAGAGCAACCATTGTGTTTTCACCTGACAAAACTGAAATGTTTATTCCTACTGCATATCAAATGCTCTTAATTGTTTCACTTTCGGAAGACTATCTTTTAACCTCTCCAAAGTCACTACTAGAAATGTTCCATCAAGCTTACTTCTACAGTTGCAGCAGGAGTTTCCTTCCATCTGGGCAGAAACCAACCTGCCAGGATTGGCGAAGCATCACCCCCCAGTGGTGGTAAATTTACTGACATCAGCTACTCCTGTCTGAGTCCTCCAGTACCCTATGAGTTTGCAGGCCCGGAAGGGAATTGCTCCTCATATAAAAAACCAAAAACTGCCGGGCTCAGTGGCTCAGCCTGTAATCCCGCGCCTTTGGGAGGCTGAGATGAGTGGGTTTCCTGAGCCCGTGGGGTTTGAGACCCCCCCTGGGCAGCGAGACTTCATCTCTACAATAAATCAAAAAATCAGCTGGGCGTGGCAGCACATGCCTGTAATTCCGGCTACTCAGAAGGCTGAGGCAGAAGGATCGTCGGAGCCCAGCAGGTCGAGGCTGCGGTGGCCGGGAGCGGCCACTGCACTCCAGTCTGGGCAACAGAGTGAGACTCCAACTCAAAAAAAAACACAACAAAACAAAACAAAAAAAACTCTTAGCTGCCAATATTCTGATTCCATGCAAGTCAGCATGGAATACACCTTTCTTGCCAGTTCAGAAACCAGGAACTTCTGACTACTGTTCATTTCAAGACTTAAGTCAACAAGTGGGTAAAAACTATTCATCCAACTGTTCCTAACCTGTACACTTTATTTAGTCTACTTCCCTCTCAACATCAGGTATATACTGTGCTAGATTTAAAAGATGCTTTTTTCTTTATTCCCCTGTCTCCTGTCAGTCAACCTATTTTTGCTTTTAAGTAGACAGATCCAGAAATAGGAGACACCAGTCAGTTAGCTTGGACACGACTACCACAAAGCTTTAAGAACTCCTCAATCCTCTTCGGGGAGGCCTTGCAACAGGATTTGTCAGGGTTCTGTGCCCAACACCCTGAATGTGCTTTGCTTCAATATGTGGATAACCTCCTAGTTGCAGCTGCAGACTTGGACACCTGTTTACAAGGTACTAAAGCTTTGTTACAGCTTCCCCAGGACCTGGGCTACAGAGTATCAGCCAAGAAAGCACAGCTTTGCTCTGCCAAGGTGTCATACCTTGGATACCACTGCAAGAGGGCAAGTGAGCCCTAACCTCAGCCCGGAAAAAAGCCATTCTCCAAATTCCCATGCCCAAACCCCCAGGAAAAAGGTATGGGAATTTCCCGGGGGGAGCAGGGTATTTTTTGGGTATGAATTCCAGGATTTTCCCCAAAAAAAACCCAAAACCCCTTTTACTCGACCACAGCAGGGGATCAACCCCTAAATTAGACTGTTGCTAAGAAACAAGCATTCCAGCAGCTAAAAACAGCTCTAACTCAAGCACCGGGACTAGCCCTTCCTGATGTTACCAAACGTTTCCAATTGTTCATTCATGAATAGTCAGGAATTGCCAAAGGGGTCCTCACTCAGACCCTTGGGCCATGGAAAAGACCGGTGGCCTATTTGTCAAAGAGACTGGACCCAGTAGCTTCTGGTTGGCCCTCTTGTCTTTGAGTCATTGTGGCCACAGCTTTGCTGGTTAAAAAAGCAGATAAGTTAAATTTTGGCCAAAACCTGGCTCGAACTACTCCCCACACTGTTGAGACTCTGCTCTGGGGAGCCTCTGGCCGTTGGATGTCAAGCGCATGTATTACCCAGTATCAGAGTCTACTACCAGACCAGCCTGGACTAACTTTCTCTCCTACTCAATGCCTCAACCCGGCAACCCTGATGCCTGATGACCATCTGAAGACACCAATGCATGACTCTGAGGATATGTTGGATATTACCCAGACCAGCCGACCTGATCTTCGGGACACTCCTCTGCACCAGGCTGATACTGACCTGTTCATGGATGGTAGCAGCCTGATACTAAACGGAGTCTGTAAGGCTGGTGCAGCAGCAACTACAGCTCATGATGTAATCTGGTCACAGGCATTGCCTCAGAGTACTTCTGCTCAAAAGGCTGAGTTAATTGCTCTAACCCAGGCTCTGCGCTGAGGAGCAGAGAAACGAGTAAACATCTTCACGGACAGCCAGTATACATTTGCTACACTTCATATACATGCCATGATCTACAAAGAATGTGACCTTCTCACTGCAGCAGGTAAAACTATCAAAAATAAAGAAGAAATATTAGCCCTCCTAGAAGCTGTTTGGCTCCCTAAAGAGGTAGCTGTTATTCACTGTAAAGGTCACCAAAAATCTGACACTCTGGAAACAGTTGGAAACCGCCTGGCAGACAGGACAGCTCAGGAAGCAGCAGAACTCCCAATTGAACCCCTAACTATTTTACCAGCTAAAACGTTTCCAGTCCCTTCTCTCCCACAGCAGCCTAGATATACTCATAGAGAAGAAGAGGCTGCAGAGCTGGCAGGAGCTTACAAGAAACTTGATGGCTGGTGGGTTAAAGACTCCAGAATTGTTCTATCTGAAGTTCTTGCAGAAAAATAAATGACCACTCTACTTTACCATCCACCTAGGAGAAACCAAAGTGGCTGAACTGTTAAACCATTTTTATATTATCAATAACTTAAAAGACCAAGACAATTCAGCAGTTTTAATGTGTGCTGCATGTGCTCACGTCAATCCCAAGAAAGGGCCAAAGCTCCTTCCAGGAATCAGGGCACAAGGATTAAGACCTGGTGAACAATGGAAAATAAACTTTACTGAAATAAAGCCTCCACATGCAGGATAAAATTATTTACTGATGTTAGTAGACACTTTTTCGGGATGGGGAGAAGTGTTGCTACAAGAAATGAAACTGCCCTTATGGTTGCAAAATACTAAATATTAAATAAAATAATTTCTAGGTATGGGCTTCCTCTTTCTATTGGCTCAGACAATGGTCCTGCCTTCACCTCGTCCATAGTATAGCTGGTTAGTAAAGCACTGAACATCAAATAGAAACTGCATTGTGCTTACTGAGAACAAAGCTCTGGGCAGGTAGAACACATGAACCAGACTCTAAAAAATACTTTATCTAAATTAATAATAGAGGGGGGACTCCTGAAGATGGCAATGGCATAGGTGGATCCATGAGACTCTCCGAACGTGAGTTACCAAAAACACTCTTACTTTTCTCCCTGCAGCCACCTGACCATCACCAGCCACACTGGTACGAGGCTGGGGGACTTTTGGTCCCACGCAGGGCCAGATATTGTGGCCTGGCTGCTGCTGCTCCACTATATATGTAATTCCTGCTGACTGGGGAATCCCGAATCCCAGATCTCCGCTCCCTCCCTGGCTACATCGTCACAACCAGCACCCAGCACCAAGCTGCTGTTCACCCAGGGAGGCTCTGGGCACCTGCCCCTCAGAGATACTGGTCTCATTTCTGGCTGAAGTGCTTTGTGAGGGACCCAGGGTCACCACCTGCCCTTTGGAGCTTTGGAGATCTGGAGCCCCAGGCCCACCCTGGCTGAGGCACTCAGCGTGCCACCTCAAGCCTGTGTAAAGGAGCAGGACCCCAAGCTTGCATAAGGTGCTTATCGGAGGCTCCCAGCACCAGAGGAGGGAATACCCGACCCTCTCCTCCACCCCAGCCTGCTGGTGGCACCCTGGATCCAGCACCCAGCTATACAGCTGATCCTGCCTAGAGACCCACATGAGCATCTCTAAAAGTGAAAGTAAAACTACCACCTCCACCACTTTCAAGGCAGACTTGCATCACCCTGCCCACCTATCAGAGCCTCCACCTCGGTTCCCAGGGTGACATCATTAAACAGGAGACAAAGTCCCTCCCCTGCGCTGAACAGACTGAGACAACTAAGAGTTACAGACCTCCAAGGCAACAGGCTAGCTCCCTGCAAGAAAAACAGAAGGGAGAGGTGGGAGATCAGAGCTCAAGGGAGTTTAGTCACTACAGAACGAGAGAAAAATCTACACAAATGAAGAAAAACCAAAAGAAGAATATGGGTCTCTCCCAGACTCCTGGGAGGGCAGACACTGAGAAAACTGACTTTGGAATGCAAACAATGAAGAGCCCCCAGAATGACTGGTCTCAAAATACAAACCTAGACATCAAGACATTAATGGAGAGATTAAAAAGAATTGAGGAGACTCAAGAAGACACTAGAAAGGAGCTGATATCTGAGATAACAGTAATAAAGAATACCGTGAATGAAATAAACAATAAACTGATAAGCATGGAAAGCAGAATTACCCAAGTAGAAGAAAGAATATCAGAGCTTGAGGACCAAAATATGGAACTAACCCAAACTCTCAAAAACACAAAAAACAAGCTCAAAAATACAGAAAAAAACCTTCAAGAGATGAGCGATTACCTCAAGAGGCCTAAGTGTAATTGGTCTTCCTGAGACAGAAAGAGAGACAGAGACCACACTGGAACAAAACTTCCATGAGATCATTGAAGAAAACTTCCATTATCTAATCAATGATGCAAAAACTCAAACACAAGAGATTCAGAGAACCCCTGCAAGACAACAAATGAGAGAACCAACTCCTAGACACATAATAATTCACCTAAACAAAGTAGACATAAAAGAAAAAATCGTAAAGGCAGCAAGAGAAAAAGGCCAGATCACCTACCATGGAAAACCAATTAGAATAGCAGCAGATTTATCTACAGAAACCCTGCAGGCTAGGAGAGCTTGGAGCCCTATCTTCAAAGACCTAAAAGATAAAAAAATTTCAACCAAGAATAACCTACCCAGACAGATTAAGCTTCATCAGCGAGGGAGAATTAAAATCTTTCCCAGATATCCAATCCCTAAGAATTTACGCTGCCACCAAACCACCTCTACATGAAACACTTAAGAAAGTACTAAACACAGAAGAAAAGGGGAAAAAAAAGAGCAACGTTCTTCACAAGAGTACAGGAAAAAGAATAAAATACACATGAACCAACCCCAAAAACAAAAGAAAGACAATAAACCAAATGGAAGAACAACTCTATAAGAACTCTATGACAGGGATGAACTCTCACATTTCAATAATTAGCCTGAATGTGAATGGACTAAATGCACCACTGAAAAGACATAGAATGGCAAAATGGATAAAACATCACCAGAAAAGAATATACTGCCTTCAAGAGACCAATCTCACTAGAAAGGACATGCACAGACTCAAAGTAAGAGGATGGGAAACGAATTTTCAGGGGAATGGAACACAAAAGAAAGGAGGAGTCGTGATCCTAATTTCAGACAAAATACCATTTAAGCTATCAAAAATTTTGAAAAAAGATGTAGAGGGCCACTACATAATGATAAAAGGTTCACTCCATAAACAAGAAATATCTATCCTAAACATATATGCACCTAACATAGGTGCACCAACTTTTATAAAGCAACTCCTAGGAAAACTAAAGAAAGATATTGACTCTAACACCATCATAACTGGGGACTTTAATACCCCATTCAAAACCCTTAACATGTTGATCAACAAAACAAAAAATCAGCAATGAGATCTGGAACCTCAATGTGACTCTGGACCAAATGGACTTAATTGATACCTACAGAACACTCCATCCAAAGACCAGAGAATACACATTCTACTCATCACTGCATGGAACGTATTCCAAGATCGACCACATAATTGGCCATAAATCAAGCATAAGCAAATTTAAAAGGACCAAAATTCTACCATGCACCTTCTCGGACCACAGTGGAATAAAAATAAACATTAACATCAACAAGGTCCCCCCCAAAACCCACAAAGACATGGACACTAAACAACATGATACTAAAAAACTCCTGGATCAATGATGAAATCAAAACAGAGATCAAAAGATACCTGGAAACAAATGAAAATGAAGAAACATCTTACCAAAATCTCTGGGGCGCCTTGAAAGCTGTAGTAAGAGGGGAATTTATATCCCTACAAACACACATGAAGAAAATGGAAGGAGTACAAATTAATAGCCTAACAAGCCACCTAAAGAAGCTGGAAAAGCAAGACCACAAAAATGCTAACTTCAGCAGAGGAATCAAAATCGCCAAAATAAAAGCCCAAATCAAGTACATAGAAGACAAAAAGACAATACAAAAAATCAATAGAACAAAAAGCTGGTCTTCGAAAGGATAAAAAAGATCAATGGTCCCCTAGCTAGACTGACCAAGTAAAAGAAAGAAAAACCCAAATAAGCACAATCAGAAACAGAAAAGATGAGTCACATCTGACCCTGAAGAAATACAAAAGATCATCAGAGACTACTATATATGCTTGTATGGAAACAAACTTGAAAACCTCAAGGAAATGGAGGACTTTCTCTCATCACGCAACCTACCTAGGTTGAAACAAGAAAAAATTGAGACCCTAAATAGACCAATAACAATCAAGGAAATTGACTATGTAATAAGAAAACTACCTACAAAAAAAAGCCCTGGACCAGATGGCTTTCCAGCAGAATTCTACAAGACATTTAAGGTGGAACTGATTCCAATCTTACTGAAGCTATTTCAGGTGATTGACAAAGATGGAACCCTCCTCAAATCATTTTATGAAGCTAACATCACATTGATACTCAAGCCAGATAAAGATTCAACAAAAAAAGAGAACTACAGGTCAATATCTTTGATAAACATAGATGCTAAAATTCTCAACAAGATCCTAGCAAACTGGATTCAACAACACATCTCAAAAATCATCCAGCCGGGCTCGGTGGCTCAGCCTGTAATTCCATGCCTTTGGGAGGCTGAGGTGAGTGGATTGCCTGAGCCCGTGGGTTCGAGACCCGCCTGGGCAGCAAGACCTCATCTCTACAATAAATCAAAAAATCAGCCAGGCGTGGTAGTGCATGCCTGTAATTCCGGCTACTTGGAAGGCTGAGGCGGAAGGATTGCCGGAGCCCAGCAGGTTGAGGCTGTGGTGGCCAGAAGCGGCCACTGCACTCCAGTCTGGGCGACAGAGTGAGACTCCAACTCAAAAAAAAAAAAAAAAAGTCATCCATTATGACCAAGTAGGCTTCATCTCTGGGACGCAAGGCTGGTTCATCATTCGTAAAACAATAAATGTAATTAAATACATCAACAGATGTCAAAATAAAAACCACATGATTATATCATTAGATGCAGAAAAAGCTTTTGATAAAACCCAGCACCCCTTCTTGATTAAAAACCCTCAAACATCTAGGCATACAGGGAACATACCTCAAAGTAGTAAAAGCCATCTATGAGAAATCCAAAGCGAGCATACTCCTAAATAGACAAAAATTGGAACCATTTCCCCTGAAAACTGGAACAAGACTAGGATGCCCACTCTCACCCCTCCTGTTCGATATAGTATTGGAAGTCCTGGCTGGAGCAATCAGAGAAGAGAAAGCAATCAGGGGTATTCAAATAGGAAAAGAGGAAGTCAAATTATCTCTCTTTGCTGATGACATGATCATGTACCTTGAAAACCCAAGTGAATCTATCAAAAACCTCCTTACACTGATAAAGGCCTTCGGTAAAGTCAGGATATAAAATAAATGTGCAAAAGACAATCGCATTTCTTCACACCAATAATAAACAAACAGAAACCCAAATAAGAAGCACAATTCCATTCACAATAGCCACAAAAAAAATGAAATACCTTGGCATCTTCCTAACCAGAGATGTGAAAGACCTTTACAATGAAAACTACAAAACTCTGCTCAAAGAAATCAAAGATGACATAAACAAGTGGAAAAATATCCCATGCTCATGGATTGGAAGCATCAACATTGTGAAGATGTCCATCTTACCTAAGGCAATCTACAGATTCAATGCAATACCTATCAAATTACCAGCAACATTCTTCTCAGACCTAGGAAAAACAACACAGGAATTCATATGGAAACACAAATGACCAAGAATAGCCAGAACAATCCTCAGCAAAAAAAACAAAGCAAGTGGTATCACATTACCAGACTTCAAACTTTACTATAAAGCTACAATCATCAAAACAGCTTGGTATTGGTATAGGAACAGGCTTATAGATCAACAGAATAGAATTGAGATTCCAGGAGCAAAACCTCAATTTCTCAACCAACTCATCTTCGACAAACCCTCCACCACCTATCACTGGGGAGAGGAGAACCTATTTAGTAAATGGTGCTGGGAAAACTGGCTGACCACATGCAGAAGATTGAAACAGGACCCCTATCTATCCCCATACACAAAAATTAATTCCAAATGGATTAGAGACCTAAATGTAAAACCTCAAACCATAAGAACCTTAGAAAATGAAGGACATACCCTCATGGAAATCAGAACTGTCATCCAATTCCTGAACAAAACTCGAAACCCACAGGCCATAAGGGATAAGATAGACAAGTGGGACCGCATTAAACTAACAAGCTTCTGCAAAGCCAAAGAAACCATCAAGAGAGCAGGAAGACAGCCTACAGACTGGGAAAATGTATTTGCTAACTCCAGGTCTGACAAAGGCTTAACATTTTGGATCTACAAGGAACTCAGACGTGCTGAAAAGAAAAAAACAAACAACCCATTATAAAATGGGTGAAAGGTATCAACAGACACTTCACAAAGGAAGACATCCGAGTAGCCAACAAACACATGAAGAAATGCTCAACCTCAGTAATCATCAGGGAGATGCAAATCAAGGCCACACTGAGATACCACCTAACTCCAGTCCGAATGGCCATTATCACTAACTCAAAAAATAATAGCTGTTGGAGAGGGTGTGGCGAAAAGGGAACACTCCTACACTGTTGGTGGGAGTGTAAACTAGTGCAACCTCTGTGGAAAGCAGTGTGGCGATTCCTAAAAGCTCTAAACATCAACCTCCCATATAACCCTGCAATCCCCCTACTGGGAATATACCCTGAAGAACTCAAATCACTCTATAAAAAAGATACCTGCACAAAAATATTTATCGCAGCATTGTTCACAATAGCAAGAGCATGGAACCAACTATGCTGTCCATCAAAAAAGGACTGAATTAAAAAAAATGTGGTACATATACACGATGGAATATTATGCAGCCATAAAAAAGAACAAAATCATGAATTTCGCAGCAATCTGGATGGAGCTAGAGTCTATAATACTGAGTGACCTCTCACAGAAACAAAGATCTGAGTATCACATATTCTCACTCATATAGTGGACCTTGGTCATCCAACACACTACCATAAGAAAATGACTGACAGTGGTGGGAAACCATGGGGGGATGGGACTAATGGTAGTAAACATCTGTCTGGGGATGGGGAGACACCTGTTATCAACAAGGGGGCCTAAATGAAGCATATTTGTGTACCTAACCCTTAACTGTACCCCACAATATCAAAATAGAAAATATTGATTTAAAACATTTAATAAATTAATTAATTAATAATAGAAGCTGGTGAAAAATGGTTTCTATTAATAATAGAAATGGTTTCTATTAATAATAGTAGTTATATAATATCTTATATAATTATTATAATAATAATGGTTTCTATTAATAATAGAAACTGGTGAAAATCTCTTACCTCTAGCTCTCCTTTGAGTTAGATGTACCCCATATAAGGCTGGGTTTACTTCCCATGAAATCATGTTTTGAAGACCCTCTCCTCTGTTACCCCGCTTATGGGATCCTATTCTTGAAGAGTTTACTAATCAATCTCTGTTAAATTATCTCCTGTCTTTAAAGCAGGTGCAGGACCTTGTCCGCACCAACGTCCGTGCTGTACTGCCAACTCTAACTTCCACACTGTGTCATCCGTTCCAGCCTGGAAATCTGGTCTACATCAAAAAGTTCTGGAAAGAAGGACTAAACCCCTCCTAGAAAGGACCATATGAAGTCATCCTCACCACCCCAATGTCACTTAAGGTTAGCGGGATACCAACCTGGATTCATCATTCACAAGTCAAGGAAGCTGCGGACGCCGAAGCCTGGTTCAGCCAAGCCTGCTGTTAGAATGCTGACGTGCCCCTCCACCCAAACAACAACTGGACTGTGAACCATCATCCTGATAGTCCTCTCAAAATTACCCTCCGAGCCCATCGTCCTACATCACCTGACCAGCCAGCAACAGAAACCATGAGGCTTTGAGTATAACTGAATGCACTCACCCCTTGCCTCTCCTTTTTTTGTTATCCCACTTGTTCTAGGATTTGAAGCAGCACTGCGTACTGAAGCTCCTGCAAAATGGCCATGCTACAAGATAGTTCTGTTAACACTGTTTTATTTCTCATATATGTATTAATAATCATACTACTTATACCTTTACTGTAAGTTCCTTTACTTCAGAACAAGTTTTTGCTGTCGAAAATCAGACCCATAACTCAAACCCAATCCAGTTTAAAGTAAATCTTCCAGATCTGTGCCTTACATTTTAAACTGGTTTGTTAACTTTGTCAGGAAACTAATCAACTCAGTAAAACTTCTGTATACCAGAACCTATTATAATTTCCTTTCTTTAACTGCAGAGTCAATGAATTGACTTATGCACAACCAAAAAGGGGAAATGAAATGAGCTAAATCAGTTAATAAAATCAAATTGCTAGCAAAATAATAATATTAACCAGCTTACTCTATTCTGTTTAAAGTTTTCATCTTAGTTACCTGCCTTACCCAAGAATCAGTGCCTACGTGTGATTACAGTAATGTTCCCATGATCACAGACCCCTAGCTTTGTCTCCTTTGGGCAGGTTACACTGTTACGTTGCAGGTTACGTTGCCTGTTGAACATTACAGAACTCCTTCGCCATAAGTTCCATGTGATTGTATGCTTTATTAACTGAAATCAAATGTTACACTTTGACATTTTCATAGTTTGTTCTTATATTCTGTTAATGACCTAACCAATGTAATTCCATTGTATAATGATTCTTCTTCCCTGTCTCTATGTAACTACCTTAAACTACATCTTAATGGCAGAACTCCAGGGACTTTCTGGGCACTGGCTATACCTAGGACATGAAATTAATCAAAGCTCCCTAACAACTGAAGTTCCCATTTTGGTTGCCAAGTTGTTAGTTAATAGTTGCTATGGTCACTAAGTTACTATGTAGCCAATGCTGCAAATTTTTCCTATAAAAGCTTGTCACAAACTGCACCAATTTGTCAAAAGTTTTCATTCCTACTCTTGACCTGCGTGTTAATAAATTCATAATTAGTTAAACTCAACCTGCTTGCATAGCTTCTTCTCGCTTAGCCATAACAATAGATAGATAAGTTTCTTGTGGGCAGTTAAAATTAAAATAGAGTAAGCATTCAGACATCTTTCTTATTAGCACACAATCTTCACCCAACCAACCAGACATAACCACCTTGTGGGCTGGAATGTGGACTTATCAGGGCAGCAAATCACAGAAACAACAGGGAATCATCTAAAACACGATGTTCTCAGAAAAACCCACCCTATTATCTCAAAAAAGGTGGAGAGATGATAATCAAAATTCATGACCAGATACCTGCAATCCAATCCACCCTCTTAGTTCATGTACAATAATCATTGTAAAAGTATATAAAGCTTCTTGTCAAAGTCCAATGTGCATTCTTTCTCTTAATATCTTCTTGCTCGATGGGCATGCCTCTTTCTCTATAATCAATTTTGTCTAATTATTTTCTGTGGTGAGTCAGAAGGACCCACAAAACATCATGCTGTGTGTTACCCAGCACAGAAGTAATCCTAGAGTAGGAGGATGAAGACTAATTACCTTTTTTGTTTACTTCCATTTCCTTGACTAGCTTATTCCCTGGTTAGGTGACCACTACTCACCAAATATTAAATATCCAATGCTTAATTATCTTTAGTTCTGATAAAGAAGTGAGACTATAGGAGATGTATATTTATATTAAATCCCCAAACAAAAAATTAACCAGAATGTTTTCTTCTATCAACGTTTGATGAAAGCTGCTAATGGAAGCCAAATTGACTAGTTTGAGTAACAAATTTCATTTCTTGATCTTATTTCCTTATGAGGGCACAAGATACCAAAAGGCAGTCAGTCAGAAAGATGGAGAAGTAAATTATCCTGGGTAGTCAACTAACTGGTTGTGACTGAGAACCCACTTATTTATTGCTTAGGTTGTTTCTCATCTGTGCTTGGTGTTTGCTCAGGTAGATATTTCAGGAGGCCATTAAAGTATAGAGTCACAACATAGGAATTGCAGACTCTATAGAAGGAACCAGTGTTATTCTCTTTGGTCCTTAGTATAAAAATGCACTCAGTAGTGTTCACTAGGTATCATTATTTATTGATCCATTCAACAAAATGTATTGAATGCCTACTAGATGCCAGAACTTCTCTGTATACTAGGGAAATAGTGGTACCCAAGATTAAGTTTTGTCTTCATAGAGTTTACATTCAAGAAGGGAGAGGAGGCAGACAATAAACAAATAAGCAAATGAGATAATTTCAGTTGTGATGAATATAAATAAAATAAAACAAGGTGATATAAGAGTGACTTGTGAGTAGGCAAAATTAATTGAAAATGTTAGGGAAGATTATTTGAAGAGAAAATATTTGAATTAAAACTAAAGGTTGAAAAAAAGTCTTTTCATATCAAAAAGTCAGGGAAAAATCTTTCTAAGCAGAGAGAAGAGCTAATTCAAAAACCCCAAGAAACAAACGGATTTGATGTTTTTAAAAAAATAAATATAACATGACTAAACTGTTAATGAGGTAGATGAATCATTCTGGGATTTGTAAGACATGATAAAACATTTGGTTTTGTTATCAGTTCAGTGGAGTCACACAGGAGGACTTTCTCCATAGGAATGATCCTGCCTATTGTGCTGAAAAAGACTTGGAGAGGCCACGACAGGAAGTGGAAAGAAGAGTTCAGAATCTGAAGAAAAGACTATGAAAGAGATAATTGTGTCTTGAAAGAGTGTGGTGACAGTGGAGATAGAGACTAGTGGATTTTGAGCTCTATTTTAGAAATAGAACAAACAAAACTTACCAACAGATTAAACATGGGGCATGAATGAAAGAGGAGAATTAAGAATAACTACAAGGATTTTGGTTTGAGCAACTGGGTGGATGAAAAACACTGAAGGAGGAGTAAGCTTGAGAGGTGGTGAGGGGGATGACAGTTTGGGTTTTGACTTGTTTAGTTGGAGATGCCTATCAGAAATTCAAGTGGAAGTTTTGATAAGTAGTTGACATTTCTACACTTATGTCCTAATGAGCCCCTCCACATGGCTTCATATTTGTCCTTTAAAATTGTCCAACTAGACCATGGCTTAAGGCTGTATTAAACACATCTGCCTACACTATCTCAGCATCAACCTCACTGTAGGTGCAGAAGAATAGAATCCTTGATTGTGCTCATATAATACCAAATAAGGTGTGTCAAGGTTTTCTAAAGTAAGTTATGAAAGAGGAATTTCTTTGGTGGAGAAAGTGGAAGTAGTACTGACTATGTTTCTAGAGAACATGGGAGGCTCAGCTCTGAGTCCAACAACAGTGATTTCAAGATAGTGTGACCAAGACAGTCCTGGTATTTGCCTACTAGTTCAGTATAAAACTTAACAGCTCTTACTGTTACTCTCATTAAGTCTTCTTGTTTGAAACAAAAATTATATCGGATCCTACCTCAAGGTTCTGATAAAGTCACTAGTTCTGAAACCTGCCTTAATTAATTTATCTGCTGTTCTTTCTGAACTCTCATATGCTAATAAGAACAGAATGTCACACTCCTATTACCACCACCATCACCGCTATCCCAGGAGCCTGATCTCAAAAATAATTTCACCATTTCAGTTCCTCTCCGGCCTTGCCTTCTGTTCTATAATTTTCTACTCTTAATTTTGCTTAAAACACTTTTCTATCTATAACTAGTTGGATAAAGGGCCAGGTCTGGATTAATAAATTTAAATTAAGTCACACTGGACAAATCAGAGGTACACAGCAGCCCCCCTACATGTTAAGACACTCTACTGCTTCCTAAGGGATCCATTCCCCCAACACATTCATTATCTAAGCCTAGAGAATCTTTGTTTATGGCCCCCAAATCCAAATTTTAGATACACCTCTTTTCATTCTATCATATATACTATTCTTTATTGCTTACTTAGAGAAAGAGGCCTGTTCTTTCAACCAGCAGACATTTAAGAAGCATTAACAATTTTCTAAGTACTGGAAATACAAAGATGAGTAAGTCCCAGCCCTCAAGAAGAATATAATATAAGGAAAGAGGTAGGCAAATCAATGAAATATTACAACACACTGGTAAATGCTAAGGCAAAGACTACACACAAAAAAGGGATCAGAGAAGAGTCTCTAAAGAGAAAAAAAATTTTAAAAATTGTTTTTAGAGCTGGGCTCGGTGGCTCAGCCTGTAATCCCGCGCCTTTGGGAGGCTGAGGTGAGTGGATTGCCTGAGCCTGCGGGTTCAAGACCCGCCTGGGCAGTGAGACCACATTTCCACAATAAATCAAAAATCAGCCGGGCGTGGTAGTGCGTGCCTGTAATTCTGACTACTCGGAAGGCTGAGGCGGAAGGATCGCCGGAGCGCAACAGGTCGAGGCTGCGGTGGCCGGGAGCGGCCACTGCACTCCAGTCTGGGCGACAGAGTTAGACTCCAACTCAAAAAAAAAAATTGTTTTTAGAGAAGCAAGATGGAAAAGAAGAATATATATTTTATTTAAACAACAAAACTCTTGAGAGTCAGTGTTTTATATAGTAAATCTAGAATTGATATTTTCTTACAAAAAAAGAGGCCTGGACCAATAAAGTTAGGGTAATCGTGGATGGTAAGGTAGTTCCTTTAAGACTTGTAACACAGAATGGTCAGAAACCCTTGTTCTACCCATTATGACATCAGGGATCAAAGGTCAGAGGGATTGACTGCAAACACAGGTGAATCATTTTGCCAGTCTTCATTGAATCATACTTCAAAAGCCATGGCTTTCTTTTTTTGTTTTGTTGTGGTCTTGTTTTTTATTTTCAAGAAAACTTCAAAAACAAGGCAGAGAAGGAAAGCCCAAAGGAAAAAAAAGAATATTTAAACATTAGAGTATATTGAATATGTCTCATTCTTCCCGTTTCTATCACTTTGTCTTTCTAGATGATTCTTAACCTCTGTGTCATCCCTGATATTATTAGCTATCTTAGATTCTCTACCCTAAAAGATGGTTGTGGGTATTAGCTAAAACTTAGGGATTGGTCATGATGTATAGTTGACATACTATTTAATATTTTTATTCATAGTGCAATGAATTATTTTACAGACTACATCAAATTTCCCCATGTCAAAATAGCTGTATCAAAGTGGCTATGTAAAAATACCTTTGATTTTGAAATTATTCCATCAAAATAGCCATGTAACAATATGTATATGTATGTATACAATATACATACATACAATACATATTATATATGTACCTATCCAAAACTAATGTAGGTATAAGAATAAACTCTGTGTAGTTCTGATCTGAATCCACTATTAAATGCCTTGTGTCTGTGTTAAAATGCCAATTTTTTGCTTCAGTGCCCATATTACTTTAATTTAGTCATAGCCTAGGCACTTGCTTGATGTATAGTCCTTAAGTACCACATCTTTGTCAGTTTATCTGTGTGGATTAGTTTCTCTCCAAAACTCTACAGATTTCTGTAGCTGTTTGATGCTGTAGTTCTCTACATTCGACCTAAATATTTACTGCCTGAGTTATTTTTGTCAACTGTGCTTTCCCTGGGGATGTGTTTTTCAAACAATGACAATGGGAGGAAGGATTTAAATTTAATCCTTTTGGCTGGAAAACTCACTACTTAGAGTGATGGCTGAAATGTATCTTCCCCTTCAGTAGGCCATTCTATATCCCCAGATAGATAGATTAGAAGAAAGAAAGAAAGAAAGAAAGAAAGAAAGAAAGAAAGAAAGAAAGAAAGAGAGACTTGCTAAGTTATCAATATAATATGTAAACATTTTGCCTTTATAATTACTTTAGTTTATTTTTCATTTTTAGGATCCATCCTAAAGCTATCTCGATATTTAGCTATTAAAATATATACTAATATGGCCTATTTTATATTGTATTTCTAATTTCCTTAAACTAATGGTTCATTCTCTCTTCTTTCCCTTAAATCAATGTGCAGAATCCCTAAAACTCATCCCTTCAAAAGATGTTTCTTTGAAGCCCTGTATCTCCACGACCACAGTTCTATGGAAGAAATTACAAGTAAGCTATCTTAAAAGGGAAGCTAAAGCATGTAAATACTGGAAAAGAGAGAAATATGGATCTTATTTGGGAAGAATTTTAGCAGAGAGTTTTAATTTACATATTTATCTTTTGATAGGAGGTTGGAGTGCAGAAAAAGGAACATAGTCAGAAATAACAAAGTTTCTAACTGCAAATACATAATTGTGTTTAAGCCAGAGCAGAAGATACCTCTTTAACATATTTCCTAGCCGGGCTCGGTGGCTCAGCCTGTAATCCCATGCCTTTGGGAGGCTGAGGTGAGTGGATTGCCTGAGCCCGTGGGTTCGAGACCCGCCTGGGCAGCGAGACCTCATCTCTACAATAAATAAAAAAAAATCAGCCGGGCGTGGTAGCGCATGCCTGTAATTCCGGCTACTCGGAAGGCTGAGGTGGAAGGATCACCGGAGCCCAGCAGGTCGAGGCTGCGGTGGCCGGGAGCGGCCACTGCACTCCAGTCTGGGCGACAGAGTGAGACTCCAACTCAAAAAAAAAAAAAAAAAAAAATATTTCCTGAAGGGAAAAAAATCAGCACTGACCAAAACTAATCTGTAATATTTTGAAACCTGTACATCCTTCTTTTATCTAAGTATCATAGTAAATTCTCAGACATTCTGAGAATGAAAATAGGAAATGTAACCTAAAAAAACTCTAATTGAAGTGAGAAATAGAATAAAAGGAGAATGGTTTAATTCTCTCAGTTTTATGAGAATGCTATTATTTTATTATCTGTGCTATATTGATCTAATGTCACTTCTGAATGACTTCATGTATTTGCTTCTTACAAAATATAGTCATAACAATCTACCTGCAGCCATAGCACTGCAAACGTGCCCAATCCTGTCTAATCATAGAATATAGTCATAACAATCTATTCCATCATAAGATTTAACTCTATGTAATTGATTTTTAAGGTATCCTATAATATTTATTGTTTATTTTTTCTTTTAAAATAGCTTATAAATCATGAACCCAAAGAGGACAATCCTTACATCTATCCATTTTATAGTCGAAATGACTCTCAGAGAACAGCAAAAATCTAAATCAAAGTATGGGTACAACTATTCATCAACCACACACAGAAGCCACTCTTTGTATGTATTATAAGTCTCAATTTCTATATATGGTTATCACTATCACTATTTCATTTTGTAAAATGAATAAGAAAATGTGAATCAAAGATATAGTATATATAATACTTAGAGTGTGCTAATATGCTTATATATAAGAACATATAGTATATAGACTTAAATTTATAGTCTTTAGAAAAGAGACTTCAGATCAAAGGAAGACTGGTTAAATGCCATGAGACTAGCTCAGAGCTGAAACTGTTATGCTATTATAATCATTAAATTGTCATAACTTCACATAATTTAATTTAATTTTGTGTTTTTGTGCACTTAACACATTAAATAGTACATTGCTAAAGCTATTGACGAACACAAGCTAATTGCTAATCAACAGCTATGACATATTAACTAACATAAAGTGAAAACAGTGTTTTCTGTCCAAGTGTTTAAGAGAAAAATAATAAAACAAATTATCGATTGAAAGTTAAACTCTTTATGAATTTTCTTAACAAATATAATTAGTTATTAAAAAATTGAATTAATTCACAAAAAATGAATGCCTGGTGTTTGTTAACATGATGAGTTGTGTTTTGTGGGAAGGGCATTTTTGACTGATCATGTGGCAAAATAACATTCCCCCCAAAAAACCCCTACTGTAAATTGATGAGAGACCTCAGAGAGGTAACTTAAGAAAATGTAACACATGAGAAAGTGCTCAGCCTCACTAATCATCAGAGAAATGCAAATCAAAACCACACTGAGATACCACTAAGATACCAGTAAGAATGGCCATCGTTAATAAAACAAACAGCAACAGATGCTGTTGAGGATGCAGAGAAAAAGGAACACTTCTACACTGCTCGTGGGAATGCAAACTAGTGCAACCTCTTTGGAAAACAGTGCGGCGGTTTCTGAAAGAACTAGAAATTGCCCTTTCATATGACCCAGCAATCCCCCTACTGGGAATATACCTGAAGGAACTCAAATCATTTATTGCAGCACCATTCGCAATAGCAAAAACATGGAACCAACCGTGCTACCCATCAAAACTGGACTGGATTTTTTAAAATGTGGTACACAATGGAATATTACGCAGTCACAGAGAAGGACAACCATATGGACTTCACAGCAACTTGGATGGATTTAGAGTGTATCATAATCAGTGATCTATCACAGAAACAAAGAACAGAGTACCACATGCTCTCACTCATAAACGGACCCTGAACAATTACCAAAATACTATAAGAAAAGGATTGGCAGTAGCAGGATGCTGCCAGGGTGGGGATAGGGGAAACATAACATCAATAAGGATACCTGATCTCAAACCAGCAAAGTGGGGACCAAAGAGAAGCCAAAACTTTACCTGTATGATGACCAACTTGTATACCTAATCCTGAATTGTACCCCACATCTTTATTTTTTTTTTATTTTTTATTTTTTTGAGTTGGAATCTCACTCGGTCGCCCAGACTGGAGTGCAGTGGCCGCTCCCGGCCACCGCAGCCTCGCCTGCTGGGATCCGGTGGTCCTTCCGCCTCAGCCTTCCGAGTAGCCGGAATTATAGGCATGCGCTACAACGCCCGGCTGATTTTTTGATTTATTGTAGAGACGAGATCTCGCTGCCCAGGCTGGTCTCGAACCCGCGGGCTCAGGCAATCCACTCACCTCAGCCTCCCAAAGGCACGGGATTACAGGCTGAGCCACCGAACCCGGCTTGTACCCCACATCTTTAAAAGAAAAAAAAGAAAATGTAGATTTGTAGTTTTAAGGCTATTAATAATGCAATAAAACAAAATGTCAGCTATGTGTGTGAATAAAAATTGATATTTCTAATGTGCTTAGTACACATTAGAATGGATGTATCATCTGTGTAGACCAATGATAGCAAATACAACTGGGGGGGTGGAAACTGAGAACTTTTAAGGGGCATGTAAAATAAAATAGAGAAGGAAATAAGAGAGGATGATACTGAACTTATTGTAGGTCAATATATGTGGAAACCCAAGGAGAGAAAACCTGGGTAAGAAAAGAAGAAAGGCTAATATTGAGGATATAGATGGGGAAACTAGTAGGGCTTGAATGTGCATGTAGGTAGCTTCAAGATCAGTTTAGACCTGTGCATTATCTATTGCTGCATAACAAATTACCACATACTTAGCAATTTAAAACAACACATTTATTATCTCAGAGTTTCCATATGTCTTAGTACATTTTGTGTTACTATAGAGGTATACCTGAGTCTGGACATTTATAAAGACAAGAAGTTAATTTTTCTCACATTTCTGCAGATTGTACAAGAAGCATGACACTGACTTCTGCTTCTGATGAGGGCTTTAGCCTGCTTCCACTCATGGTGGAAGGCAAAGGGGAGCTGGAGTTTTGCAAGAGAGGATGCAAAAAGGGGGAGGTGCTAGGCCCTTTTTTGATGACCAGTTTTCATGGAAATTAATAAAGAGAAAACTCACTACTGAGAAAATGGAACCAAGTCATTCATGAGGGACCCACTCCTATAACCAAAACACCTCCCACTAGGCCCAACATCCAACACTAGGGAACAAATTTCAACATGAGATTTGTAGGGGTCAAATATCTAAACTATAACACCGTGGGCCAGGAGTCTGGGTAGGCCTATCTAGGTCCTCCACTCTGGGTTTCTCAAGGCTGCATTCAAGGCATCAGGCAAACTGCAGTCTCTTGGACTTTGGATCCTCTTCCAGGTTTATGTGTTTATTGGCAGAATCCACTACCTTGAAGCTATAGAACTTCATTCTCTCCCCACATCTTTCCTTGCTGTCTGTCAGCTAAAGGTTACTGTCAGTTTCTAGAAGCCATTCAAAGTTGTCATGTGGCCCTCTGATAGTCCCTCTCACAACATTGCAGCTTGCTTCCTTAAGGCCAGCAGAATGATCTATAGCTCCACTCTGCTAGGACGGAGTTTTAAATAGCAGATCCTATTCAAGAAAGTAACTATCTCATTGATGATTCCCTATCATTCTCTCCATATTTTAGTGGTAAGAAGCAATTCATAGGTTCCTCTCACACTCAAGGGGAGAGGGTTATGCAAGTGATGTGATTCACTGGGGGTCATTCATTAAGGTGTTTCCAGATAAATAGCAATGCACCCTCTAAGGAGGATTAAAATATAATAGCTTGACTTTCTGCTGTAAGACAAGATGAACAGGAAAAAAAGTGACCCTTAAAGTGACCCTTATAGGTTATAGAAAGCCTGGAAAATATAGATTAATCTTTTAAAACTGAATGAAAATAATTGAGTAACATGACATTTTTCATTCATTTAACCAACTGGCGCCTATTATGTGCCAGGCACTGTGATAATTAAACAATGATGAAAGAAAAGTTGTTGTCCCTGTCCCCATGGAGCTAAGATCTACCTATTTTTAGGGACAGCAGATATTAAACAGGTAAACATGTATGGAATTAAAAATTGTGATAAGTGTTACAAAACAAAAACTCAGAGGGTAGTGAGGAGAATATCAAGGTTAATACAGTCACCTGAAGTGCTGTGTGTTTTTCAGTATTATCCTTCATTATAGCCATCAAAAGGAAAGCAATAATGATACAAGAGGTAGACCAGAGACTCAAAGGAGAAGGGGACCATAGTTGCTTTTTGTCAAACATCTACCTCAGTCAAACAGTAGTGGTAGTAATTTCTGAAAAGTAGGGCAGAATTGGAAGTGGAAGAGGGAAGAGAAAAAGTTGAAGTGACGTGGATATTGATAAGGGGAAGACAGTGCAAGAAACAACAAAGAATGTGCCCAGAGCTCCTTAGGAAATAGCTGAGGGAAAATTTAATCTTAGTCTCTGCTAACAACTTGAACTTATCTTTTTCCCAATAAATCTTTCATTGCACTGTGATTTAAAAGATGCATAGAAACCAAGCTCAGCATTTCTATCAAATCACTTTATTAAAATTGCTTTTACTGAGTATACCAGAAATATACTAGATATCAAATCCAAAAGTCTATTTTAAGGCTTCACTTTACCTGATCTCTCTATAGGTATATGACAGTCACTGCTTCCTGAATTCTTCCTTTGCCTTCTAGGCCAACAATCTCCTGGTGATTTGTGCATCTCTCTGACTATAACTCCTCAAACTCCTTCTGAAACACTTCCAACTCTGTCCACAGCTTAAATGATGTGAATTTCCAGGGTTCTGTCTTGTTTGTGAATTTCAAATCTAACTTCAATTCATAAAAGTCTCCCAAGTCTCTCTACACTTAACCAGTGATTCTAATAGCCAATGGAATAGTTGTACATTTATATTTCTAACAAGCCTTTTAAAGACAGAGTCATTATCTCTCCAACTGCTCTTCTCCTGTATTCTTTATCTCAGTGAACGGTACCATCTATCCATAATCATCTAAGCCTGAACTCTGTGAACCCTAGGAGTCTCTTTTCTCATTTACTGCTCTCCTTAAACCTAATCATGCAATAAATCATATGGAATTTTTGTCTTAAATATCAAATGACCAACTCATCCCAGTTTTCTTGGGACAGTTCTGGTTTTAAAACTGAAATTTCCATGTTCTGGGAACCCCTTCAGTTTTGCAAAAACCTACTCCTTCTGCCACTGATTTAGTGCAAATCTTCACTGTGTCCCTTTTAAATTATTGCTGATTATTCTACCACCTGTCTCTCCACTTCAGGCTTACAGTGATACAGTTTAAAAGACCCTACTTGATCCTTATTGCCTGTTGGTCAAAGTCAAAACTCCTCAAGAAGGCATAAAAGGCTCTTCATATTCTAGCCCCTCTTCTTTCTTTCTTTTTTTTTTTTTTGATTTTTTTTTTTTTTATTGTAGAGATGAGGTCTCATCCAGTTGCCCAAGCTGGTCTCGAACCGCGGGTTCAGGCAATCAACTCACCTCAACCTCCCAAGGTGAGGGATTACAGGCTGAGCCACCAAACCCAGCTTCTCTTATTTCTCTCCAGCTTTATCTCTTGCTGCTCTCGGACTTGCACCCTATGTTCCAGTCATACTAAACTTTTCCCCAATATATGGTTCCTAAGCATTTGTGGCTCCATGCCTGAAAAACTCCCTATCATCCTGAAATACCTACTTTGATATCATATTCTTCATGAAGCCTTTCCAAAGTCTCTAATCAGGGGCAGAGTTTTCTCCTCTGCCCTCCCAATAACACAGTGTTTTTGATTTCATTCTTGTACTATGGTATCATGTTATAATTATTTTTCTACTTGTCTATTGGTCTGTATCTCCCTCTTGACTTTGAACTCCTTCATATAAGAGTTAGACTTTTATTATTCTGTGTCCTTACTGCCAAGCACAGTACCTGTGCTTGGCACAAAGTTTTGGTTTTGAACCATTCTTGTACAAATGGAGGTGACCGGTATAATGTTTTCTAGTAAAAATAAATAATTCTGAAAATAAAGTTTTACAGTATTCATACTTTTTCAAATATGTTCTCAAATGTCATTTTTAAATACTCATGGACAGGATTTCTTAGGGTTCCTGTAATATAAAAATACATTTATGAGTGAAAATGTTTAATTGTCAAAAAGTAGCATGTTATGCTTGGGAAATGAAGTTTTAGTATGAATCTCTATCAAAAAACAATTCTATGCAGTGACAAAACTGGTTGTATGACATAAATAATGCTGTTATGATAACACATGATGTGAAAACAATGACATAATCTTAAAATGTGTGCATATAATTATACAAAAAAGAAAAGTGAGATATTTCATAAAAACAGCAAATATGATTTTGTAGAAATAGAGTACTAACATTCATCATTGTGTACTATGAGGTGAGCTTTGGTACCATAATATCAGAAAAAAATTAATATTTGTTTTTCTTATGTAAATTTGCTTCTGAAATGTTTGCTTCTTACTTTACTACAAAAACCCTGGGTTGCACAATATCTAAACAAATATAGAAGAACTGTTTTACAAGTATGGTATTTAATAGCTATTTAAAAGTTGACATTAATTTTTTACTAAAAGAGATTTTTTGTGTATTGTTTTAAATCACTACAAATTTATAATAATTATTTAAAAGGTTTCTAAAATGACTCAAATATTATATGCTTTGCTTTCCAATACATAAACAAATAAGAATATCTAAATTTATATTCTTATTCTACTTAAACAAGAATTGAAATTTTATTAAATGCCTTTAAATTACATTTAATATTTTTAAGTTCCTTACAGTTTGTCTACACTAGGAGTTCGAAAGTCAACCTACATTCAAAGAGACAACACATTTAATGCTCAAGTTCTGGAGAGCCAGGAATCCCCCATGACCACAGGGCAAAACTTTCATTTCCAATACCCAACTTCATTAATTCTTCAGGGTGGCAAACACTTGTTATCTCCAAAGTTCAGCATAATACTTGCTTACTTAATATAGTAGAATGATAAGTATCTTTATAAAGTGCTCAATGAAATTCATAAAAGATTGGTTGTAAATTATGTATAGAGAATATTGAGTGCTTTATCATTAATGGATAGATATAAGGAATTGCACCAAAGCATTGGCAGATAAACAAGGAATTCTATTTGAAAGGTGTAATTTGATTATAAATTAATTCCTTAAAATATACAAATAATTTTTAAGTGATTTCTGTAAACTGAGTTTAGAATGATCCCAAGGTCTTGGTCCCTCTCGCCTTCCTTTTCTTTCTTCCTCCATTCCTTTATCTCTCCCTTTTATCTTTTGTTTATTTAAAAGTCACTTACTGCACGTCAACTATGTGCCAAGCACTGGTTAATTCCTAAGGTACAAAGATGAATCTAAGATAGTCCCTGGAGGTCAAACTGGTAGAATAGACAGATAAAAAATCAATTGTTATTCAATTTAATCAATGCAATGATAAAGATATATACAAGAAAGTAAGAAATCAAAAACAATTAACCAAGCCTAGGAAGAAATATGATAGTAATGGTGGAGGAAGAAGGCCATAAAAATGTGATGCCTAAGTTGTCATAAAAAACAAGTAAAAGCTGACTTTATGAATGGAGTCTGGGAGAGAGTTTTTGAGACAGAGGGAAAGAACATAAAGCAGAGATGAAAAACAACATGCTGTATACAGGCAACTTCAAATACTGCTGTAGTATAAAGTGAGGGAGATAATAAGGTAAAAGGTGACACTGAGGAGACAGCCAAAGACTTGATCATGGAGACTGTTATGTGCCATGTTAAGGAGCTTGGTCTAAATCTATGAGTTATGGAGCTCCATAGAAGGGTTTTAAATGACCATGATCAGATTTTATATTTTACACTGATTTCTCTGATGGCTGTGTGAAAGAAAAATTTGAAAAAGACGATATGAGAAGCAGGGCAACCAGTTAGAAGGCAGAGGTAATGAGTCCTATAACTGAAGCAGTGAGAATAAGGAATGAGAGGAATGGCAGGCTGAAGAAATTTCTAGGAAGTAAATTTACAATACCTGGAGGCTCTTGTTCCTGTCTAAAACCTGGAGTTGAGCGAAGAAGTAATTATAGTTGAAAGGGTGTTGTTACTATTCATGGACATAGACCTCTAGCATGTCAACAGGCCAGTGAGAAGGCCAGGTTGGGGTAAGAAAATGAAACAGCTGGAAGAATAGGAGTCGATTAAGGTCACTGTAGATCCACGACCTTCAGATTTAACTGGGCCATTAGCACTGCCCAAAAATCTGACCTTGAGAGAGGTCACTCTCAAAATCCCCACAGTGATTTATTTTACACCTTTTCTTGAACTTTGACCCACCCCCACTTGCATAGCCCTATTCTCAGGAGATGACTTCAACTTGTAATATAAAAATTAAATGAAACCTATCAGATGGGAATTCCAAAACCTACAAATAGTCTTGCATTTACCCTCTTGTTTCAACAAGTCCCATCTCAGGGTAACAGTTTTGCCTGTTCTCTAACTCTCACACTGCCCAGTTTTTGCCTGCACCTTGATCTATCAATTATCCTATTTCCCACCTTGATATCTTCAACTTCTCCTTCCTTAGTGCCTTAATTCCATCATTTGAAGTATACACTAATCTCTAAAAAAAGAAAAAAAGAAAAACCCGCTATGGAAGCCATGAGAATATGTCTCACAGACTTCTAGCCAAAGGCCCCAACTGCTGTGCTCTAAAATTCATCTCAGTGTTTGCTTGGAGGCTATGTTTTCCCAGGCTGTTCCTAGTTTATGCCTAAAAACATGAGGGATACTAAGGTTCATTTTTGAGGGTGACACGACTTCTCTGATGGCTGATTTCGGCTTGAGGATTCCCTAGTGGCTTTGCTTATCTTTCCTTAGATTGCACAGTTGTAAAGAAAACTTTCTTCCCTCTCTTCTTCACTGGTAGTCAGACTTTCCTAGGCTTTCCAAGAACCCTCCCCCAATTTCTCTAACAAGTTCCACTAATAAAAATATTCTTGCATAGTCTAATTGCATTCTTATGTTTGCTTCTGGAAGCACCTAGATAAACATACTCCCTTAATATCATGTTTTCCCGCAGCTATTACCTCACTGTTTTCTCAACTCACACCAATTTAGCTTTGATGTCTACTACTCCATTCAAACTGCTCTTCCCCAAAGGCACCAACTACTTCTGTCACAAAATTTAACATATGGTTTCTAGTCTTTCTTTTACCTCTATCAGCTTTCGTCACCAATGAGCCTTCTTGAAAGATTCTTTTTTTGGTTTTGTGATTCTGTGATCTCCTTGTTTGATGCCTAACTCTCTGACATCTTCTCAGGCTCTTTTGCTGGCTTCTCCCCCTACTCCACTATTCAAAGTTAGGCCCTTTTTTGCTTCTAACCCTCCTAATTCTCCCTAAGCGATTTCATTTATTCTAATTGTTTTAATTATCTTTAATAACTCCCAATTATATATCTGCACTCTAGACAACTTCCTGATCTTCCCATGTGACCATATCTCAACTTGAATATGTCAGAAGCTTTAAAAATTCAATATTTCTAAAAGTGAGCTCATCTAACTAGTTGCTTGTGTCGGTTTCCTATGCTACTGTAACAAATTAACACAAACTTGGTTTATAGTACAAATTTATTTTCTTACAGTTTTGTAGGTCAGAAGTCTGACATGGGTCTCGGTGGGTTTAAATTGAGGTATAGGCATGGCTGGATTCCTTCTTATGTAGGGTAAGAATCCATTTCCTTGCTTTTTCCAGTTTCTAGAGGCTTCCCATTGTTCCCTGGCTCATGGTCACATGCCCCATCTTCAAAGCCAGAAATAATGGGTTAAGTCCTTCTCATACTGCATCACTCCAAACTCCTTCTCTGCCTCTCTCTTCTACTTTTAAGAAGGGGAAGATGGTGGTGAAACCAGTCAGGCTATGCAAGTCCCTGTGTGAGTGAGTGAGTGGGTGTATAGATAATTTTGTGTATGTGTCTGTGAGTAAGTGGGCGTGTGAGTTGGTGACTGACTAGGGACTCAGGAGTAAGTGGCTAGGGCTCTCCTGGTGCCACTGTTGCTTTGCTTCGACCCTATGCTTCCCAGGGCACAGAAACCAAGTTGATTTGTTGATTCCAAAATCAACAAAGCTCTTCCCAGGAAGGAGCTGTCCAGAGTGACTGCCAGCTTCAGTCTCTGCCTCACCACCACAGTGCCTGGTCAGACACTGGCAGCAAGGGAAGTGGGGGGAGTGCAGTGAGGGAGCCAGAGGTAGAGTCCCACTGGAGAAGACAAAACAGGCATCCTGCCACCATCCTGAAAACTAGGCAGGGAAGTGCTTCATTGCTCCCACCAAGAAGCAACAGACCCAATCTCTGTGACTGGTGGGTTAACTACTCTGGGGTGGATCATGACCTGGAGGGAATATCCTGAAAACACACATTTTGGAGGGAAAAGATGATTTCAGAGTCTCAAGCACCCCACTCCCTACTCTGATTCACCTGTGGGACAAAGGGCGTGACCAGAAAAGGACAAGGAAGACCCTTCAAGAGATCAGTGGTGAATATTGAGCTGACCCAATCCCTTCCTCCCGAAATCCTCTGAACATCAGACCCACATGGCTGGGGCACAACTGAGAGGAATGAACCCAGGTGGAGTCTGGATGTCAGCCATGAGAGGAGGACTCTATTCTAGGATGAGCCTGGCTGGGGCACCCCCCACAAACACCTAGGGAGGAGATAATCCCATACCTCCCCACTGGAGGGATCTCCCTGACTACATGAGAGTGGGAGGGGAGGACTGATGTCCCACCCACCCCCATTGCCCCCTCCTCCCCCTTGGGTCTCGCACTGTGGAGATTGTGAAGGAGTCTGAAGCCTGCAGGAAACAGTAGACAGGCTTACTTGTGAGCAGCTGAAAGGAACAATTACAGAATAGGCCACCAGAGGGCGCATAGTGCCCAGAAATTTTAATTTTTCTTTTTTGTGTGTGTGAATGTGTATGTGAGGGTTCAATTTGCATTCCTTCCCTTTCTTCTTTGCTTTTCTTCTTTTTTTTTGTTTTCTGTTTATGTATGTACATGAATGATTAAGTGTTCATCTTTTGGTTTTTCTTTTTTGTTCTCTTGTTTTGGTTTAATTTGTGCGTGAATGTGTGTGAGAGCTAGATTTTCATTCCCCCACTCTTCTATTTTCTTTTTTCCTTCTTTTTTCATATTTTATTTTTTTGTTGGGCACACATGTGTGTTTAGTTTTCCTGTTTTTTTGTTTGTGTTTCTTTTTTGTTTGTTTTTTCCTGTTATGGTTTTTGTTTATGTGTCTATGTTGTGTGTGTTTTAATGTCCTTCTTTGCTTTTGTTTTTCTGTTTTATTATTATTATTATTGTCTGTTCTATTTCATTTTACTTTTCTCTGTTCTCCATATTGCTGTTACTTATCTTGGACTCAGGGGATGCACACATGTACCCATGGCATCACCATATAGAGTGGTGGTGGGGAGTGGATCTCAGGGAATCCATATCCCCATTGCTGAACATTGTGATTTGCAAATAGCTTCTGAATCCTAGTTCCCCATCCTCCTCCTTATTCAACTCTCAAAACTACAAGAGAAAGCAAAGCTTCCCACCCTCAGCCTGGTTTCAAAATAGAACAAGATCAGAACCCTGATCATGGAAATAGAGGACTGAGCAAACATCAGAAGTGGGAAGCCCATCCAATTGCTACTGAATAATGGAACTAAAGAGAAAAGAAAGAGCTCTGTCACAAACGAAGAAAAATCAGTGGAAGAACACAGATAATTCCCAGTGTACCAAAGAGAAAATGTTTGAAAAATCAGACCTCAGAGACCAAGGAATGGAAGTCACCAATGAATGACCCTAGAATACAACAGGGATTAGTGAATGGATGGAAAGAGTGAATAAGACTAAAGAAAGACAAGATGCAACACTGAAAGAGCTTGTGACAGAGATTTTGGCTATAGAAACTTCATCCAGAATATAAATAACAAGATGTCAAGCATGGAAAGTAGCATTAACCAAGCAGAAGTATCTCAGCGCTTGAAGATCAAAACATGGAATTAATCTGATCTGTAAAAAACACAGAAAGAAAACTCAGAAAGAAAGAACAAAGCCTCCAAGAGATGTTCAATTATATCAAGAGGCTGAACTTATGCCTGATTGGTATCCCAGAAGAAGGAAGGGAAATGGAGAACACCTCAGAGCAGGTATTACAGGAGGTTATCCAAGAAAACTTTCCCCATCTCACCAGAGATGCAACCATCCAAACTCAAGAGATACAGAGAACCCCTGCAATACATCAAATGAGAAGACCAACCACTAGAGACACAGTAATTTGCCTACACAAAGTAGGTACAAAAGAAAAAATCCAAAAGGCAGTGAAAGAGAAAGGTCAGACTACCTAATGGGGAAGACCAATCAGAATACCAGCAGACCTATTGGCAGAAACAGTACAAGCTAGAAGGGACTAGAGTCCAATTTTCAAAGACCTCAAAGAAACAATTTCAACCAAGATTTTCCTACCCAGTCAAGCTCAGCTTCATCAGAGATGGAGAATTAAAATTCTTCCCAGATATCCAATCCTTAAGCAATTATTCAGCTTCCAGACCAGAGCTATAGGAGACATTATCAAGGTATTAAGCACAGAATAAAGGAAAAATAAGAATGACCACACACTTCCCAAGAGAACAGGAGAACACGGAATCAAAATAAACTTGAAGCTATCAAAAACTTTAAAAATATATGGAAGGACACTACATTATGGTAAAAGTTTCAATCCATCTATAAGAAATATCCATCCTAAACATATATGGACCCGATACAGGAACGGCAGCATTTGTAAAGCAATTACCAAGTAAACTAAAAAAATGATGCTGTATCTAACACTCAATCATAGCTGGAGACTTAAAAATCCCATTTACAACCTAAGGTAGATCATAGAGGCAAAAAAAAAAATCAACAAAGAGATCTAGAACCACAATTTGATGCTTGACCAAATGGACTTAATAGTTACCTACAGAACACCACCCAACTACCACAGAATATACATTCTACTCATCATCACATGGAATGTACTCCAAGGTGGATCACATCCTCATCCATAAATCAAGCATAAACAAATTTCATAAGATTAAAATACTGCCATGCACCTTCTCAGACCACGGTGGAATAAAAATAAATATAAACAACAACAAAATTCCCCCAAAACCCACAAAGACAGAGACACTAAACAGCATGATGTTGAACAATTACTGGGTCAACACAGAAATCGAAACAGAAATTAAAAGATTTTTGGAAACAAATGAAAACAAAGACACAACTTTACCAAAACCTCTGAGATGACACGAAATCAGTACTAAGAGGGGAATTCATATCTCTACCAACACACATCAAGAAAATAGAGAACAAGATAGCAGCCTAATAAATCACCTAAGCTGGAAAAGCAAGACCACCAAAAGCCTAATTTCAGCAGAAGAATGCAGGCCACCAAAGTAAAAACCCATATAAGGAACACAGAAGACAAAAATAACAGAAAAAATCAACAAAACAAAAAGCTGGTTCTTTGAAAAGATAAACAAGTTTGATGGACCCCTAGACAGATTGACCAAGAAAAAGAGAGAAAAGGCCCCAATAAGCACAATCAGAAATGCAAAGGATCAAATCACAACCAACTCTGAAGAAATATAAAAGATTAGCATAGAATACTATGGACACCTGTATGGAAACAAACTCAATAGCCTAAATGAAATGGAGGACTTTCCGATATCACACAACTTCCCAAGGTTGAAACAAGAAGACATTGAGACACTAAATAGACTAATAACAACCCAGAAAATTGACTTCATCATAAGAAAATTACCTACCAAAAAAGTCCTGGACCAGATGGCTTCCCAGTGCAATTCTACAAAACATACAAAAAGGAGCTGATATCAATCCTACTGAAAATATTCCAGGCAAAGACGAATCATTTTATGAAGCGAACATCACAGATACCTAAACCAGGTAAAGATCCAGCAAAAGAGAGAGGGAGAGAGAGAGAGAGAGAGAGAGAGAGAGAGAGAGAGAGAGAGAGAGAGAGAGAGAGAACACTACTACAGGCTGATAGCAAAAATTCTCAGCAAGATTCTAGCAAATTGGATCCAACAATACATCTCAAAAATCATCCACCAAGTCCAAGTAGGCTTCATCCCTGGGATGCAGGACATCCACAAGGCCATAAATGTAATTCAATACATCAACAGATGTAGAAACAAAAACCACATGATTACATAATTAGATGCAGAAAAACATTTTGATAAAATCCAGCATTCCTTCTTGATAAAAACCCTTGAAGCCGGGCTCGGTGGCTCAGCCTGTAATCCCGCACCTTTGGAAGGCTGAGGTGAGTGGATTGCCTGAGCCTGCGGGTTCGAGACCTGCCTGGGCAGCGAGACCTTATCTCTACAATAAATAAAAAAATCAGCCAGGCGTGGTAGTGCATGCCTGTAATTCTGGCTACTTGGAAGGCTGAGGTGGAAGGATCGCCGGAGCCCAGCAGGTCGAGGCTGCAGTGGCCGATAGCGGCCACTGCACTCCAGTCTGGGCGACAGAATGAGACTCCAACTCAAAAAAAAAACAACCCTTGAACACCTAGGCATAGAAGAAACATACTTCAAAATAGTAAGAGCCATCGACAGTAAAACCACAGCCAACATATTGCTAAACAGACAGAAATTGGAAGCATTTTGCCTGAAAAGCAGAACAAGACAAGACTGCCCACTCTCTCCTCTCTTGTTCAACATAATGTTGGAAGTCCTAGCTAGAGTCATCAGACAAGTGAAGGAAATCAGGGGTATTCAAATAGGAGAAAAGGAAGTTAACTCATCTCTCTTTGCTGATGATATGATCCTGTATCTCAAAAAACCAAGAGAATCTGTCAAAAAGATCCTTGCACTGATAAAGGACTTTAACACAGTCTCAGGGTACAAAATCAACTTGCAAAAGACAGTAACATTCCTATACACCAACAACAAATAGGCAGAGAACCAAATAAAAAGCACAATCCCATTCATAATAGCCACAAAAAATATAAAATACTTTGGCATCTTCTTAACCAGAGAAGTGAAAGATCTTTACAGTAAAAGCTACCAAACACAGCTCAAATAAATCCAAGAAGACACAAACAAATGGAAAAATATTCCATGCTCATGGATTAGAAGAATTAACATCATTAAGATGTCCATCCTACCCAAGGCAACCTGTAGATTTAATGCAATACCCATTAAATTGCCAGCAGTCTTCTTCTCAGATCTCTAAACAACAATACAGAACTTAATATGGAAATATAAACAACCACAGATAGCCAAAACAATCCTCAGCAAAAGAAACAAAGTGTGAGGTGTCACTCTTTTGGAATTTAAAATTTACTATAAGGCTATAATAATTGAAACAGCCTGATATTGGTGCAAGAACGGGCATATAGACCAACAGAGCAGAATAGAGATTCCAGAACCAAAACCCCAATTTCTCAACCAGCTCATCTTTGGCAAAGCCTCCACCAATAACCACCTGGGAGAGAAGAACTCATTCAGTAAATGGTGCTGGGAAAACATGCAGAAGATTGAAACAAGACTCCTATCTATCACCATACACAAAAACAAACTCTAAATGGAACAAAGACCTAAACATAAAACCTCCAACTATAAGAATCTTAGAAAATGCAGGAGACACCTTTATGGAAATCAGAATAGGCAACCAATTCCTGATCAAAAACCCAGATGTCCATGCTGTAAGAGATAAGATAAACAAGAGGGACCACATTAAAATAAAAAGCTTCTGCAAAGTAAAAGAAACCATCAAGAGAGTGGGGAGACAGCCCACAGAATGGCAAAAAATATTTGCCAACTGTATATCTGGCAAAGGCCTGACATCTAGGATCTACAAGGAACTCAAATGTGCCGAAGGGAAAAAAAACAAACAACCCCATTAAAAAGCAGGCAAAATAAATGAATAGACAGGTCTCAAAAGAAGACATACGGGCAGCCAACAGACACGTGAAAAAGTGTTCAGCCTCAGTAATCATCAAGAAATGCAAATCAAAACCACATTGAGATACCACCTAATCCCAGTATGAATGGCCATCATTAATAAAACAAAGAACAGCAGGTGCTGGCAAGGATGTATAGAAAAGGGAACACTTCTACACTGCTAGTAGGTATGCAAACTAGTTCAACCTGTATGGAAAACAGTGTAGTGATTTCTAAAAGAACTGGAAGTTGACCTTCCATACGATCCAGCAATCTCCCTAACTGGGAATATATCCAGAGGAACTCAAATCATTCTACAAAAAAGCTACCTGCACACGCATGTTTATTGCAGCACTATTCACAATAGAAAAAACTTGGAACCAACCATGCTGCCTACTGAAACTGGAGTGGATTAAAAAATATATGGTACCTCTAAAGGATAGAATATTGTGCAGCCATAAAGAAGGACAAACTTGTGAACTTCATAGCAACTTGGATAGATTTAGAGTCTATAATACTCAGTTAACTATCACAGAAACAAAGAACTGAGTACCACATGTTCTCACTCATAAGCAGACCCTGAACATTTACCATAATAGTATAAGAGAGTGATTGGCAATAGCTGGAAACTGCCATGGGAGGGAGGGGGGCACATAACACCAGTAAGGGTACCTGATCTCAAACCAGGCAAAGTGTGGACCAGAGTCCCAAACTCTACTTGTATGATTACCATTTGTATACCTAATTCTAAATTTGTACCCCACATCTTTAAAATAAAATAAAAAGTTTCATTTGGCCCACTCAGATAACTCAGAATAATTTCCCCTACTTTGAGGTCACCTGATTAGCAACCATAATTCCATTTTCAATTTTAATTCTCCTTTACCATTTAAAGGATTTAAAGTGATACTTATAGGTCCCAGAGATTAGGACATGGACATCTTTGGAGGAGGATCAGTATTCCAACTACTGCATTGTTGAAGTCAGAAACTTGGAAGTCATCAGTTACTCCTTAATCTCTTAAGTACCTTGTGTCTGTTAGGACTGCATTTGTGTGCAAGTAAGAGAAAACCTGATTCAGTAGTTTCAACAGTTAGGTTTATTTATTTCACATAACATGAAGTCCTGAGCTAGGCAGTCTGACGTTGGTGCAGTTATTCAAGAATATTATATTTCTCATCTTCTTTTCTCAGCATGTGATAATCATTCTCATTGTGTGACAGTCATGCATTATTACAAGGTGGCTGTTCCCATGTTCAGGAGAAAGAGGTAACACTAAAGAAGTAAAGGTGTGAAAGGCAGAGTACTTGTCAGCTTAGTCTATCTCTTTTAGAAAATTTTCCTGCATGTCCCCTTTAACAATATATTATTAAATCTTGCTGGCCAGAACTGATCACATGGCCAATCTTGATTGTCAGGAAATTCTAAACGGGCGAATTGCTTTGATCACAATTAGGGTTTTAAGAGGAAATGAAAGAATCGATATTGGAAAGGTGTCTAGATGTGTCTGCCAGATGCCCCAAATTCAATTCTAACTCACGTAGTAGCTCTTTATACATACTTTTTTTTCTCTTACAGAAAGACAGGTAGGAATGAGGAGATGAGAATTAACTATTTCTCCAGTTAGGGTGCTGTCTGAAAGAAAATGTTCATTGCTACTTAGTACTCCACATTATTAAAGGTGTTGCCACTCTTGTCAACAACTGGAGAGAAGGGAAATGCGACTTCTCTTTTGATCCAATACTGTGAAGCCTATCTTTCCTATAAAAGAATACACACTGGACCATAATGAATGTTTAAACAGTTTTTTATTAAAGGGGTTCATATGATTGTTCCAAAGTTGGGACAGGAAGAAGCTAGTATAGTGCTTCTGATAGTTACTTTACTCTCTTATATTGCATAATGGGTAAGATCTGTTTAGGCCTCCTTTGTGGAGGAGGTGGTAGCATATAGCTACTCCCTAGGACTTTGAAGGGTGAACCAAATGGATCTCCCTCATTCCTTAATTACTCAATCTCTCTATTTCTCTGCTCTTAATTTCCATAACTTTCACTATATCTAGTCTTCCAGCAACAACCCTTTTCCTTTTCACTCCTTCTCTCCCCAGCCAACTTTCTGAGTACATGCTGTCTTACAAAGAGCCCTACAGTAACAATCAAGTCCTAATACTTCTTCAGGGTTTGTCAAAGTCCAAGGCGCCAAATGTTGAATGCTGCCTCTTCATAAAGTCTATAGATGTGTGGGGGGGGTGGGGTCAGAAAATGTACAGATCGTCTAGTCTAAGCTGTAATGGGGCTAGGTCTTTTTTAGAGTATCTAAAATCAAACACATTTCTTTACCAAAACTAATACAGTGGTCTTATGATGGTAAATATAATAACAATAACAATAATAATAATAGATCCCTCCTAGATCTGAGATGCATCACAGAGTGTCATATACTAATTTGTCATCGACTGGTCCTGTTCTTCAGCCATCTCTAAATTCCCTGGGGTCAGAAGGGGGAGAACGAAAAAGAGAAAAAGTGACTGTCAAGTCTCAGTTCACCTGCAACATAACTGGTCACCAATTCCTGTCCCTTCTACTTCCTAAATATATCTCAAATATGTCTCTCTTCCCACTTTATCTCTATCCACTCTACCACTACCTTAGTCTAAGACACCACCATCTTTCCCCTGGACAACTACAACAGACACCTAACTGGTCCCGAAACCAGTGAGACTGGACACTTGTCACAGTCTAAATCCTATTGCCAACAGTACATCTAGGAAAATATTTTTAAATGCAAGTATATTACAAGGTGGCTGTTCCACATGTGGCCATGTTCAAGAGAAAGAGGTAACAGTAAAGAAGTAAAGGTGTGAAAGGCAGAGTACTTGTCAGCTTAATCTATCTCTTTTAGAAAATTTTCTATTGCTATTTGTCTCCTTAAAACCCTTTAATATCTTACAATTACCCTAGAATAAAGTTTCAAGTCCTTACCATATGTTACAAGACTCTCTAAGACTTCAAGTTATGGGGTCTCTGTCTCTCTTTCTAGCTCTCTTTTTATATCTATATTTACATCTATATCACTTGTGTTTGTGTGCTACTGTTTAGATTTATAGAATATTTACTATAAGTACAAAAAGCTTTGCATAGATTATCTTAAGTTGACCTCACAACTATTTACCATAAGTAGTAGGTACTATTTATTTTCTCATTTACAGATGAGGAAGTTGAGGCTCTAAATAGTTTAGTAACTTGCCCAAGTTAGTGTCAGAGTCCAGGATTAAACCACAAGCAGCTTGACCCCAAAGTCTGTAACTATTGCAGTATATTTTTTTCCAGTTTCTTTATGTACCACTTTCCATCTTGCTCTGTGTTCTAGTCATATTAGACTTTCAGTTTTTCTTTTTGGACCTTCATACATGTGGTTCTCTCTACCTGGATAACCTCATTATAAATCAGTTCTTGAGATTCAGACACTTTATAGAAGATGTAGCCATGCAGAAAAAACCTCTAGGTCAAACTGTCCCTGAAGGCGTTCCTGGGTGGTTGAAAGTTTTTATGGAAGACACATATTCCAGAATAGGAACAAGCTTCAAGTTTTTGAAAATATCCTTTCTTCACATTGAGATTCATGTAGGGCCAGACCCTGGGTGGAAGGACTTCTATAGGTGTTTAATATAACACAAGAGCAGGCTCTATGTGGTTCCTATCCATCTAAGCAGGAATACACACTGGGTATTCAAAGTTTTAGTCTCTTGATGCTGAGGCAGCCTAAAAACAGAGTCTTAGAGTTCATAGATCTTGTCTGTATGCCCTAAAGAGTTCTCAAATTGTCAGAGACTTCTACTGTAAGTGCTGGAGTCAGAGTAGGGAAAGACTCAGGATGGTCAAAAGCATAAATATGTATAGGAAGTAATCTAACACAATAGTTACAACTTAGATAACCCTGTAATCAGTCTGTTGCATTAAAATATCAGTTTCTCTACATACTAACTGTGAGAAATTGGGCAAGTGACTTATCTTCATGCCCCGGTTTCATCTCCTCTACAGTGAGGATGACAGTATGTACTTCATAGGGCTGTCATAAGGATTAAATGAGATAAGACATGTAAAGCATTGTAAACAGTGCCAAGCAAATAGTAGCCAATACATCATAGCTATTAAATGCTACAGTCTAGAGCAGGAAGAAGACTAAAGTGGACAAAGCCTTCCTCTGTAGGTGTGCTCTGCACTCCAAGGAACAATTCCATGATTGAACTTGCAGCATATGCTTGATTATGCCTGCCTTCTTCCTTACCTGACTTTTCCAAATTCTGAAAGAGAGAGGAGAGAGGAGAGAGGAGAGAGAGAAGAGAGAGGAGAGAGAGAGAGAGAGAGAGAGAGAGAGAGAGAGAGAGAGAGAGAATGTACTCTTTCCAATCCTGTCTATTCCTCTGAGACACACCACTTGGACTGCCTGATTTAACTACCTATTATTTACAATCATGTCTGTTGAATTCTACACCTATGTCACAGTGACAAAGGTAATTTGGTTTTTAGTTACTTCCTGCTAAGCCTAAGGATGAGTTTGGTCTGCCTTTCTGACACTGTCAAGCAACAATCATAAGTCCTTATATTTTTTTCCCCACATGACTAAAGGAAAGAAAAAGTAGCAAAATAACAGTGTGCTAAGAGGGTAAGTATCTCTATAAATGTGTCCTCCTTAACCAGGAGATTTTTTTTTACTGAACTGTTAAATAATGAAATACTCCACTGTACATTACTTTTGTAATTAGAAGTCACTACCAGATAAGATTATTTTAAGTTTATATACAATGGCAATGGTTCTTTTAGCAATAGCCTTGAAATAGCTACAACTTTATAATCTTGTATAAAAATTTGTTTATGCTGTTTTCTGAAGGAATATTCATCCTTTCTTGAATTTTTAAGTTTCCGAGAACTTTCTCTCTTTCCTCTACTGTTAAGCTTTTATCTTAGTAGATGTTTTTTAGCACATTGTATAATTATTAGTATTTATCCAAGGTTTGTGCTTTAATATCATCTGGTTTAGATACTGTCACAGTAAGACTATTTCATGTTAGGAATTATCCAGTTTACTTAGCCACAAAGCTTGTGTTATTGATACTTGTAATTAGAGACTTGGTAGGATTAGGTGAGTGACTGGCTGGCAATTTTATTAGACTGGAAAAAGGATAATATTTTGAGTAGGGCAGAAAAAAGAATTGTAGAGGGATTAGCTAAGACCAAGAGAAGCAGGAAGATATCATAGGGCCAAGGACAAAGGTAAGGTAAATTTTTCATTTTCTTCTCTGTAAAATGAAGGACTTAGACGAGATGACCTCTCAATTTTCTTCCAGTCATTATGTTGCATCATCCAAATCCTGGAGAATGAGCCAAGTTAAGGAGCTTAGGTCCGGAAAGTGGATCAGATCTAGGAGGACAATTAGCAAGATCAGAAATCCAGGAGCGCTGATCGGGAACAGAAATAGACCAAAGAGTCAGAGCCACAAAAAGTTGCTATCTAATTATGGGATTTGAATAACAGACATAGGGCATCAGCAACAAGAGAGAAGCTTGATACTAAGCCAAACTCTTTTATAGGTTGGAGCTTTCTACATGCTTCCTGCCCAAGGTCACTCAGAATAGTTTCCAACATGTGTGCAAGGCTTGAATATATAGAGACAAAAGTAGGAGTAACTATCTAAAGAAATGAACTAGCAGAGTGGGCAAAAGATAATTCTAGATAATGACCATCAGAGCAATTATCTTTGTTAGGCATTCAGGATGAGTTCAAAGGGAAAACTCTTACCTAAAATATATGTCCTGGGTTATGTGTAACCTGCAAAACTGCCAGATCTTATTTCTAGAAAGCAAACATTTTTTTCTTTTAGTAATAATTTTCTATTGAGATATATTGCAAGATGCTTTACATTTTCATGTTCTTATAACAAAACTTCCTCCAATTTTGTAGAAGGCCATTATGATAGATTTGAAAAGTGTGGAGCTTTTGATACTTGTAAAGACATCAGAGCATGTTTCATTCTTTCAAAAAGTTCTTGAAACTCTGAAGTCCTAATAAGCTATCAGGATCTCTTCCATTTAAGTCAGACAAAGGTCCAGATATGGTCCCCAAATGAAAAACAAAATCTCTGTGTCAGATAGAAACCTACAATTCACAGAATCATTTTTCATTTTAGGAACTTGACAGTTCCATGCTTACTTTCCAAACACAGAACTAGCGAATATATTAAGATGTCTGATGGGAACTCCACATTTTAACTGTTTAGTGTTTGATTAGGTAGATCCATTTAAAACTAATTGTAACTCTTGCATGTTACCTTTTTTGAATCACATAATTAAAATGAAGTATTATACCATATATTACATTATTTTCCAGCCCAGAACTTCCTGTAGCAACACTACTACTACCTGATGAACTCATTACTGATATTGAGGAACTCTCTTGATAGCTGTAGAGGACTAGTATTGCAATGTCAAGAGTCTTAGCTTAATGGACATAGGAGATTTGTCAATACATTAACATTATGGCATTTTTCCCTGTCGACGCTGAAAAACTATGTGTTCAGACCTAGAGGAAAAGAATATATTCTTAAGTATAGAAATGAATATGGCATTGTGCACTTTTATGTCTCTGAATGCAGGCACAAATCATCGTTGGGAGTATACTGTTTACTGCTTTCAGATTACATAATGAAAATGATGTATGCTTTATGGAAATAATAATTCTGGGAGAGAGAGAGAGAGAGACAGATAGAGAGAGAGAGAGAGATTATACGCTAATGCCAATGCTTTTCTTGAATTCTTTTGGAGATTTGCCTGTCTTAATAACACTAATAGCTAAAAGTTCATAAGTGCTAACTATGTTCAGGCACCTGTTAAATTTTTTATGTTGAATCACCATTTTACAGATGAGAAAACTTAGAAAAGTTTATTACTTTTCCAGTCCATCCTACATGCTTCCTGCCCAGGGTCACTCAGAACCGTTTTCAACATGTGTGCAAGCTTGAATCTATAGAGACCAAAGTAGGAGTGACCATGTGAAGTAATGGACTAAGGGAGTTAGAAAAAGGTAGTTTTAGATAATGATTATCACAGCAATTATCTTTGTCAGGGATTCGGGATAAGTTCCAAATTCCTAGTGCTGGTAAGTGGCTGAAGAAGACCTTGAATTCATATCTGACTCTAATGTCACTGCTCTTAATTACTGCATTACTTTCCTGTAACCAGCATGACAAATTACCACAAGTTGGGTGACACAAAACAACAGGTATTTATTGTCTCACAGTAGTGGAGGCCAGAAGTTTGAAAATCGTGGTGTTGGCAGGGTTATGCTCCCTCCAGAGAGTCTAAGAGAAAATATGTTCCTTATCTCTTCCAGCTCCTGAAGGCTTCAGTACTCCTTGGCTTGTAGCCACATCACTTTGATATATACCTCCACCTTCACATCACCTTCTCTATGTGTGTCTCTGTCTCTCCTATTCTGTCTGTATCTTAACAAACAAACAAGATTTTAACCTTAATCACATCTTTTATCACATAAGTAATATTCACATATCCCAGGTATTAAGACATGGACGTATTTTGGGGGGAACCACCATTCAGCACACAACAATTACTATAACATACTTTCTTCTATTTAACTTATTTTGTGCTGGAACATCAGCATTTTACCAGGCATTGTTAAATTCAAATCAATATCCTCTTCATCTTTGCTAAAACAATCCCAATTTTGTTTGAGATATCTAAGCATTATCATTTTTTACAGTCTTTCTTGCCACTAATCTAGCCAACGAGATTGAAGAGGAAATGAGGTGGAGAAAGGATTTGGAGAAAGTTTATGCATTCTTGATAAAAGGACATGTACTTCCCTGGTACTTCCACTATATCCAGCAATTCCACTCCTGAGTATTTGTCTACGAGAAAGTAAAACTTATATTCACACAAAAACCTGTACTGTACACAAATGGAAGCTTTAATTGTAATAGCCCATAACTGAAAAAAAATTGTCCTTCGACTAGTAAATAGATAAACAAGCCATGATACATACATACAATGTAACACTGCTCAACAATAAAAGGAATAAGCTACTGATACATGCAACAACCCGAATTGATCTCCAAGGAACTATGTTGAGTGAAAAGAAAACTCAGTCACAAAAGTTTCCATACTGAAAGATTTCATTTTTATAATACTTTGAAATGCCTAAATTTTAGAACCAGAGGACAGATTAGTGATTGTCAGGGACTAAGCTGGGGGAGGTGGGAAAGAAGTAGATGTGATTATAAAAGGGCAACAAGAGCGATTCCATGGTGATGGAATTGTTCTACATCTGGACTTTGGTAGTGGATACATGAACCTACACATATGATAATATTTCATAGAACAAATACACATGATTACAACAAAAATGGGGAAATCAGAATAAGATGAGTAATTTCATCAAAGAAATAACTTGATTGTGATATTGTACTAAAATTTTGCAAGATGTTACCATTGGGGGAAACTGGGTAAATGATACATAGAATATTTCTGTATTATGTCTTATTTTATTTTATTTTATTTTCAATAAAATTTCATTTCTGTATTATGTTTTATTTTATTTTATTTTCAACAAAAAATTCAATGTCATGATGATACATTTATGGAGTATTAAGGGATACAACAGGAGGAAGTCTCTAAAATTTCCTTGGATGTGGGAAGGGAGAAAGACTGCATGAACGAAATACTTAAACTGAGTCTTAAAGAATGAGTAGAAGGATTTCTGGGAAGATGGCAGTGTAGCTAGTTGGACTGCACAAGTCCCTGTGTGTTTGTGAGTGATTGTATGGACAATTCTGCATGTATTTCTGAGTGTAAGTGGGAGTGTGAGAGACTTATTGAGTGGGCAATTGAGAGCAAGTGGACAAGGCCCTCCTGTTGAAGCTGCTGGTGCCACAGCTGCTCTGTTTGGACCCTAGCACTTCCTGGAGTATAGAAGCTGAGCATCATTTTATAAAATTACCAGAGCTTTTCCTGGGAAGAACTGCTGGAGTGTTTGCTGACCCCACCACCATAGCACCAGGCTGAACACTGGCAGCGAGGTCTGTGGAGGGAGTGAAGTAAGGGAGCCTGTAGCAGAGTCATGAGTAAGCAATAAGGAGAGGCCACCATAAGCCTGTATTGGGCTCCAGAGCCTTGTCACCAGGTCCAGAGACCCAGAGACTGTGGTAACTGCTGAGGAGGAAGCTATCGACCTCATTTGTGGCAAGAATAGCAGTCAGCAGAGGAACTGAGCAGACTTTCTAATACCTAGGCAGCCTCCATGGAACAGCAGAACTGCATCTTGAGACCAAGCACTGCTCTCTGCATTGCATTGAATCTGCTCTTTGTGACCTCAGAGAACATTGCCCCCAGTCCACAAGCTTTGGTGGGTAACAGCAGATGCAGAATCACAGATGATCTTCCATCTGCCCTGAGCTAGCTGCTAGGCAATAGGTGTAGACAGAGTAACTGACCAAGAAGGAGGCTGGTGAGTGCCTAGTTGATTCCACCCTGACCCTAGCAACAAACAAAAGAGATTAGGAGGGCAGGTCAGAGGCAGGAAACTCCATTCCTCCAATGTGAACTGGATGCCCTGGGAGCTGTGACCATGTTGGGAGAGGAAAGAAGGGAGTGAGATCACAATGGAGACTGAATGTCAAGTTATTTCAGCCTCCTTCCCTCATACAGGCATGCACCAGCTACCGATTGCAGGCAGTAACCAATTGCAGGTGGTAAAAATTCTAACATTTTAAGTTTCAACAGAAAAGAGGGAACCTTCAGTAAGAGACCTGCAGTCACAGAACCCATCACAAGAGGGAGACCCCCTCTCAAAGAGACATACTAAAGCTGAGAACTCTTTATCAACAGATTTTTGTTTGGGGGGTGGATATTGGTTTGTTTGTTTGATTATCTCATTTGGTTGCTTTGTTTGTTGGTTGGTTTTTTCTTTCTTTCCTCCTTCTATTTCTCTCTCTTTGTTCTTTCTAAGTTTTGTTTTCTTTCTTCTTTTTCTTTCCCTTTCTTTCCATTTTATCTCTCCTTCTTCTCTCTCTTTTCCCTCTTATACCCTGTTTGGACTCAGGGGCTATGCAAGCATACCCACTGTAAAGTCATATTGTGCAGAGATGGAGAGCAAGTTCCCAGCTGGCTCATTCACCAGATAGCAAACAATATGACCTTCCAATATGTTCTGAGTTCTTGTAGCCCCTCTCCCATCCCCTAGTAAGTGCTCAAAACTGTAAATAAGCCGCACAAAGTCCCACCCCCAGCCCTTTCCATAACTGAATAAACCTAGAACCCCAGCTCAAGGAAGGAAAAATGTAGAGCAAACATCAGAAGTGACTGCTTCTCCATTTTACACTGAGCAGTGGAATTAAAGACAAATATAAGAAAATAACTCAAATTAAGAAAAACCAATGAAAAGCTGTTGGTAGCCAGGCTCGGTGGCTCAGCCTGTAATCCCGCGCCTTTGGGAGGCTGAGGTGAGTGGATTGCCTGAGCCTGCGGGTTCAAGACCCACCTGGGCAATGAGACCTTATCTCTACAATAAATCAAAAATCAGCCAAGCATGGTAGCGCATGCCTGTAATTCCAGCTACTCGGAAGGCTGAGGCGGAAGGATCGCCAGAGCCCAGTGGGTTGAGGCTGCGGTGGCCAGGAGTGGCCACTGCACTCCAGTCTGGGTGACAGAGTGAGACTCCAACTCAAAAAAAAAGAAAGAAAAGAAAAGAAAAACTGTTGGTAACCCATCAGAGCCCCAGCAAAGAATCAATGCTAGAAAGAATAATTACTGGTGAACAGACAATGACTATCTCCAAAATGACAGTACCCAGAAGGTACTTACAGCGATCCGAGAATTGTTGGATAGAATGAATAAAAATCAAGTAATGCAAGGGCTAAAGCTAAATGAAATTGCAATGGAACTGGACAGACTCAAGAAAGTGTACTTAGAAATAACAGAAATAAAGAACTCCATCAATAAATAAATAACAAACTCACAAGCTTGGGAAGCACAATTGACCAAGCAGAAGAAAGAATCTCAGAGCTGCAAGACCAAAATATGGAATCAACCCAACTTATTAAAAAATATATTTTAAAAACTTAATAAGAAACACTCCAAAAGATGTGTAATTTTCTCAAGAAACCAAACCTATATCTGATCAGAATACTTGAAATAGAGAAATGGAAAACACCCTGGAACAAGCATTCCATGAGGTCATTCAAGAAAACTTTCCCCATCTGGCCAGAGAGATGACTATACAAGCACAAGAGATTCAGGGAACCCCTGCAAGACATCTTATGAGAAGACCAACCTCTATATACACAGTAATTTGCCTGCATAAAGGAGGTATACATGAAAAAATTCTAAAGGCAGAAAGGGAAAAAGGTCAGACGACCTACCAGTGAAGACCAAGCATAATTGCTACAAACTTATCTGCAGAAACACTACAGACCATAAGGGATTGGATCCCAATCTTCAAAGTTCTCAAAGATAAACAATTTCAACCAAGAATTTCCTATCAAGTCAAGCAAGCTTCATCAGTAATGGAGAATTACAATCCTTTCCAGACATCCAATCCCTAAGAGAATATGCTGTTTACAGACCAGCTCTGCAGGAGACACTTAAAACAGTGCTGTGCACAGAATAAAGAAAAAAACTAAAGAAATTAGATATGCTTCACAAGATCACAAACAAACACAGAAGCAGCAAAACACATAGCATACACACAAAAATGAAAATACACACATATATGAACAAAAAAACTAAACAAAAACAAAACAGCCTTATAAGAACCTTATGACAGAAACAAATTCTCACATTTCAATAATCAGCCTGAATGTGAATGGACTAAATGCAGCATTGGAAAGACAGAATGGCAAACTGGATAAAAACAAACAACCCAGTAATTTGCTGTCTCCAGGAAAATCATCTCAAAGTTAGAGGATGAAAAACTTTCAGGCAAACAAATCACAAAAGAAAGCAGGAGTCATGATCTTAATATTAGGCAAGATAACCTTTAAGCTCTCAAAAATTTAAAAAGATACAAAAGGACACCACATTATGATAAAAGGTTCAATTCATCAACAAGAAATATCCAACCTAAACATATATGCACCCAACATAGGAGCACCAGTTTTTATAAAGCAGCTACTAAGTAAACTAAAAAAAGATATTGACTCTAGCACTATCATAGCTGGGGACTTAAATACCCCACCAATAATCCTAAATAGATCATCGAGGCAAAAAAAAAAATCAATAAGGAGATCCAGAACCTCAACTTGATGCTTGACCAAATGAACTTAATAGATACCTACAGAACACTCCACCCAACATCCCCAGAATATACATTCTACTCATCACCACATGGAACATTCTCCAAGATCATCCACATTCTTGGCCATAAATCAAGCATAAAAAAAATCCACAAGATCAAAATACTTCCATGCACCTTCTCGGAACCCAATGGAATAAGAATAAATATCAATACCAACAAAACTCTCCCCAAACCCACAAAGACATGGACACTAAAAAAATTTTGCTAAATGGCTCCTGGGTCAACACAAAAATCAAAATAGAAATGAAAAGATTACTAGAGACAAATGAAAACAAAGAAACATCTTACCAAAACCTCTGGGATGCTATGAAATAGTACTAAGAGGAGAATTTATATCTGTATGAACACACATCAAGAAAATATAAAGAAATAAGTTAACAGCCTAACAAATCACATAAGAGAGCTGGAAACGAAAGACCACCAAAACCCTAACTTCAGCAGAAGAATTCAGGTGTCCAAAGTAAAAGCCTAAACATGAGACATAAAAGATAAAAATATCATAGAAAAAAAATCAATAAAACAAAAAGTTGGCTCTTTGAAAGGATGAACAAGATTGATGGATCCCTAGACAGAATGAGAAAGAAAAAGAAAATACCCAATAAACACAATCAGAAAAGCAAAAGATCAAGTCACAACTGACACCAAAGAAGTACAAAGTATTATCAGATATTACTATGCAAACCTGTATAGAAAACTTGATAACCTAAATGAAACGGAAAACTTTCTGATATCACACAACCTCCCAAGATTGAAATAAGAAGAAATTGAGATCCTAAATAGACCAATACCAACCCAGGAAATTGCCTCTGTCATAAGAAAAGTTCCTACATACAAAAAAAAAAAAAAAGACACCCTGGACCAGATGGATTTCCAGCAAAATTCTACAAAGCATATAAGGAAGAGCTGATCCAATCCTATTAAAAGTATTCCAGGTAATTGAGAAAGATGGAACTCTCTCCAAATCATTTTATGAAGCTAACATCACACTGATACCCAAACTAGGTAAAGATCCAACAAAGAAAGAACTACAGACCAATATCCCTTATAAACATAGATGAAAAAATTCTCAATAATATTCTAGCAAATGGGATCCAACAACACATCTCAAAAATCACCCATCATGATGAAGTAGGTTTCATCCCTGGGATGCAGGACTGGTTCAACATCTGAAAGACCATACATATAATTAAATACATAAACGCATGTGAAAACAAGAACCACATGATTATATCATTAGATATGGAAAAATGCCAATAAAATCCAGCATCCCTTCTTGATAAAAACCCTTGAATACCTAGGCACAGAGGAAATATAATTCAAAATTTTAAGAGCCATCTGTGATAAACCCACAGCCAACATATTGCTAAATGACAGAAAGTGGAAGCATTTCTCCTGAAAACTGGAACAAAACAAGGCTGCCCTCTCTCACCCATCCTGTTCAACACAGAGTTGGAAGTACTAGTTAGAACAATCAGACAAGAGAAGGAAATCAGAGATATCCAAGTAGTAAAACAGGAAGTCAAGTTATCCCTCTTTGCTGATGATATGATTTTATACCTTGAAAATCCTTGAAAATCTGTCAAAAACCTCCTTGCACTGATAAAGAACTTTGACAAAGTCTTAGGGTACAAAATAAATGTGCAAAAGACAGTCGCATTTTTATATACCAACAAAAAACAGGCAGAGAACCAAATAAAAAAACAATCTCATTCATAGTAGTCACACACAGAAAAAGAAATACTTCGGCATCTTCCTAACGAGAGCAGTTAATATTTTTATAATGAAAACTACAAAACACTGCTCAAAGAAATCAAAGAAGACACAAACAAATAGGAAACTATTTGGAAGAATCAACATTGTTAAGATGTCCATCCTACCAAAGGCAATCTACAGATCCAATGTACTACCCATTAAATTACCAACATCATTCTTCTCAGACATGGAAACTACAATACAGAAATTCATATGAGAACATAAATGACCATGGATAGCCAAAACAATACTGAGCAAAAGAAACAATACAGGAGGTATCAAACTTCCAGACTTTAAACTTTATTATAACACTACAATGGCCACATCAGTCTGGTACTGGTACAAGAAAAGGCATATAGACTAATGGAACAGGATAAAGATTCCGGAAGCAAAACCTCAATTTTTCAACCAACTCATTTTCAACAAAGCCTCCACCCACAACCACTGGGGAGAGGAGAACCTATTCAGTAAATGGTGCTGGGAAAACTGGCTAGCCACATGCAGATTAAAACAAATCCCTTACCTATCACTATACACAAAAATCAACTCCAGATGGATCAAAAGCCTAAATGTAAACCTCAAGCTTTAAGAGTCTTAGAAAATGCAGGAGATACCCTTTTGGAAATCAGAGTAAGCCACCAATTCCTGATCAAAATCCCAAAAGCCCATGCCATAAGAGATAAGATAGGCAAGCGGAACCTCATTAAACTGAAAAGCTTCTGTAAAGCAAAAGAAACCATTAAGAGAGCAGAGAGACAGCCCACAGAATGGGAAAAAATATTTGCCTACTGTGTATCTGACAAAGTTCTAACATACAGGATCTACAAGGAACTTAAACATGCTGAAAGGAAAAAACAAACACCCCATTAAAAAGTGGGCAAAAGACATGAATAGACACTTCTCAAAAGAAGACATACGAACAGCCAAGAGACACATGAAAAAATGCACAGCCACACTAATCATCAGAGAAATGCAAATCAAAACCACATTGTGACACCACCTAACTCCAGTAAGATTGGCCATCATTAATAAAACAAGAAACAACAGATGCTTACCAAGATGTGGGGAAAAGGGAATGCTTCTTCACTGTTGGTGAGAATGCAAACTAGTTCAACCTCTATCAAAAACAGCATGGCAATTTCTAGAAGAACTAGATGTTGACCTTTCATATGACCCAGCAATTCCTCTTTTGAGAATATACCTGGATAAACTTAAATCACTCTACCAAAATGATGCATGTTTATTGCAGCACCATTCACAATAGCAAAAGTCTGACCAACCGAGTTGCTCAATGAAACTGGACTGGATTTTTTAAATGTGGTACATATACATGATGGAATATTAGACAGCCATAGAGAAGGACAAACATATGGACTTTGCAGCAACTTGGATGGATTTAGAGTCTTTAATACTCAGTGATTTATCACAGAAACAAAGTGCTGAGTATCACAAGTTCTCACTCAAAAGAGGATCCTGAACATTTACCATAATGCTATAAGAAAGGGATTGGCAGTAGCCAGAAGCTGTCAGGTGAGGGAGGGGCACATAACATCAATAAGCATACCTGATATCAAACCAGGTTAAGTGGAGACCAAAGGGAAGCCCAAACTTTACCTGTACAATGACCACTTGTATACCTAATCCTGAATTGTACCCTACATTTCAAAAAAAGAATAGAAATACTCTGGAAAGATGGGGGATGGATAGGAGATATGCCAGAAAGAGGGGCCATCAGGCAAAGATACATGACAGAACATGATGGATTGAGGAAACTGTAAAAAATTCAAGTATGGCTGAAGCACAAAGTGCATATGCATAAGATATCACTTTTCCTGAAATGTTCACCTTCAGTAGTAGTGAAAAGGAATCCCTGGCATTCAACACTATGATACACAGGAATCACAAGGAACCCAGAACTCCTCATTCTTCAGGAGTTAGGAGAGAGTCATCCATCCCCTGGGCTCCATCTTTTCATTACATGAATGAAGATCTGACCTAAAGGCTTTCCGTGTTCCTTGCAGGACTTCTATCTCTTTCTCCCTCAATTCCAACATTCAGTCACAAGCATTATGTACTTAGAGATTATCGGGATCATCTCATTTTGCGCTTTATCTCTGTTTACTTTAGTCCACTAAAAAGGTCCAGAAATCTTAAATCCCTGGACTCTATTATCCATACAACTCTGCAATTTAGCTTTTTGACTCTATTGTCCACCCTTCATCTCCCGAAACTCTCCTATAGTGTCTACTGGAATTTACTGTACATCACCAGGAAAATTCCTCATGTCCTCAACCTCTTCAGATCATTCCATTCACTTTCTTGTTTTAAGAACTCTATATTTCCCATGAAGACACTGTTTCACTTAAAGCCCAAGTGGCAACTGCTTTCTTTCCCACAGTTCTCAAATCAATGGTCCTAGAGTTGGGCTAGATGTCCTACCTGCAACCTCCCTCTTCCTTAAATGCCCCCCAGCTTTGAATTTCAAGTCAGTAAGTCATTTGGTTGCATATTCGTATCACAATCTTTTATTGAGCACTCTCCATTAGGCATTATTCTAAAGGTCAGACATATAAGGATCAAAAATAAACAAAATCACTGTCCACATGGAGTACATATTTTATTATCCCCCTTATCAGAGTTATACTACACATTCCTAAAAAAGGTATTATGACTGCCATAATACTTGGTGATATCAATATCTACATTAATGAGTTTTCCAATTTATTGGTCTCTCATTTCTTTGATCTCCTCTCTTCCAGGGATCCAGTTCCCCATTCCTCCTCAGTCACATTCCCCAGTGCTAGTCATTACCCTCTCTATAATCTCAATTTTAAACGTTTCAATAGCTGATCACCACCTTTTGTCTCTCTAGCACAGTCCTTTTAGCACCTTGACTTTTATAATTCTACCTTTACAGGATATGCACTCTTTTGACCCTATTAGCTTTTCACAGTTTCTTAACACTTTTATGTACTCACTTCCCTTTTACCTAATGCAAATTGCATGGTTTATCATAATAATCACTCCCTTGTACATATTCTCAATATTCTTGCCCTTTTCTTGCTCGTATTCATCTTCCAAAACCCAATCCTAGTTAAATCTAAGACTTCACCTACTTTTATCTGCAACCAAGCAAGTGAAAGTCGTTTAAGGAGAGTATAAAAACACACTTATTAGTCATACTAATTTTCCCTAGTCCAATCCTATTCCCACATTCTTAGATATCTACTTCATGCCTCCTCCTCCTCTACTATCTCCTCTCTCACTTCATTCTACCTTATGATCCTCCTTTCACTTTTAACTGCACACTAGTGTAATCTTATAAAGAATAAGGAAAATTTCTCCTTTTAAAAAGTATTCCTATCTCCAGAAACTACCAATAAATTAATATATCTAAGCAAAAATAATCAATAGCTGATAGCACACCAACAAAAGAGACAACTGGACATTACATGCCTCCTGGTAGAAGTATACAACACCATCTATGAAGTATTCTTGCAAAAAAGAAAATTGAAACCAGATCTTATCAAGTCTCTGGGTGAGGAATTACAGACAACAGAAGAACATATGAAAAGTCACCATGGAGATGCAATCAGCCAAAAAGATGGAAAGAGCATCTATAGATAAAAAGTGACATAAGACACATATCAACCAATTGCAATGCCTGGACCTTATTTGGATCCTGATTCAAACAAACATTGTAAAAAGACAACTGAGAAATTTTGAACACTGACTGTATATATAATGATATTAAATAATTATTGTTAATCTTTTAGGAACAGTAATGTGGTTATATTTTTTAAAAACACCATCTTTTAGAAGCAGGTAATAAAATATTTATGGTTGTAATGGTGTGACACATAAGATTTACTTCAAAATAACCTGAGGAAGGGAGATAGTATAGGTGGAGCTATAGGGAAAAAAAAGACAGATCATTAGCAGATAACTGTAAAAGGTAGATGACAGGAACATGGAGGTTCATTAATCTATTCTCTCTATTTTCATAAATGTTTGAACCTTTCCATAATGAAGAATTATTTAAAAGAAAGATTTTCCATAGACATTAGAACAGAACTTCTTATTAACCTACCTGCAACAGTGCACACGTTTTTTGCCTCCCCTCTTGCCTTTATCCACCTTCCTAAGTAAGGCAGACCCCTTTAATTTGTACACTGGAGCATATACCATCTCATCTATTCAAAGACATAATTCCAGTAATTCTTTTTCTTGCCTGCATTATTAATTTTCCCTTTTCTACTAGATCAGTTCTAATCACCATAGAAATGTGCTATAATTTCTCACAACAGGTCGGGCAAGGTGGCTCATGCCTATAATCCCAGAACTTTGGGAGGCTAAGGTGAGAGGATTCCCTGACCTCACAGGTTTGAGATCAACCTGGGCAACTTGGCAAGACCTCATCTCTACAGTAAATCAAAAAATTAGCCAAGCATGGTGGCATGTGCCTGTGGTTGCAGCTACTTGTAAGGCTGAAGTGAACGGATCACCTGAGCCCAGCAAGTGGAGGCTGCAGTGGCCATGAGTGTGCTATTGCATGCCAGACTGGATGACAGAGTAAGACACCAACTCAAAAAAAAAAAAATTCTCACAACAACAAAAAAATCTACTCTAGACATCCCTGTATCCCCCTCTAGCTATTGCCCCATTTCTCTGACTCCTTTAGAAGAAAACTCCTCAAAAGAGTTTTCCAGATTAATAGTTTCCAATTTCACTCATAGCATTCTTTCTAGAACTCATTACAACTAGGCTTTTACATCTGCCACTCCACTGAATCTGCTCTTGTTAAAGTCATCAATGATCTCAATGCTGCTAAATCCAGTGATCAATTATCAGTCCTCATCTTACTTGAACTATCAGTAGCATTTCATGCAGTTGATCACTCCTCCTTGAAACACTTTCTTCACTTGACTTCCCAAACACCATATTTTCCTAGTTTTCCTCCCACTTTGCCTTTCTCTATTTCTCAGTATTTTTCACTGGCTTATTCTCATTTTTTCTGAACTCTAAACAATCCATGACTCTATAGTTCAGTTCTCTTCTGTATACACACTCTTTCTTCATGACAAGAGTTTATATTTCTATACTAGATTTCTACCCTGAAACCCATACTCCATTTGAATATTTAACATGCATCATAATGTAACAGATGCACAAATAAACTTCCTAAAAACTTGCTCTGCTTCTACTGATTTTCCCATTTCCAGTGGCAGCGACTCCATCTTTCCACTTGTTCAGCTTAAAAACTTTGGAGTTGGAGGTGACCTGAAGATGGCAACCGCATAGGTGGATCCCTGAGATTCTCTGAATGTGAGTTTCCCAAAAAGACTATTACTTTTCTTCCTGCACCCCCCCCCGCCCACCTCCAGCCACACTGGTATGAGGCTTGGGGACTTTTGGTCCCACACAGGATCAGACATTGTGGCTGGACTGTGGCTGCCCCACTATATGTGATTCCGGCTGGCTGGGGAATACCAAATCCTGAGTGCCTGCCCCTTAGAGATACCAGACCCATTTCTGGCTAAAGTGCTCTGGGAGGGACCCAGAGCCACCACCTGCCCTCTGGAGCTTTGGAGATCGGAAGCCCCAGGCCCACCCTGGCTGAAGCACTCAGCGTGCGCGACCACAAGCCTATGTAAGGGGGCAGAACCCCAAGCTGGCGTAAGGTGTTGATCGCAGGTTTCCAGCTCCAGAGGAGGGAATGCCTGACCCTCTTCTCCACCCTAGCTGACTGGAGGCACCCCAGATCCAGCGCCCAGCTGTGCAGCTGGTCCCGCCTAGAGACCCACAGGAGCGCTCCTAAAAGTGAAAGTAAAATCACCACCTCTGCCATTTTCAAGGCATATTTACATCGCATCGCCCCGCCCACCTATCAGAGCCTCCACCTCAGTTCCCACGGTGACGTCATTAACAGGAGACAAAGCCCCTCCCCTACACTGAATAGAGACTAGTGTCACAGATCTCCTAGGCAACAAGCTAACTGCCTGCAACAGAAACAGAGGAGAGAGGCTGGAGATTAGACCTCAGGAACTTGATCCACTAAGGGACGAGAGAGAAAAATCTACACCAATGAAGAAAGACCAAAAGAAGAATATGGGTCTCCACCAGACTCCTGGGAGGGCAGACACTGAGAAAACTGACTTTGGAATGCAAACAATGAAGAGCCCCGGCCAGAAGGAATGGTCTCAAAATACAAACCTAGACATCAAGACATTAATGGAGAGATTAAAAAGAATTGAAGAGACTCAAGAAGAAACTAGAAAGGAGCTGATATCTGAGATAACAGTAATAAAGAATACTGTGAATGAAATAAACAATAAACTGATAAGCATGGAAAGCAGAACTACCCAAGCAGAAGAAAGAATCTCAGAGCTTGAGGACCAAAGTATAGAAATAACTCAAACTCTCAAAAACACAGAAAACAAGCTCAAAAAGACAGAAAAAAACCTTCAAGAGATGAGCGATTACCTCAAGAGGCCTAACCTAACAGTAATTGGTCTACCTGAGGCAGAAAGAGAAACAGAGACCACATTGGAACAAACCTTCCATGAGATCATTCAAGAAAACTTCCCTTATCTAATCAATGATGAAAAACTCAAACACAAGAGATTGAGAGAACCCCTGCAAGACAACAAATGAAAAAACCCAAAACTCCTAGACACATAATAATTCGCTTAAACAAAGTAGGCATAAAAGAAAAAATCCTAAAGGCAGCAAGAGAAAAAGGTCAGATTACCTACCATGGAAAACCAATTAGAATAGCAGCAGATTTATCTACAGAAACCCTGCAGGCTAGGAGAGCTTGGAGCCGTATCTTCAAAGTTCTAAAAGGTAAACAATTTCAACAAGAATAACCTACCCTGCCAGATTAAGCTTCATCAGTGAGGGAGAATTAAAATCTTTCCCAGATATCCAATCCCTAAGAACCTATGCTGCCACCAAACCACCTCTACGTGAAACACTTAAGAAAGTACTAAACACAAGAAAAGGGGGAAAAAAGAGCAATATTTTTCACAAGAGTACAGCAAAAGGAATAAAACACATATAAACCAACCCCCAAAACAAAAGAAAGACAATAAACCAAGTGGAAGAACAACTCTAAAAGAACTGTATGTTAGGGATGAACTCTCACATTTCAATAATTAGCCTGAATGTGAATGAACTAAATGCACCACTGAAAAGACATGGAATTGCAAAATGGATAAAATATCACCAGGCAGCAATATACTGCCTTCAAGAGACCCCATCTCACTAGAAAGGACATGCACAGACTCAAAGTAAGAGGATGGGAAACAAATTTCCAGGTGAATGGAACAAAAAAAAAAGGAGGAGTCATGATCCTAATTGCAGACAAAATACCATTTAAGCGATCAAAAATTAAAAAAGATACAGAGGGCCACTATATAATGATAAAAGGCTCACTCCATCAACAAGAAATATCTATCCTAAACATATATGTACCTAATATAGGTGCACCAACTTTTACAAAGTAACTCCTAGGAAAACTAAAGAAAGATATTGATTCTAACACCATCGTGACTGGGTACTTTAATACCCCACTCACAACCCTTGACAGATCATTGGGACAAAAAATCAGCAATGAGATTCAAACCTCAATGTGACTCTGGACCAAATGGACTTAATTGATATCTACAGAACACTCCATCCAAAGACCAGAGAATACACATTCTACTCATCACCGCAAGGGACGTATTCCAAGATCGACCACATTATCGGCCATAAATCAGGCATAAGCAAATTTTAAAAGACCGAAATTCTACCATGCACCTTCTCGGACCACAGTGGAATAAAAATAAACATTGACACCAACAAGGTCCCCCCCAAAACCCACAAAGACATGGACACTAAACAGCATGATGCTAAACAACTCCTGGATCATGTTGAAATCAAAACAGAGATCAAAAGATACCTGGAAACAAACGAAAATGAAGAAACATCTTACCAAAATCTCTGGGATGCCTTAAAAGCTGGAGTAAGAGGGGAATTTATATCCCTACAAACACACATGAAGAAAATGGAAGGAGCACAAATTAATAGCCTAACAAGCCACCTAAGGAAGCTAGAAAAGCAAGATCACAAAAACCCTAATTTCAGCAGAAGAATCCAGATCACCAAAATAAAAGCCCAAATCCAGAACATAGAAGACAAAAAGACAATACAAAAAATCAATGAAACAAAAAGCTGGTTCTTCAAAAAGATAAACAAGATCGATGGTCCCCTAGCTAGACTGACCAAGAAAAAGAAAGAAAAAAACCAAATAAGCACAATCAGAAACACAAAAGATGAAGTCACATCTGACCCTGAAGAAATACAAAAGATCATCAGAGACTACTATGTACACTTGTATGGAAACAAACTTGAAAACCTCAAGGAAATAGAGGACTTTCTGTCATCACATAACCTGCCTAGGTTGAAACAAGAAGAAATTGAGACCCTAAATAGACCAATAGCAATCAAGGAAATTGACTATGTAATAAGAAAACTACCTACAAAAAAAAGACCCGGACCAGATGGCTTTCCAGCAGAATTCTACAAGACATTTGAGGAGGAACTGATTCCAATCCTACTGAAGCTATTTCAGGTGATTGAGAAAGATGGCACCCTCCCCAAATCATTTTATGAAGCTAACATCACATTGATACCCAAGCCAGGTAAAGATTCAACAAAAAAAGAGAACTACATGCCAATATCTTTGATGAACATAGACGCTAAAATTCTCAACAAGATCCTAGCAAACTGGATTCAACAACACATCTCAAAAATCATTCATTATGACCAAGTAGGCTTCATCCCTGGGATGCAAGGCTGGTTCAACATTTGTAAAACCATAAATGTAATTAAATACATCAACAGATGTCAAAACAAAAACCACATGATTACATCATTAGATGCAGAAAAAGCTTTTGATAAAATCCAGCACCCCTTCTTGATAAAAACCCTCGAACATCTAGGCATACAGGGAACATACCTCAAAGTTGTAAAAGCCATCTACGAGAAATCCACAGTCAGCATACTCCTTAATGGACAAAAATTGGAATCACTTCCCCTGAAAACTGGAACAAGCCTAGGATGCCCACTCTCACCCCTCCTGTTCAATATAGTATTTGAAGTCCTGACTAGAGCAATCAGAGAAGAGAAGACAATCAGGGGTATCCAAATAGGAAAAGAGGAAGTCAAATTATCTCTCTTTGCAGATGACATGATCATATACCTTGAAAACCCAAGAGAATCTGTCAAAAACCTCCTTACACTGATAAAGGCCTTCAGCAAAGTCTCAGGATATAAAATAAATGTGCAAAAGACAATCGCATTTCTTCACACCAATAATAAACAAACAGAAACCCAAATAAGAAGCACAATTCCATTCAAAATAGCCACAAATAAAATGAAATACCTTGGCATCTTCCTAACCAGAGACGTGAAAGACCTTTACAATGAAAACTACAAAACTCTGCTCATAGAAATCAAAGATGACACAAACAAGTGGAAAAATATCCCATGCTCATGGATTGGAAGATTCAACATTGTGAAGATGTCCATCTTACCTAAGGCAATCTACAGATTCAATGCAATACCTATCAAATTACCAGCAACATTCTTCTCAGACCTAGGAAAAACAACACAGGAATTCATATGGAAACACAAATGACCAAGAATTGCCAGAACAATCCTCAGCAAAAAAACAAAGCAGGTGGTATCACATTACCAGACTTTAAACTTTACTATAAAGCTACAATCATCAAAACAGCTTGGTATTGGTATAGGAACAGGCATGTAGACCAATGGAATAGAATTGAGATTCCAGAGGAAAGACCTCAATTTCTCAACCAACTCATCTTCGACAAAGCCTCCACCACCTACCACTGGGGAGAGGAGAACCTATTCAGTAAATGGTGCTGGGAAAACTGGCTGACCACATGCAGAAGATTGAAACATGACCCCTATCTATCCCCATACACAAAAATTAACTCCAAATGGATTAGAGACCTAAATGTAAAACCTCAAACCATAAGAACCTTAGAAAATGCAGGAAATACTCTCATGGAAATCGGAACTTTCATCCAATTCCTGAACAAAACTCAAAACCCACAGGCCATAAGGGATAAGATAGACAAGTGGGACCTCATTAAACTGACAAGCTTCTGCAAAGCCAAAGAAACCATCAAGAGAGCAGGAAGACAGCCTACAGACTGGAAAAAAGTATTTACCAACTCCAGGTCTGACAAAGGCTTAACATCCTGGATCTACAAGGAACTCAAACGTGCTAAAAAGAAAAAACCAAACAACCCCATTACAAAGTGGGCAAAAGATACGAACAGACATTTCAGAAAAGAAGACATACGAGCGGCCAACAGACACATGAAGAAATGTTCAACCTCACTGATCATCAAGGAGATGCAAATTAAAACTACACTGAGATACCACCTAACTCCAGTCAGAATGGCCATTATGAATAACTCAAAAAATAACAGATGCTGGAGAGGATGTGGTGAAAAGGGAACACTTCTACACTGTTGGTGGGAGTGTAAACTAGTACAGCCTCTGTGTAAAGCAGTGTGGTGAACCCTAAAAGCTCTAAATATCGACCTCCCATATGACCCTGCAATTCCCCTACTGGGAATATATCCTGAAGAACTCAAATCACTCTATAAAAAAGATACCTGCACGCGAATGTTTATTACAGCATTGTTCACAATAGCAAGAACCTGGAACCCAACCATGCTGTCCATCAAAAGAGAACTGGATTAAAAAAATGTGGTACATATACATGATGGAATACTATGCAGCCATAAGAAAGAACAAAATCATGAATTTTGCAGCAACCTGGATGGAGCTAGAGTCTATAATACTAAGTGACCTCTCACAGAAACAATGATCTGAGTACCACATATTCTCACTCATATAGCGGACCTTGATCATCCAATGCACTACTATAAGAAAATGACTGATAGTGTTGGGAAACCATGGGCGGGGGATGGAACTAATGGTAATAAACATCTGTCTGGAGACGGGGAGACACCTATTATCAACAAGGGGGCCTGAATGAAGCATATTTGTATCCTAACCCTTGACTGTACCCCACAATATCAAAATAAAAAATATCGATTATAAAAAATAAAAACAAAAAAAATAAAAACTTTGGAGTCATTTTTTACTTAACTCTTTATCTCTACCCCACCACATCCATTCTACTATTGAAATACTATATCGAATTTTTCAAGTTGAAATAAAAGAACACTAAGCTGCAACATGAAACTGAATCAGTAATCAACTGCTTCTCTCAAGGAAAAGCACAGGACCAGATGGCTTCTCTAGTGAATTCTACCAAACATTTAAAGAATTAACTCCAATTCTTCGCATATCTTAAAACTCTGAAGAAAAGGAATGGCTTCCCAATTCATTTTATGTGGCTAGCATTACCCTTATACCAAAGAAAGACAAAGATACTGCTAGAAAACTAAAGGTCAATATCCCTGATGAACATAGAGCAAAAATCCTCAACCAAACACTAGCAAATCAAATTCAACAGCACATTAATTAAACACCATAACTAAGTGGGATTTATCCCTGAGATGCAAAGATGGTTCAACATATGCAAATTAATTCATGTGATACAATACATTAACAGAAGAAAATATAAAAACCACATGATTATTGAATAGATGCAGAGAAAGAACTTGACAAAATTCAACACCCTTCAATGATAGAAAGAAACTCAACAGATTAGTTATAGAAGGAATTTACCATGACATAATAAAAGTCATATATGACAAGCCCACAGATAACATCATACACAATAGGAAAAACTGAAAGTTTTTCTTCTGAGATCAGGACCAAAGCAAGGATGCTCACTCTTACTACTTCTGTTCAACATAGTACTGGAAGTTCTAGCTAGAACAATTAGGCAGGAAAAAGAACAAAAGGCATCCAAATTGTAAAGGAAATAGCAAAATTACCTCTGCTTGCAGAAGACATGATCTCATATCTATAAAAGCCCAAAGATTCCACAAAAAACCCGTTAGAACTAATAAGCTAGTTCAGTAAAGTTATGGAATACAAAATTAACACATGAAAATCAATTGTATTTCTATACACTAACAGTGAGCTCTCAGAAAAGGAAATAATTCCATTTACAATAACATCTAGAAGAATAAAATACTTAGAAATAAGCTAAACGAGGTAAAAGACTTCAAAACTGAAACCTCCAAAATATTGATGAAAAAAATACAGATAATACAAATAGATGTAAAGGCATCCTATGCTCATGAGTTGAAAGGTTTAATATTGTTAAAATATCCATACTACCCTAAGTGATCTATGGATTCAGTGCAATCCCTATGAAAAACCCACTGACAGAAACAGAAAATTCAATCTTAAAATTAATATGGAACCACAAAATATTTCTAAGTGCATAAGCAATCTTGAGAAACAAAAAAGTTAGTGGCATCACACTTCCTGAAAATGAAAGTGAACCTTTTTCTTATAACACAAAAAATTCAACTATCGATGTATTAAAGATTTAAACATAAGATCTGAAACTGTAAAACTCCTAGAGGAAACATAGGAGAAATGCTGTATGATATTTGTCTTTGCAATTATTTATTGGATATGAAACCAAAAGCTCAAGCAACAAAAGTCAAGATAGTCAAGTGGGACTACACTGCTTCGTCTCCCCCTTCCCCTCCTCCTCCCCCTCCCCCTCTCCCTCTCCCTCTCCTTCTCCTGTCGAAGTCTTACCCAGGCTCGAAGTCTTACCCAGGCTCACAGCCACGGCAGATTCAACCTGCTGGTCTCAGGCGATCCTTCTGCTTCAGCCTCCCAGGTAGCTGGAACCACAGGCATGCGCCAACACGCCTAGCTAATTTTTTGATTTATTGTAGAGATGGGGTCTCGCTATATTGCTCAGGCTGACCTCAAACCCCTGAGCTCAAGCAATTCTCTCGCCTCCACCTCCCAAAGTGCTGGGATTACAGGCTTGAGCCACCGCACCCGGCAAAAGCTACTACGTGAAAAAATAATCAACAGAGTGAAAAGCTAACTTACGAAATGGAAGAAAATATTTTCAAATCTGAAAAAGGTTTAATATTCAAAACATATAATGAACTCATACAACTCAATACAAATAAAACAAAACAAAAAAGCCAAATAACGCAATGAAAAATGTGCAAAGAACTTGAACAGATATTTCTCAAAAAGACATCTAAATGGCCAATATATATGAAAAGATGTTCAATATCAGTAGTCATCAGGAAAATGCAAATCAAAACCACAGTAAGAAATAACCTCACATCTATTAGGATGACTACTATAAAATATAAAAACAAAGGATAACAAGTGTTAGTAAGTCTTGTACACTGCTGGTGAGAATGTAAAATTGCCATAGCCATTATGGAATGAAAGTTCCTCAAAAAATTAAAAATGGAGCTACCATATGATAAAACAATCCCATTTCTTAGTAAATATCCAAATAACTGAATTCAGGATATTGAAGAGATATCTTCACTCCCATGTTCACTGCAGCTTTATTCATAATAGCTAAGATGGGGAAACAACTTAGAAAAGTCCACCCACAAATGAATGGATAAAAAATGTAGTATAAACATACAAAGGAATAATATGCAGTCTTGAAAATGAAGGAAATTCTATTTGCAATAATGTGGATGAACCTGGAGGACACTATTCTATGTAAAATAAATCAATCACAGAAGGACATATTCTGCATGATTCCATTCAGATGAAGTATCTATAATAGCCAAACTCATAGAATCAGAGAGTAGAATGGCGGTTGCCAGGGGTTGGGGGAATAGGAAATGAGCAGTTGCTGTTCAATTAATATAATGTTTCAGTTATGTGAGATTATTAAGTTCTAGACATATACTGTACAAGATAGTGCCTTTAGTTAACAATACCGTGTTGTACAATTTAATATTTTTTTTAAAATGTAATCTCATGTCGTGTTCATGGCCACAATAGACAAAATAAAATAAACCGAGTGAACCCTAAAAAGGATAAACCCAAAGGAATCCAAGTCCAGACATATTATATTCAAACTGCTTGCAACTAAAGACAAGGAACAATTTGAAACTGTAATTTTAAAACTGCCACTTTTGTCAGTCACGGTGGCTCACACCTGTAATTCCAGCACTTTGGGAGGCCGAGGCAGGAGGATTGCTCGAGCCCAGGAGTTAGAGACAAGTCTTGAAAACATAGCGAGACATCGTTTGTACAAACAAGGCAGGTGGGCGGGGCGCGATGGCCCAAGCCTGCAATCCCAGCACTTTGGGAGGCCGAGGTGAGAGGATTGTCTGAGCCCACGGGTTCGAGATCAGTCCAGGCAACTTGGCAAGACTTCATCTCTACAATAAATAAAAAACAATTCGCCGGGCATGGTAGCGCGTGCCTGTAGTTCGGGCTACTTGGAAGGCTGAGGCGGAAGGATCGCCGGAGACCAGCAGGTCGACTCTGGGGTGGTGGTGGTGAGCATGCCACTGCACTCCAGCCTGGGCGACGGAGTGAGACTCCAACTCAAAAAAAAAAAAAAAAAAAAAAAGGCACTGTGGCGCCCACATGTACTCTCAGTTACTCTGGAGGCTGAGGTGGAAGGATCGCCTGAGTCCAGGAAGTCAGGCTGCGGTGAGCTGTGATCATGCCACTGCTGCACTCCAGCTTGGACGACAGACTGAGATCCCAACTAAAATAAAATAAAATAAAATATGCCATTTTCATTAGCTCCAAAAAAATGGAAGTACTGAGGAACAAACCTAACAAAGCATGTGCAAAATGTGTATGCTGAAAATGTCAAGACAGTGATGAAATAAACTCAAGAAGACCTAACTAAATGGACCTTCCGTGTTCATAAATAGAAGAATCATTATAGAAATGCTGTCAATTCTCCCCCAAAGAGATCTATAGATTAACACAATATCAATCAAAATTCAGCAGAATTTTTTGTAGACAAGCTGATACTAAAATGTATATGGAAAGACACAGGAACTGGAATAGCTAATTCAATTTTGAAAAAGAAAAACAAAGTTAGAGGAATCACACTACTCAATTCTAAGAATTACTATGAAGCGAAAGTAATAAGGTCAGAGCAGTATTGGCGAAGGGACAGATACACAGATCAATGGAACCTTTTAAGGACAGATACACACCTACATGAATATGGCCATTTGATTTTTCACAAAGGTACAAAAGCAATTCATTGGAGAAAGGATTGTCTTTTTAAAAAAATGTTGTTGGAACTTTTCTTCATGTATATGCATAAAAATGATATTCAACCTAAATCTCATACTTTATACAAAGACTTATGGATCATAGATGTAAACGTAAAATCTAAAATATTAAACTTTTAGAAAAAAAATCTTTGCGAGCTAAAACCAGGCAAAGCATTCTTAAAATTGACCTAAAAGCACAAGGTATAGAAGAAAAATTTACAAATTTGACTCCACCAAATTTGAAACTTTTACTCTGACAAAGACACTGTAAAAAGAATGAAAAGACCAAGGTAGTAATTTGTAGAAAATATTTGCAAATCACTTATCTGATAAAGAACTGGTATCCAAAATATATATTTTTACAATGCTCAAAACTCAGCAATAAGGAAACCACGTTAGAAGACGGGAAAATAACCTGAACAGACACTTAACCTGAGAGGTTATGAAAAATAAGCACACAAAATGGTGTTATTAGCTGGACACAGGCAAATTAAAAGGAGGTATCACTACACATCTATCTTATCAACTGAAATAAAAAATAGTGATTATATTAAACGCCAACAATGATTCCAGTTAGAAACTGATTAGAGTATTCAAGTGATGACAGACTGAACTCTTTTATAAAGTTTTCCATCAGTCTTTCTTCTCATATTTCACCTACTGATGTTCTTTGCCTGTATCTGCTACTTCATTCAAATTTGTAAAATGGTGACTTTTCTACATTTATTTCTGGATTTCTTTTACATTTATTAATTGTATTTCTTGCAAAAAAAAAAGAACTTTGCCTAATCAAACTAGACCTTTTGCTTGTTTTGAAACAGTTTGTACCAAAAAAAACAGAATAAAATGCTGAGTTTTTCTTTCTTTTAATTGCTAATTGTCAGAGTAAGGAGTTGATGTTATATTTACTTCAAATGGCATCCAGATAAATTTTTCTCTATTCGTATCATTAATCAACTCATGCTTGTTTATATATTCACTGTTTCCATTATTTGTAGTTACTATTATTGTTTGATGCTCCTGTGTACTTTTAACATAATCACATTAGACTTTGATGGTTCCCTTTCGCTCGGACAACAATATAACACAATCTCATCTTATTTACTTCCTCTTTCAAACCTGGAGTTAGCTATTACACCTAAGTAGTCCTGGTACATTTTGTGTATGGTGGTATTTATAGACATTGTGTGTATCATTTCATATTTTCTTTTCTTTTCTTTTTTTTTTTTTTTTGAGTTGGAGTCTCACTTGGTCGCCCAAACTGGAGTGCAGTGGCCGCTTCTGGCCACTGCGCCTCGACCTGCTGGACTCCGGCGATCCTTCCGCCTCAGCCTTCCAAGTAGCCGGAATTACAGGCATGCGCTACCACGCCCGGCTGATTTTTTGATTTATTGTAGAGATGAGGTCTCGCTGCCCAGGCGGGTCTCGAACCCGCGGGCTCAGGCAATCCACTCACCTCAGCCTCCCAAAGGCGCGGGATTACAGGCTGAGCCACCGAGCCTGGCTTATATTTTCTACCATGGACTATTTTAAAGAAAAAAATATACTCTCAATGTTAAATTACTATAGTTTTATTATGTTACTTAAACATATACAACAGTAGAGCAATGTATAGATGAATATTTTGGGATTACAGTGCTTATGCAGTTGCAAAACCACACAATAAACAATAAAATTAATAAATTAATGTCATTGATTTTGTTACATATCATATTGTTTTGATGAAATTAAGTTTCATCACATTCACAATGTGAATATGACTTTGCATCAATATATTGAGTGTGGCTTGCCTTATTGTATGCTACAAGATGTCTTCCCCTACTACTCTATTCTAATTACCAAGAAACTGGATTATGAATAGCACACCTAGTAGAAGTATATAATTTACAAACGGAGTCTGATCCCTTCATTTCAAATCAGGCCCAAACAATTAAAGTAGTACGATCTGGTGTCAATGTGCTTGTAAACACAAATACAAATGTGAGTGCTGCTAAATTGCGACAGTATTCAGTTATAAGGCAGTCTTCTAGATGACCCAGAATACACTTATGTTAATTTATTTTATATTTTCTACTTGGGAGTTGTCCAGGTTACAGTGAAAGTAGGGTAAGAGTCTTCACAGACGAGGTTGAGATTAAAGATTAATATAGCTGATGTCAAACTGTGAATCCAAAGACACATGAGGAAGAAAGGACAGCAATATTTGGTTTCTAAATGTACCATAGCAAAACACTATTGGTTAGCCAAGATTATTGGGTGAAGTGGAGGAAGTGAACAAGCTACAAAACAAAGAAGCTACAAATTACAGAGTTTATAGCACCTAATTAATATTGTTCTTGGGGCTAATATGAAACTGCAAAAACTCCAAAGCATGGATATAAAAATAGCACTATTTTTAAAAATAACATAAATAGCCATTTTAATTGTTATTGTTCCATATAGCAATAGTCTCCTTTAAATAATTATTGACCAAATATCTAAAGGATATACATTGGCTGGTCTTCCCATTGTTGCCCAGCTAGAGTTCCCACAACCCTCCTTCTGTACTTGCCTGGGTATCCTCCTTGATGTGCAGTAGGAATTGACAGTAATGTTTCAGCAAGGGAGTGAGATAATCAGTTTTGTTTGTTTGTTTTGTTATGCAAGTGAACTCTACAATGGTGTAGACTCTACAATGTGAAAGACACCAAATGGAGTAGAGAGACTTGTAGCAGAGATATGAGAGAGAAGGCTATTACAATTGTCCCATTTGGGAGGGCCTCATATGAAGTGAGAATAGACTGGGGAGGCTAGATTTAACATATTTTCCTGATTTGGTGATTTTTGACTTGGGGATTTGGTGAGTAAATGGACAGAGAACTAGTTCCCATGGTGTAGCAGTAATCCAGGTAAGAAGCGATGTGAACCTGAACAAGGTAATGTTATTAGAAATGGGAAAGAGGGAAAGAGAGGAGTGAATTCCACAGATATTAAGGAGGTAGAATTCTCAGGACATTTTGATTGATCAGATGTTTGATGAAAGAGAGAGGAGCAAGGATGACCTTCAGTTTTTAAAAATTATCTATCACAGTGTATCATTCATGATGGTGGGTGATGTAAAAACCCCACATCTTTCTCAGCTTTCTTCCTTTAGTGTCCTTTTGGAATTGTCACAGGGAAAAGACTAACAAGTAGTATTTGCCAGGCTATCCAATATTGAAAAATGTCACGTATGGGAATACACTCATAAAAATACCTTTCTTCATCTAGGAGAAACTGTCCCCTCATCAATGGGACAGTTATAATAGCTTTCTCTCTCATATATCTGCTACAAGTCTCTATACCCCACTTGATATCTTTCACACTGTAGAGTCTACACTATCATATAATTCATTTGTGAAAAATAAAAGCATAAGTAAATGACACCTAAAGACGTGGGGAAACTACGGCTCCAAGGCCAAATCTGAACTGCTGCCTGTATTTTTTTTTTTTTTGAATTGGAGTCTCACTCTGTCGCCCAGACTGGAGTGCAGTGGCCGCTCCCGGCCACCGCAGCCTCAACCTGCTGGGCTCCGGTGATCCTTCCGCCTCAGCCTTCCGAGTAGCCGGAATTACAGGCATGCGCTACCACGCCCGGCTGATTTTGTGATTTTATTGTTGAGATGAGGTCTCGCTGCCCAGGCGGGTCTCGAACCCTCAGGCTCAGGCAATCCACTCACCTCAGCCTCCCAAAGGCGCGGGATTACAGGCTGAGCCACCAAGCCCGGCTTGCTGCCTGTTTTTTAATGGTCTGTGATTTTTGCATTTTTAATACTTGAAAGAAAAAAATTAGAGAAGAATTTTTTATGACATATTATAATGAAACAAAATTCAAGTGTCAGTGCCCATAAATAAAGTTCTATTGGAATACAGCCATGCTTATTTGTGTACATATTGACTATGGGTGCTTTGGGGCTACAATGGCAGAGTTGAGTAGTTGTGACAGAGACGTGATAGCCCTCAAAAATATTTTATTTGCTACTATTTATTTACATAAATATTTACTACCTGGTCCTTTACAGAGAAAGTTGACTGATTCCTGGTCTTCTATGAGCCAACTACTGTGCTAGGACTTTCACATCTTGTCTTCTATAATTTTCTTTTTTTAAAATAATTTTCTTAAAACCTCTAGTAGTATATTAGATTACAGAGAGGCTAGGCACAGTGACTTAAACCTGTAATCCCAGCTCTATGGAAGTCCGAAGTAGGAGGATAGTTTGAGCCCAGGAGTTTGAGGCTGCAGTGAGCTGTGATTGTGCTACTGTTTTCTAGCCTGGATGACAAAGTGAGACCTCAACTCAGAAAACAAACAAATATATATATATATTCGCGCTCTCTCTCTCTCTCTCTCTCTCTCTCTCTCTCTCTCTCTCTCTCTCTGTCTCTGAGAGCACGCGCGCGCAACCTGGAGAAATTATCTAGCATCTAGAAAAATAACATGCTTTATTTGTAAACATTCAAACGATTTACACAAAGGTAATGAGTTTCTTTTTTTTTTTTTTCAGGATCATAACCTTTCCTTGCTTAAACACTAATATGGATTCCAAATGCTTATAGAATTCCAGATGCTAAATTCTCAGAACATAAGACCCTTTGCATATGCAATCTAGTCCCTACCTGCCTTTCCTCACATCTCATCACTCTTTTACCCACGGAATTTCTCACTGTTCTCCCATCTTTTGCAGACAAAAGCTGCAAAAACAAACAAAACAAAACAAATTCACGATAAATTTATAGTTCACTTCATTTAGGTCCCTTGTTCACATTTCCCTTCGGTGTTTTTCTTCACACTTTTTTTTCTTCATCGAATTGTCTACCATTACAAAATAGAAAAGGAATGAAAGGGAGGGAGACAGGGAAACTGCAAAACACACACAGGTTTTATTGGGAGGAGGCATACCTCTTATCACCCTGGTCAGCCTAATTTGTCAAAACCTCGAGGGTAGTACTGATTTTTCTTTTTTTTCTTTTTTATTTATTTATTTTTTTATTGTGAAGTTGTGGGGTACAGTTAAGGGTTAGGTATACAATTGCATTTCATTCAGGCACCCTGTTGATATAGGATGTTTTCCCGTACCCAGACAGATATTTGCTACTGTTAATCCCATCTCCCTCCCCCCACCATAGTTTCCTAGTACCGTCAGTCATTTTCGTGTAGCATTGCATTGGATGTTCAAGGTCCATTATATGAGTGAGAACATGTGATACGCGGATCTTTGTTTCTGTGAGAGGTCACTCAGTATTATAGACTCTAGTTCCATCCAGATTGCTGCGAAATTCATGATTTTGTTCTTTTTTATGGCTGCGTAGTATTCCATCGTGTATATGTACCACATTTTTTTAATCCAGCCCTCTTTTGACGGACAGCATGGCTGTTTCCAGGTTCTTGCTATTGTGAACAATGCTGCGATAAACATGCGTGTGCAGGTATCTCTTTTATAGAGTGATTTGTGTCATAATGTCATCCAACGTCTATTAGAAGTTCAGTGAATGGTCATTCCGCATTATTCCTCCTCCCTCCTCCTCCCTCCTCCCCCTCCTCCCTCCCTCCTCCTCCCTCCTCCTCCCTCCTCCTCCTCCCTCCTCCCCCCTCCTCCTCCCCCCCCTCCTCTCTCCTCCCTCCTCCTCCCTCCTCCTCCTCCTCCTCCCTCCTCCCCCCTCCTCCTCCCTCCTCTTCCTCCTCCTCCTCTTCCCAGGAAGGCAAGGCAAGATCTGGGCTTGCGCACTTGGACTCGGCCGGAGCTCAATCCCGGTCGCAAGTCCGCGGGGTGTCTAAGCACAAACCAGGCGCGGCGCCGCGATCTCCCGCGCGCGTGCGCACGTGCGCGCGCCCCCTCTTCGGCCCCCTACCCTGCAGCAAGGGTAGTGTGACGTAATGCAACCTCAGCATGTCAGCAGCGATATAAAGGAGGACTGAGCGGCGCGCCTCCCAGACGCAGAGTAGATTGTGATTGGCTTAGGCTGCGGAACCTCGGAAACCCGAATGTGAGGACCTTACAGATCCACAGCTGCCGCCCCCTACAGCAATCCAGAGCGCGGTCATAGTCCCACTGGTGGCAGTGGAGGCGGCGGCGGCGGGTAGCGGCGGCGGCTGCAGCGGCAGTTGCAGGTAAGGAGACTCCTGAGGAGAAACTAGAGGGACTTGGATCCACCGCATTCAGTGCCTCTAGTGTGAGGAGAAGAGAGTCTCACACCCAGAGTGTAGTGTAGGGCGAAGGGAACAATGGAAGTGGAGTGTAGTCCCTAAGCTTCCCCCCACCCCACCCCTGGCGGACAGTTTTTCTCCTTAGCCGCAGCCAGGGGCTGGAGGAATTGAGGAAAGTAAGGGTTTTCCCCTCAGCTAACCTTCTCTTCTCCTAGGCCAGAGGGAGCTAGAGCCGTCGTTGAGGCCGTCGGTGGTTTAGGGTGACGGGAAAATGGCGGAAAACAAAACGGTGAAGTGAAGAATGCGGCGTCCCCCTGGCATTTTCTCTCAGCGATCCCCCCCCCCCCAATATTCCTTTCACGCACGTCCCCCGCCACTCCTCCCCCCCCCGCCTCCCGCTCGCCGCTATATAACCTTTGGAATGCGCGAGGGATGGCGGCGTTGACGAGGAAGTGGCACCGAATTGAGCATTTTAGGGGATAGGGAGCCATCAAAGCCTTGGGGGTGGGGGTTGTGTGCGACAACTGTCGCCTCCACTAAAACACCACCATTTTGGTTCCCAGCTATCTCCCATGTAGCGGTGCTGAGGAAGCAGGAGGAGGCTGAGGGGCTGGGCAGCACGGCGTGGGTAGCAGCGGTGGCGACCGCTGCACCAAGTGAGAGGAGGGAGGAAGGGAAAGGGTATTCTTGTCTCCTCGGTCTCTTCCTTTCTACTGCGAAGGTTCCCTTGTTCAGTTTAAGATCCAATCAGCTGGGTAATATCTGAAAGGGCACATGTGTGCGTTCTTCTCGAAAGGATTGAAACTTGGCATGGTCGTGGGCAAAGGAGACTTATGCGGGAAGAGGGCTGCGTCCAAAGCTGCAATACTGCTGCTTGCCAGGACTCCTTTGTCTCCCATCTCTGCAAATACTACTTTCGCGTTCTCTTGCTCTACCGCCTTACCATTTCTCTTCTCTCCATCACCTTATTGACATCATTGAGAAGCTAGGTCCTGAATGAGCTATATTAGAGGAAACGGATGAGAGCACAATTTTCTTTTTGTGATTTCTGCTCCCCAAATTTTGATGGAAAGGTGTTTACTTGAAACGTACTTGGTGGGTTACTAACCCTCCATTCAATAAGGATGTAAGATACACTCTTGAGAAGACTGAGAAGCCTAGTATCTTTTGATTGTTGAATACTTAATATGCTGCTATTTTTATACCTCATTTATTATTGATCTTATTGAAACTACCTATATGGGAAAAGGGTGCTCAATTTATTTATTTGGTATTCAGACAGTATAATACTTTCCAGAATAGTTGCACTGTGTGTTGTGATTTTTACACCTCATTGAGTGCTAGTGCAGATTTTTTATATGGCTTTAACAAGGATAAAGCTTGCCCTTGGCTCTCTTTCACTTTCCAAAATAAGGTGTTGTTAGTAATTTTTAAGATGTGCTTTAGATAAGATTTTGATTTAATCTGGTGGTTGAAACTAAGTGTAATAACATTGCTTATATTCTTAGTAAGTAGTTGTTTTTGTTGGATTCCCTTTGGTTGCTTTTTAGATTACCACAGATTTGAGCATATGAGCCCTTCCCAGCCTCACCCTGCACATTCAAGTGTAAAGAAAAACATTCTTGTGTAAGACATTGGTTTAAAATATCTAATTTTGAATGTATTTGTATAATAGGTAAAGAGGACTTTTCCCAAGGAAAATAACATAGTTCAGAAGGAAAAGTAAAAAAGAAATTGCTGCAGATTTTACTTTACCGTATAGTAAGAAAATCTACAATTTCTTCAAGACACTCATAAAGGTGATTAACAAATTACTTAATGTTTTATCTTATTTAACATACAAAATTAAGTTTTTAAAACATTTTAAGGTACTGGTAATTGTTCTATTTTGTGGTAAAGAAAGCAGTTACTCTAGTTGAAGTCCAAATAGTACACTTTTAAATGTTAACAAGTCCTTATGGCTTTTTAATTTATCTGTGTGAGCACACACATAATTTATTGTGAACTCTCTTGGTTTCTGGACCTCATTTTGAGTAAGAGTAAGGCAGAAAACAATGATATTTTTAAAAAGATAAAACAGCTAAGAATTTCTAAAAATATGTAATTTTGTTCACATATAAAGTAATTATGTCTGAATCTTTTGATACAGGAAAATGTTAACTACTTCTGTAGCATATTTATGCATATAACTCAGTTGTTGATAGGGTTACTCTGTGAGACTCTCCTGCCTCCTGAATACTTATACAACTTAAAATCAAGGGGGAAAAACACCTTAGCCATCCTCCTGTACTGAAGAATGGATTAAATTGTTTTATATGGCAGCTTTCTAAAACTTTCATTGAGTATGTAACTTCATCTTTTGTGCAATATAACTCAGGTTATTAAACACTCCTAAGTGAAAATGAGATAAATGCTTTATAAAATTGACAAGTTTTCTTTTTTAGTTGATTTATTTAGAATCTTATGTTTGAAGAGTAAATGCACATATGTAACTGTTAGAATTATATTGAGTTACAGCATCTGAGTTTATGCTCCATACTGTCTGATGATCTTAAATATAGTATAAGTCATTTGAAATGAAATATGTTGAGCCTGTGTTTTCAAAACCAGCGTGAAGTCAGCATAATTTTATTAATCATTAATAAAAATCAGTTGTAAAATTACAAGTAAACAATGTACTGAAAGAAACAGTTTGTTAAATATTTATATGTGATTGATTTTATTTTTACTGTATTTAGGAAGCAGTCATTTTTCATGTGTCCTCAAAACTGTGAGACAAGAGAATATAGTAGAGTGAGGCCAGAAGTCCTTACTGGTTCAAAGAACTCTGGGGAAACTGGGATAGAACATTATACATTATAAGTGGAATCCCAGGAGCCAGAGGTGAATACAAGTTTATCTGCAGAGCTCCGCTGCAGGTCTGATCTGGGTCTGGAAGAAATGGATGAGAGCCACTGGATGACATTCACTAATACTAGACATCTGAGTCCTCTAGTAATGTATAAATATCCCAACTATTATCTGTTATCATCTTTTTCTTATTCTTCTTTTATAATCTGTATTTTAACTGGAACCCCAGACCTGCAGTTTTGTTCTTTTGCTTGCTTATGTCACTTCTGTATGGCTCATCACCTTTATTGTGCCTTATTCTCATTATTTTTAATTTACTTCCACCTGGTCCTTTTATTTATGGTTGTCACATAAAAATATCTAATAAAGGTTTTTGTTTGTTTTGTTTTCTTTGTAATGAGCTTTGCACACATGGTTGATAGGCATATTTTCAGTTGTTTTTTTTCTCAAAACCACTGACTTTGGGCTAAATATGCTTAAACTATTGTTAAAACCATTTCTTTTGCAGATATTTGTGAATGAACTTTACTAAGTATGGATTCAGGTGGTGGAAGTCTTGGATTGCATACATCAGACTCTAGAATGGCCCATACCATGATTATGCAAGATTTTGGTAAAGCATTTTCTTTGTTATATATTTTTACTTTTTTAAAAGTAAAAATGTACTGAAAATAAAAAAAAAAAATTGAGAAAGGGGAGAACTGCAACCAAAACATGTTCTTTTACTAGAAAAATTCATTTATAGAGCTTATTTTCTTAAAGCTGTATAGCAGTGGTCTACTTGGAATCATTGTTATAATTTGTGAGAAGGTTGACAGGGAAACTAGGAATATAGTGATAATATATTACTGGAAATGAAAAACTCAATTTGCATGAATAATTGCATGATTGTACTATATTCTTATAGTATATATCAGCTCTCACGTAGAAAATGTTAAATTGGCTATTTTATTTTTATTTATTTATTTATTTTATTTTTTGAGTTGGAGTCTCACTCTGTCACCCAGACAGCCTCGACCTGCTGGGCTCCGGCAATCCTTCCGCCTCAGCATTCCAAGTAGCCGGAATTACAGGCATGCACTACCACGCCCGGCTGATTTTTTGATTTATTGTAGAGATGAGGTCTCACTGCCCAGGCGGGTCTCGAACACGCGGGTTCAGGCAATCCACTCACCTCAGCCTCCCAAAGGCATGGGATTACAGGCTGAGCCACCGAACCCGGCTGGCTTTCTATTTTATAATGTAAAATGTATTTTACATTTTAAGTTGCATTGCTACTAAAACTGGAAAAGGAAGTGTTTTCACTGATTTAACAAACTTAGATGCTTATATAGTTATAAATGCACTCATGATTAGATACTTATATAGTTATAAATGCACTAAATGATTAATTATATTCTAGTTGTTAACACTAGCATATCTTTTTCTTTTTACTTTTTTTAAAAAAGAAAAGGCACCCTACCCAAGTTTTTTTAGCAGCCTCTTAGCAGTTGTCATGTCAGTGAAAATGCTAAGACTCCATTGATGTTCAACAAAGAAGCTGAATTTGGGCAGAGATGGTCAAAATTATAGAGGAGATAGAGGTAGCTGAAGTGTAAGAGGCAGGGATGGGATTATAAGAATTGAAGATAAGATTGGAGTGACAGCAGACAAATGGTAAATTAGGATCAAAAACAGGAAACGAGTTGTTGAAGCTGAAATTAGTGAAGAGGGACTAGAACTAGTAATACTTTGCTCAATTAAGAAAACGCAACTACTGTTCTCAGATAATGTAGTTGAATATGTTGTTTGCCTCCCTGTTGTAAAGCCCACAGCAATGTCAGAAGAACTGTATTCTAGTTTTGGTAGTGTTATTAACAAGCTATGTAAACTTGAGGGAATTACTGAATTCACTTTTATAATGAGATGGTTCTAGATAACATTTAAGGTCCTCTGCAATTCTATGATTCTTTGACATCTTTGCCTGATGAATAAATTGGGGTCATTCAAGATTTAATCTGGCAAGGTTTGAGATGACCGTGTAGTTAATTGATAAAATAGAAAGGAAACTTAATCTTATCTTCTAAAAGATAAGTGAATTGTATTGATATTGATTATGGATGATTTAGAAATGATTTGGGGTGAAAATACAGGAATAAATTCTAGAGGAAGGACAATTGGGGCAAAGTGTGTAAGTTAAAGGTGTCCTTACGAATTTTTTACTAGAGAATTGATAGTTTTTAGAATCCCGGAATACTTGAACTTCAGTATAGTAAATAAGTTTTGGTCGAAATGTCAGCTTATGTTTTTTTAAACCTTTTAAAATAAGATATTTGAAAAAATAACAGAAATCCTTTTACTCCTGAAAAAGTTGTCAATTAGAAAGTAATTTTTTTTCAAAAGCAAGTGATTCCTTTCAAAGAATAAAATAATTTTGATTGGTATTGGTGAATATTTACTTAGTACTTCTCTTATCTTCTTCTCCATTGTTCCTCCTCATTGTCGTGAGTTATAATTAATCCTTTATTACAGCTAATATTTTTTTTCTTTTAGTTATTAGGGAAGTATATTTCATATACATATTTTTCTTCTTTACTTTTTATTGAGATATATAATTCACATACAGTACCAATCATCCATTTTATTAAGTGTGCAATTCAATGGTTTTTAGTATATTCACAAAATTATATAACCATCAATGCTACCTAATTTTAGAACATTTTCTCATCCTAAAAACAAAACAAAACCTCATACTCATTGGTAGTCATTCCCCCATCCTCTTCCTCCCCATGAGCCCTAGGCAACAACTAATCTTCCTGTCTGCAGGCTTACCTATTCTGAAGATTTCATATATATGGAATCATACAATATATGGTCTTTTGTATCTGGCTTCTTTCACTTAGCATCCTTTCAAGTGTCATCTGTGTTATAGCATGTATTAGTATATACTTTATTCCTTTTTATTGCCAAATGATACTCCATTGTATGGGTAAACCACATTTTGTTTATTCATTCATCAGTTGACAGACGTTTGGGTTGTTGAAATATTTTTAATGCATTAGAACATTTTAGTGTTTGACCTAAAGCTTTGCATCTTAGACTGGAGTATGAGTGCCCCTTGGATGCATGTGACCCAAGACATATGTAAACCACAGGATAAACAGCATATCTTCTTGGAGTCCTTGTTATTTGAATTGAGGAGAATATGCATACACACACATATATCTTCACACAATCGTAGTCACATAAAGCAAGTTTATAGTCAGTCACAAAAGACAGATTTTCACTCACTATACCCTCTTTTTTTAGGAGTAATAAAATGGAAAAGTTTGCGAACTACTTCTAATTTTTAATTGGTATTTTCATAGTATTACTTAAAATCCTTTCTACAATGAATATAATAATGTATATAAACTGATTTATACCAGACAAAATGTTTAAAGCCACTGTTTTTTGTTATACACGTGTTCATGATCTAACTACCTATTAGTATTTTTGGTTATTGATTTTTTGAAATGATTCGTTCTTTTTAAATTTCATTTTTGTGCTCTCTTAAATTTTATGTAAATTGATGAGAACTTAATTGTCTTTGCATTTTGGTGAGATTATTTTTTTGAATTTGCAATTAGTTCAAGGATAGCTAATATGGGTAATGCTCACTCATCTGTGTTTGGGGATGATGTTGACCTAAAATATGAGTTAGGTTTTTGTTTGCCTTTGGGGGAAATTCTGAACTCTTAAAAAGCAAGAACACTATTTTTTGATACATAGCTCCAAGTAGAACTTCATACATAAGTGTTTCAATTTTTTGTATGATATTTTGTGAAATGCAGAGATTCTCAAACAGGTCTAAACCTAAAAAGACCTATATTCTCAAACAGGTCTAAACCTAAAAAGACCTAAGGACTTTAGGAAATTTTATCTCTGATAGCTTAGATTTCTTCTAAAAGCAGCCTCTTTATACTTATTCTACCCACCTACTAAACTTTCTAAATTCTAAAATTTAATTAGAAATTGAATGCATTCCATTTAACTTTCTGTTAGCATGAAAACTTAGATATTTGCAACCCCATAACTTAATGATATTTATGAAAAATAGAGTTTAACATACACAGAACTAGCCAAACAAGAATTCCACGTGGTACTAGATCTTGAAATTCTATAAGGTTCTTGGTTGGAAGTATGGGATGACTATTTTATATAGAGAATCTAAAATATTATTTAATTCAGAATTCATTAAACCAATTTCTTTTTAAGGATATTTGTGATTTTAAAAATTAAACTATTGTGCTTTATGTAATAACCTTGCTGGTGTCTCAGTATAAATGGTTGTCCTTGAAGTCTGCCATTGAATGTAATAGTTATTTAAGATTTTAATGCTGTAAAACATCTGCTTCAAATTTTAAACAGCAAAACATCCTTAGCAGTCCAAGACACAATCCAACAAATAACACATTTTATGCTATCTGGTGAAATTCCAGGTAATCACATTTAAATAAACTAACATTAATAAAATTGGAAATACTTTAAATCAGGTCTTGTTTCTTACTGTTATCTGGTTACCTAATTGATTTCACACTTTTTAAAGGATTTTTTCTTATTAGTAAAGATAAATTCTTAATATCATTTAATGATGTTTATGAAATACTTTAAAATTTAAATGAGTGGCTATGTGATATTTATCCTTTCTCTCAAGCTATTTATTTTTAAATGAGTGACTATGTGATATTTTATCCTTTCTCTCAAGCTATTTATTTCGTAGTGCCTTACTTGGTTAATCTTACAAATCTCTTAAATAACAATATCTAGGGTAAATAAACTTTATCCTCCTCCTAGGCAAGTAGGAAAAAAGCCATCCTGGAGTCAATCAATGAGTTCAGTTCCAAGCTTGGATCTTGGGCAAGCTTATTTAACATCTCTAAACCATATTTCCTTCATATTTAAAAGGAGGATAATAATAGTCTTATGAAGTTCTTCTGAGGATTAAAGGTATTAGCAGATTGCTTGTTGCATAGTAAGTGCTCAATAAATATAGCTAGTGTATAGTTAAATAATGACTTTGTTTAGAAATTCAGTGGAATCTAACAGACAAACTGACAAGGGGAAAGAGCAAAATTTAATGAGGGATGTTTTGAACCTTGGTCTGAGTAATCTGCCAGTACTCTGTGGGAGTCCTATCAATTATTGGTCTAGGATTCTTGAGATCATTTGGTTCAGAGTAAACAAGCTTATTAGATCTGATTTATTTTAAGCTATAAGCTCCTATGTGAGCTTAAAAACACTTATTCTATCTATTCCATCTTCTTAGAATCTACCCAACCAAGTTAATCTGAGCCAGGTCAGCACTAGCATTATTCTATCCTTCCATCCTTCCCTATGTTTAACTCTCAGAAACCAGACTAACCTTCAGCAGAGCTCTAATAATAAATGGAATATCTCATATTTTAAATCTTTGGTTTGTGAAAACATTTTCATGAAGTAGTAATATTATTGTTTATATATGTAGAATTGCAGTACTGTGACTTTTACAGGATTAGTATTTAATTTTTCCTTGCTAAAATCACATTTCCAGTCTGGCTGAAGGCTAAAATATGTACCCCCATTTTCTCCCCATTTCCGAAATGGCCAGTGGAGTAACAAATGAATGAAAAGTACTTGTATTATACATATTCCCTTTATTTACTAGATTCCCAGGATTGTGATTGTGTCTTTTTAGGGTAATTTGGTGATAACTCCCACAATGAATTGGTTAAAAATAGTGAACACTATATAGCAAATGGAACTCTTTCAGATACTACTTTATAGAAAGTGATCATTATGTGGAAAACGTTTTGTACTGGTTGATTTCTTGTAACTAATTTATTATAACCACAAGCTCTCAACTTGTTTACTATACCATCTCAGGGAGACAGAACTTAACAGAATTTTTTATGAAAAGATATTATGCTCATACAGTATTTACCGTGCTGCTCCAGAAAAACCTTGAAGTTTGTTCCTACAGATTTACCATTATCAAGCCAAATCTTAGTAAAAAATGAATAGGGTTTTCCCCCCATATCAGATGTTGAAAGATGCCTTCCACTTTTGGATATAGTAATTCTTATAAGCTAAAGTCCAAACACTTTTGTGTTTATCATACATACTTTATAATAGAATATTTTATTAAGTCACTTAATTTAACATATTTGTATTCTTTTATGTTTATGTGTCCATTTTATTTAAATTTTTTGAAACAATTGTAGACTCACAGGAAGTTGAAAAAATAGTACACTTTCCTCTAATGGTGACATCTTATTGTAGTATAATATTAAAACCAGATTTGTGCATTCTTGTTAACTAGACTATAGACTTCATTCAATTTTCACCATTTTTTTACACATTTGTGTATGAGTGAGTGTATATATTATAATTCTATACAGTTTTATCCCACATGCAGATTTATGTAAATACTACTACAATGAAGACATAGTCTTCTGTTACTATATATATGCCACCCTTGTGTATTCACACAAACATTTCTATTCTTGGCAACCACTAAATCTGCTCTCCATCTCTATATTTTTATAATTTTGAGAATATTATATAAATCACTCCATTTATACACTATATAGTATCATAACCTTCAGTGATTGGCTTTTTTCACTCACTATAATTCTCTGGGGAAAATTAAGGTTGTTGAAAGTATCAATAGTTTTGTTCCTTTTTATTGCTGAGTACTATTCTGTGATAAGGATGTGACAGAGTTGGTTTAACCAACCATTCACCTGCTGAAGTACATTTGATTTATTTTCAGTTTTTTGCTATTATGAGTAATAGGTACTATGAACTGTTATGAATATTCATATACAATTTTTTGTATAAATGTTTTAATTTTTCTGGAGTAAAATGCCTTAAATTGCAATTGTTGGATTGTATGGTTAAGTGCAGGTTTAGATTTGTAAGAAACTACCAAACTATTTTCCAGAGTGATTATTGCCATTTTACATTCCCACCAACAACATACAACAGATCCAGTTTCTCCACATCCTCATGAGCCTGTGGTGTTATCAGTTTTTTATTTTAGCTGTTTTAATTGGAATATAGTGACATTTCATTATAACTTTTATGGTTTACAAGAAAATAAAATACATTATTTTAAGATCTTCATTTGGGTTTTACTAACATTGTTTTCACCCACCTCTACCCCAATTCCTGGTTTGTGATGTTTTTTATTACAGTTAAATTATCAGTGATTTTTAAAGTGATATATGTGCTGTGACTATTTAACATTTAAAAAATATTTTATAGCATTTGATATATGAAATATAGCACTTATAATTAATAAAATAACTTTAATTTTTTTTGGATAATTGTTTGTATTATAGTGGCTGGAATGGCTGGTACTGCGCATATCGATGGAGATCATATTGTTGTTTCAGTTCCTGAAGCTGTGTTAGTTTCTGATGTTGTCACAGACGATGGGATAACTCTTGATCATGGCCTTGCAGCTGAAGTTGTCCACGGGCCTGATATCATCACAGAGACTGATGTAGTAACAGAAGGTGTGATCGTTCCTGAAGCTGTACTTGAAGCTGATGTTGCTATTGAAGAAGATTTAGAAGAAGATGATGGGGACCACATCTTAACTTCTGAACTAATTACAGAAACCGTTAGGGTACCTGAGCAGGTTTTTGTGGCTGACCTTGTTACTGGTCCTGATGGACACCTAGAACACGTGGTCCAAGATTGCGTCTCAGGAGTTGACTCTCCCACAATGGTATCAGAGGAGGTTCTTGTAACTAATTCAGATACAGAAACGGTGATTCAAGCAGCTGGTGGTGTTCCTGGTTCTACAGTTACTATAAAAACCGAAGATGATGATGATGATGATGATGTCAAGAGCACTTCTGAAGACTACTTAATGATATCTTGTAAGTGAAGCATGAAGTCCATAATTACTCAGGAGATTGATTTATATAACCTGGAAAAGTTTCCTGGTATGGAAGATATATTTAATAACAGGCATGAGGGGAATCTTTTTGAAAAATATTTTTTTTCAAACTGTTCTGTTGAGATGCTTCTTTTAATTTACTCAGTAAAAATTCAAAATGAAGAAAAATAACAATTTATTAATATCTTAAAAGTATATATTTGGCAGGATCAACAAGAACATTAGTTGATGCAAAATAGTAGTAATAAATATATATTTCAAAATGGGAACTTTCTTTTATGCAGCCACTGCTTTCTTAATATGACAGACACTGGAATTGTCAGTTCATTTTTGCTTAGAAATTTAAGCATATATTTATTAAGAAATGCTGTTTTTCTAAATTAAATCATAAAGTTAGATCATGTTCTGCAGTTCTCTCTTTGTTTATAATCTGTCTGAATATGTGTGTGTTCTATGTAAAATTATTGAACACGTTTATTTTAGACTGCTTTGTGAGATCCTCAGAACATTCCATCTGAAGGGGGAAGATATAAATATTTTGTTCTCATTTTAAGTGATGGGTCTTGATAAGGTACTGATGGAGCTTGAAGAAGTGGGTCTATTCTTTATTAATTTCAAAGGGATTATGCTACAATTAGTAAAGATTGCATCAACACTTCACTTTTCCAGGGAGGATGTTTGGTTGTTTTCTTTTTTTTTTTTTTTTTGAGTTGGAGTCTCACTCTGTCGCCCAGACTGGAGTGCAGTGGCCGCTCCCGGCCACCGCAGCCTCGACCTGCCGGGCTGCGGCGATCCTTCTGCCTCAGCCTTCCGAGTAGCCGAAATTACAGGCGCACACTACCATACCCGGCTATTTTTTTTTTTTATTTATTGTAGAGATGAGGTCTCGCCTGCCCAGGCAGGTCTCGAACCCGCGGGCTCAGGCAATCCACTCACCTCAGCCTCCCAAAGGCGCGGGATTACAGGCTGAGCCACTGAGCCCGGCTGTTTTCTTTTTAAAATACAAAAATGGTTGGAAAGTGAATCACCAAGTAGAGTGTGTGTATATGTTTGTGTAAAGTGACTGTATATTTTATATGTGTCAGTGAATTTAAAGCTAAAAGCAAACTAGATTTATTTAATTTGTGAATTTGATGATTTTGAAGTTTTTTCTTCTATAAACATTTTTGAAGGTAAATATTTACATTGTTTTTAAGAGAGATTTAAGCCACTGAAAGACTACAAATGTTATTATTCTTAAATAGATGTGGATTACTAAAGCAACCTCCATATTTACGTCTTAACCTGATATTAAAAATAAAACCTATGGTTATCATATAAATGATGTGGCAAAGGTTAGTAACCTCTCTATATTAAAATAAATTCAGTGTGCCTTGAAAAGTATATTAATTAAATTAAACTGGTATTAAAGTAGTCTAAAATGTAGATAATTTGTATTGTGAATAGCCATATTTTGTGTTGTCTATGCTTCTTGTTTTTTTTAAGAGAATTACAGTTTCTGGGATACTCAAAGTTAGAATATTTATTTTGACAATTACCTCATATATCAAATGCAAGGACTTCTGTCCTTCTGGTCTAATAGAATTAGACAGAAAATTAAGAAGAGCATTGCATTGCTGTAATATCATTGGAACTACTGTGGGGTTATTTTAGGGGAAATTTAGGCTGGGGATTAATTAACTTCTTAATCATTAGTAAAGAAATAGGGATAATTTTTTAAAAATTCCTTTAACAATCACTTTTATTGTGAAAATGTAGCATACAAATATGAATACATAAAATTTAAATATTTTCATATATCACTCATTATTCCACCACCCAGATCTTTGGCCATTTTTATAATAATTATAAAGCCTTTTCACTCTCATAGTTTCCATCTATTTTATTCTGTTTTTCATCATTTTCTTAATCTTGATTACATTTTCATTACCTTTTAGTTTCTGTTGCCCATCTAATCTTTCAGGTGTTAGAGAATAAATTGTGTTGAAAGCCCTCAATGTTAATTCAAGAGGTCCTCTTGTCTTTTTTTTCTTTAAAATAGAAGTTTTCAAAATACCCAAGTGATAAAGTTGGGGACTTAATACATATTTTGTTGTTGTTCCTGAATCTCTAAATAGAAAGCCTCATCAGTAGCTGAGTTTTAGAGGTAGGGAATTTGTCTTCTCTCAATATTTGAGATGCATCTGAGTTTAGACCAAACCTCACAAATTCTTCATCTTAACCGATAGTTAGGCTCTCCCATTTTGCTAAGTAACTTGCAAATTAATACAGGATAACTATAGCTGTCTAAAGTCCCAGATGTGCTCTTTTTAAAAAATATTTACCACCCATAAAATATTTATGGGTTTATGGTGATAATTTTGTTATGAAAAGCAAGTTCCTTTATAATGAGCCAAAATAATGTATTTTTAAATGATGTTTTACTTATAAAAATTGATTCATATTTCTTTCAGGAGCATACTTTCGTATAGAGCAAAATATCTTGGTATGGTCGTGATGGGAGATCTCATTCAAACCTCACTAGTTTCAGGGGTAAAGAAAAGTTAACACTTTTGTTATTTTAAAAAATGAAACAGCTTTATTGAGATATAATTCACATATCATCCGATTCACTCATTTAAGGTGTACAAATCAGTGGTTTTTAGTATATTTACAGAATTGTACAATCATCACTACAACCAATTTTATACTTTTTTATCATCCGAAAAAAGAAAACCTATTTCCTTTAACAGTTACCCTCCCACTCTGTCCACTCCCAGGCAAACCACTAATTCAATTTCTGTCTCTGTAGATTTGCCTATACTGGACATTTCATACAAAAGGAATAATACAATATGTGGCCTTTTCTGTCTGGATTTTTTTTACTTAGCATGTTTCCAAGAGTCATTCATGTCACAGCATGTTTCAATACAGTTGACCCTTAAACAATGGCAGGGGTTAAAGGTGTTGACCCTTCATGCTATCAAAAAGCCACATATAACTTGTGACTCCCCAAAAACTTAACTACTAATAACCTACTGTTGATTAGACTTACCAATAACATAAATGACTGATTAACACGTTATATATGTCGCATGTTTATATACTGTTTTCTTACAATAAAGTAAGCTAGAGTAAAGAAAATGTTGAAATCATAAAGAAGAGAAAATATATTTACTGTTCAGTAAGTGGAAGTGGATCACCCTAAATGTCTTCATTCTTATCCTCTTCACATTGTGTAGGCTGAGGAAGTGGAGGGACTGCTCTTGCTTCTTAGGAATGGCAGAAGCAAAAGAAAATCCACACATAAGTGGACCTTCATAGTTTAAACCTATGTACTCAAGGGTTACCTATTATTATTAGTTTTACTTTTAGAGACAGGGTTTTGCTGTGTTGCTCAGGCTGAAGTGCAGTAGCACAATCATAGCTCACTGTGATCTTGAACTGGGCTCTAGCAATCCTTCTGCCTTAGCCTCCTAAGTAGCTAGGACTACAAGCACATACCACTATGCCTGGCTATTAAACCAAAAAATTATGGAAGTAAGGTCTCACTATGTTGCCCAGTCTGGTCTTGAACTTCTGGCTTTCAGTGATCTTCCCACCTTGGCCTCCTGAAGTGCTGGGATTATAGGCATGAGCCACTATGCCCAGCTTTTAAAAATTTTTTTGTGGAGATGAGTCTGGTCTTGCTATGTTGCCCAGACTAGTCTTGAACTCCTGGCCTGAAGTAATCCTTCCACCTTGGCCTCCCAAAGCACTGAGATTACAGGCATGAGCCGCTGTGCCTGGATCATACTTCATTCCTTTTTATTATTAGTAATATTCCATTGTATGGATAAATGATATTTTGTTTATCCACTCACCAGTTAATGGACATTAGGTTGTTTCCACTTTTTGGCTATTGTGAATAATGCAGCTATGAATATTTATGTACAAGTTTTTATGTGGGCATATATTTTCAGTTATCTTGGGTGTATACCTGGAAGTGGCACCTCTGCGATCTAAAGTGCCTTTTTTTCCTATATTGTGAAATATGGATCCTTTGTACATTACCTGATCCCATCTATTTAGTGTATCAGTATAATGCATAGTTATGACATCATACCTACCATATAATTTTGATAGATGTTATATACAATAAGTCAAGTAAAAACCTACTTAGCCTTAAAAAGGGATGTTGTATTATACGTTTTACTAAAATGAAAGTTTAATCAAATTGTTCCAATGGACTACAGAAGAATATTAAATGTTACCAAACATTGCAATATTGGCAAACACACCTTACTCTTTTATATTATATTTAGTGTCATTAGAATTTTGCAGTGAGTATTATGTTACTTATTGCTAGGTTTTGAAACAACACTGTGTGGCTTGAATATTGCATGCCTTACAACAAGCAAAAAACTTAAACTTGAATTTAAGTTATTTTGAATTATATCTGTTTCAAGAGCCTTTGAGGATTTATTGCTAAAGCCAATTGCCTATTAGGCCTTTGTTAATTTTGTACTTTCCATAACAAAGAATATAGAATAAATTTTAGTGAAATTGGTTACCTCTTAAAACTGCATGCCACCATCTTTAATAACTATCATCTTCTATGAAATTAAAATTCAGAACAAGTTCAGTTACTTAGTACACTTCAAAATTGCTCATTCTGAGGACTCTAAGTAGAAACTAATGGATACATTAAAATTAAAGTACGAACCTCACGGAATAAATGGAATAGCAACAGAAAAATTAATCAGAGAGAATAGCAACAGTAATTTCATACTTAAAGCTAAAATTATGGTACAAAACTATTGAGAAGTAGTGAAAAAATGTCTTTCATTTCATGAGTTTTAATTATGTGAATTATAGCTTTAATTCAGCTTATCCCAGAGGGAACAATAGTCACTTTAAACCATTCATGTATAATAAAGCACGATTTATCAAATGAAGTGTTTTTATTATTTTACTAATTCACCATAAGTTATCTTAACCTAAGAGATTTGTATTTTGGACAGTTTTTAAAGTTTTTGTATATCCTATGCCTTTATTTCCAAGAATGAGAAATGAGAACTTTTTTCTAAAGATTTGCCTCTTGTAATTATTCTCTGATCTCATTTTATTCAGTATTATTTTATAAGATAAGCTGTTAAACCAGTAATAGCAGATATGTCATCATTTTCCCCTTCATCTTAATGTGCTTTATTGTCAAAAAATGTTACCAAAAATATAGTAATGGAATTAGGAGCTATGATGAAATGAAAATATATCTTTGTTGTGATCATTTGAATGCTTTTTTGGAGTAGACAGCATACTATTCAAACATTAAAATAGTGTGGAGTCATTTGATTACAAAGTTAACATAGCTTTGCAATGTAAAAAGAATTTTGAAATATATTGTTTTCCACTATTGAAAGGCCTAAAGAATATATTTGAAGTCATGCATATCAAGTTTGAAAGTGACGAAGGGAGAATTTAGCCTTTAATTCATTTATATCTTGCTGAAATTTTTTAAATATTGCTGAGTTAATAGCTTTGATATGCCACTTTATTTTGTTTTTGTAATTGTTAAATGTATTCAGGGGCTTCAGGATTTTATGTTTCATATATGGTACTATGACACATATAATAAAGAGGAGCAGATTTTCAATTTCGATTATATTTCAGTTTTTATAGGAGCAGCATTGAAATTAAAAAATGCTAAGTACATATTTTGGGGGAATATATTATTTGAATATCATTTATGGTCATAGGACAAAGTTTATTAATATAATCTATTCATTGCCTAGTTCATGCATAGTATTCACATGAAACTAAATATCTTTAAAGACTATATAGCAGAGAATCAAATGTTGTAAGTATACTTAAAATATAAGTAATAGTCTCAAATGTTGCTTTACCTTTTTACATGATTTTTTTTCATATGCACCGAATAAGGAAAAGAGGTTAGAAGCACCCATTTAAGTACTTCTTTGGTATAAGATTTTGAAATAAAGCATACATTGCGAAATCTAGACTATACAAAAATTTTGACTCGAAGTTGTCTTCCATTGATACAACAGAAATTAGAATAGCCACTAAGATTTTATGATACATGAAAAGTCCTTTTTATAAAATAATTTAGGTGTTTTTTGTGTTTCCTCTTTTTAAAAATCTTAGTTCTCATGTTAATTGGTTTTAGAAATAATGGCTCTTTAGTTTGGGAACTTTTGTTTATGTGAGCTTATTTTATGAGTAATATATATTTCATGTTAATTTTTCTGTTAAATTTGGTGAGGACTTAAGATGTTGGAAGTGATGGAAGATTAAGCTATTTTAAAGCTATGTCAATAAAAACTGCATGACTATTATATACTTTGTGTCTATAAATTGAAATCTGTGGATATATTTTTTTAATATAATTGTGATCATGTAGTTAACTAATTTTGTATACTGTTTTTCTATGAACCATAGCAATTTTAATGGCTGAATAATAGGTCATCAAGTGAATATAGTGGGTAGGTGGTTAACACATTATTTCATGTTGCACTTATGCTTTAATACCCACTAAATGTTAGTGTTACTTTTTCACTGAAATAGTTTCCTCTTTTTATTTTATAGTGGATGATGTTGGAGAGAAATTAGAACATATGGGGAACACACCATTAAAAATTGGCAGTGATGGTTCACAAGAAGATGTTAAAGAAGATGGGTTTGGTTCAGAAGTAATAAAAGTGTATATATTTAAAGCAGAGGCTGAAGATGATGTTGAAATAGGTACAACAACTAATTTTTATTTATTTCTATGATAGGATTTTAAATTCTTTTCTTGGGACTATTCTAAAATTATCATCAAAGCATTATTGTTTTATAGGTTTCTTTGGGAAGTGTATATTTTTAAGAATTATATATGAATATAAAGCAGGAATGTAGAATATGTCATTCTTACATTCTTTCAAACATAAGCAGAAAATTACATCTGAAAATATCAAAACAGACTGGGGAGGATTTAGTTTAGATTAAGAAATTATAAAGAGCATTTAAGAGCACAGATCCTAGAGTCAGGCTGCTTGGGTTTTAATCTCAGTTCTGCCACTTAGCTGAGCGATGTTTGACGAGTTTCTTAACCTCCTGCCTCTGCCTCCTCATCCATAAAATGGCCATAATAAAAGCAACTACCTAATAGGACTGTTGTGAGGATTCAATGGGTAAATATATATAAAAGACTTATTAGTGCTTGGCATATAAGTGTGATGTGTTAGCAATTGTTATTTATCAGTGATAACAAAAAATTTAAAGTGTAATTTATATCAAAATTTTTCTTGACACTGAAATTTATTTTGGAGTTAAAAAACATTTTTCTAAAGGAAAAGATTTCTTACATATTCTCCTCATTAATTTAGTGAGTTATTCCACAATACTTTTCTATTTTGATATATATTTTAATTTTTAAGGTGGAACAGAAATTGTCACAGAGAGTGAGTATACCAGTGGACATTCTGTAGCTGGAGTGCTTGACCAGAGCCGAATGCAGCGGGAGAAGATGGTTTACATGGCAGTTAAAGATTCTTCTCAAGAAGAAGATGATATCAGTAAGAACAAAAGGCACTGTAGTGAATTATCAGTAACCATCATGAATTTTTTTTTTTAAAAAAGCAATCTCAGAGATACAGGCACTATATAGGAACAAAGTTCAGTAAAATAAGCCTGACTCTTTGCTATAAATAATTTAAAAAAGAAGGGTCCTTTTGACCATTCATGTATATATGTATTGTTCAAATCAGCAATGAAATACTATATCTTAGTATACTACACTAGAAATACAGAGATGAGCAATATACAATTCTGACTTAAGCAGAGTTCTCAAATATGTAATTATTGAGCACCTACTATGTGTTAGTGGATATGTTGCGATATATTATCTCATCTAATTTTCACAACTCATCTCTGTGGTAGGTGGTATTATCCCTATTTTGTGGAAGGAAAAATGACTTAGAAAATAATTTGCCTAAGATCATTCCAAGCAAAATTTGAATTGATATGTAACTCTTCTGCCAGTGTTCTTTCCACATGGCAGTGAGCACTGTTGCCCTTTCTCTGGATTTAGCAGTGGAAGGGCTAACTGGTTGTTCCTTTGTCACTGAGGGGTTATCTGCGTAAGTATTCTTCAAACCCAAGCTGCCAGGATCCTGATTTCTTATGCTGTTGGTGATCTCCAAGTTGTTGCCGCTTGAGATTTCTTGAAGCTAAATACCATAGGTTGAAAAAAGCTCCTTGGGTTTCCTTTCGTGCCATGCTGCATGTTTCCTTATGAAGACATTTTACTCTCTGCCTGCTTTTTCATCTCAGTATAGGAATGCAACCCTTTCCCAAGGCTACTTTAGTCTTCTTGCTATGCTGAGAAGAAATAATAATTTGTTTTGCCCTAGAAGGGCAAGAGCCTCATTTATTTCACTACATCACCTTAACAATATTGAGCTTTACCTGTGCTGCACTCTAATGCCTATTCTTCCATGTTTCCTTCCCTAGATGCCATGGGATACTGAATTCTACCCCCAAACATAGTAGTATATTACAACTGAAAATATCAAACACATGAGTGGAGAGGATTTGAATGGAGGGGGAAAGAGTTGAATGAAATAATTTCTATGTGGTCTCTAAATTATTTAATTTTTCTATTCATTGGTCAGGAATGGGGCAAAGTAGGAGGTGAGACTCTGAGGTTTAGGTTAACTGATGTCAGATTTCCATGGGGATATGGAAAGCTTAGACCAGTGTAACTTACTGGTAAATGGAGAGAAGAAAAACTTGAGGGGAGGGACAATTTTTTCCTACATTTTCCTCCACGTTTCTTCTGTAGTGAATAGAAGAGCTCAGGATGAATCAAAGGAAAAACATAAATCCAAGTCAGTTTTCTATTTAACTGGTTAAATGTAAACAGATTATTTTATATAAAGTATATTAAATTAAGTGGCTCTCTAGGTTTAAATTTTTTTTTTGCCACAATATTTTTTAAAATAAGCCTCACTTAATGCTTTTCCTCCTCAGTGAAGTCTCTTAAAATCCACCCTCTTAAAGAGTGTCCACATATTCTTGATCAACAGCATTATATTTATATGTAATTTTAATTATTTTTATTTTTAAAAACTTTTTCAATTAAGTATTTTTGCCCACTTTTCATCTCATGTATAGTACTTTATTTCATTTATACTATAGTATCTGGGATAGCATCAGTCACTTTTTAGGAAATACTGAGTTCCAAAGAAATGTCAGGCAAATAAATTTATAATGCCTGATAGAATGTAGGATGAGTCAATATATTTCAAGCACACATGTTTTATAAGTTAAAAAGCCATTTTCATGGGACTTAGTTCTAATAGTAGAATAAGAATTTTGGGAAATAATTGTCTCCTAGTAGCACTAGCCTCCAAATTGCCTAATATATATTTAAATTCAATTTATAAATTTTTAAATTAATCAAACAAAATTTAAAAGTTGAAAGATTTAAGTTGTTTGGAATTTTTACCCACTTATTAAATATTTGGGGTTATAAACAAGGAATTATTTCTAAAATTTAGGTTGCGCTGAAATAGCAGATGAAGTTTACATGGAAGTCATTGTAGGGGAAGAGGAAGGAACTTCTCTCCCTGAGATTCAGCTTGAGGACTCTGATGTTAATAAAACAGTTGTCCCTGTTGTCTGGGCTGCGGCATATGGTAGGACACTGGCATTTTTTCACCTGATAAGCACATAACATATGTATTTAATCAGCCTTTAAGACATTAAATATGCTGTGCTAATGCCACCATGAGTTGGCTAATATAATAAAATGCTTTACTGTGGACTGATTCATCTCTAGTTACTTTACATGATTTTTTTTCTACCACATATCTTGTACAATTTAAAATGAGCCTTGCTTAATGCACTGCATTTTTCAGTTTGATCTATTTTAACTCCTACCTGTGGTAGTGCCATAAAAAATTTCATTTTTTCTAAAACAAGAATATCCTTTGCAGATTGATCCTTCCCCTTTTGGACAAACTTATTTCATTCATTAACACTACAGATAATAAGATTTTGGGGTCTTGGAAAGAAACAGAAATTCAGGTGTGCTCTTTTAGAAAGTCTGTAATGAAAAAAAAATTACCAAGTTACTTTTATCTATTTTATTTCCTATCTAATGTACAAGATAGTCCAGGTATACTCTTTACTTTGAAAAATGTTGGTGTTCAAATACATTAATTTATCTAAACTTGGATCTCCCAAAGGTTTATTCATTCAACAGTCATTTATTATCTTCAATCTTTGGGGTACTCAGCAGAAATATCTACCAGTTTGTATTTAAGAAGTAAAACTATTTTGGATGTTAACAATTCCAAGGATGCTAACAGCAGCCCTTATTTTCAGTGTGTAACAATATCTAATCTATAGGAGTGAAAGAACTCAACAAAAAACTTTTTAATCCAAGGAATGGTAGGCAAAGTAAGATTTTGTAGGTTAAGATGTGATTCACTAGTAATCATTACAATTAGCATATCAGTTTTTAATTAGTCTTTTCTTTTTAGGAGATGATAGAAGAGTTTCCAGAAGGTATGAAGATTGTCAAGCACCAGGTGAGATAGCACTGTATGTGAGATATGAGTTAAAGATTTGACTTTGTATACTGCTTGGTAAATAAAGAGTTTGTGTCTACAGACATATTTGTTGAACTCTTACTTGCCTGGTCATATCTAATCTAGTTAGTTACATAGAAGTGGGTCTATTTGGGAAATTGGTTAATTTATAAAATGGACATAATGTATGTTAATCTGTAAATGCAGTATATTTTAGATTTCTCTCAAGATGTAAGTATCATAGGCCATAAAAGTTTGCTATGGAAAAAAATTATAAAATAGAAATTATTTGGACAGAAGAGTCAAAATTATTCATGATATCAACCACTTGTTTATGTCTTATTTGGGGTGGAACTATTTTCTTAATTTCTGTGGCAACCAGTAGATTTATATATAACTGTTATATAAAACCCGTGTGTCAGCTTAAATTTTTTAGTTTTAATACACTGTTATATAATGTTACTCCCTAGTTGATCTATTTTTTATTAAGCAAGGAGACCTTTTTTTATGATAAAATGTCTGGTTTTTCTGTTTCTATCCTTGAGAAATGTTTGACTCTCTAAACGTAGTTGTAGATTTCAGAGACATTGATGAGGAGCATAGATCACATCATGTAAGTTAATCTGACAATTTTGTAGGCCTACCTTTTTAAATTGAATTGCATAACACCACAACAGATTTGTGAGAACTGGAATTTTATGAATTACTTTCTTCTGTACTGACCCCTCTGAAATTGTAGTAAATTGCCTGTCATATTTATTTTAACATACTAAAATCAATCTTAATACTGAATACTTTTTATATCAAGTATACTATTCTGAAGTATATATATAATTGATCTGTGTTTTATGCATTACACAAAGTTGCCATGACTAATTGTTCACTGATATGTGTGTGCATAGTTCTTGCTAGATTCCTTTAATTTCATCAGCCTTCATTGGTGAAAAATTGGTCTGATGCCAAGATTTTGTGTAGGGTCATAAACTTCAGTTTCTTATGTTGCATTCATCTTATCAGCTTATTCTTTTAGGATGACTTAATTGAGATGATTTAAAGCTAATTTCACATGACTCCTATTCAAAGCGTTTCCATGTACATGTCTTTGTGAGAGAGAAAAAAAGAATGAGATGAGTATACTTCGTGAAATTTACTGCCAACATGATAATTCATTGCCATGTCATCTGTAGTTGTTCATCTAACAAAACCAAAAAAAGGTATAAATATAAATGTGTAGGTTAATGGTGGGTCAATTTTTTTCAAGGAAATACTTTGGATTCAACATTAGAAAACAGAAGTAGTACAGCAGCACAGTACCTTCAGATTTGTGATAGTATTAATACAAATAAAGTACTTAAACAAAAAGCCAAGAAGAGGAGAAGGGGAGAAACCAGGCAGTGGCAAACAGGTAAAATGCTGTTCTATGAATATTATAATGATTTGAGATTTAGAAGTATTTTTTTGAACCAAAGGAAAAAAACCTGATATTTACAGGGTAGTCCTCCCCATTTACCTGTTTGTGTATGATATAGATAATTTTTTTACATTGTGTGACTAATACTTAATGAAACTATGTTTTCTCTTTATTAAAAAGACATTTTAAAGAGAATTTTCAGATTGGTTTAACAATAAAGGGTGCTAATTTCTGGTTTTCAAAGTATGTGTGATATAACATTTTGATAGATGAATAGTCTATAGTAGAGTGCTGCTCACTACTTTTTAGTGAGCTACTTTGCTATAAATTGCTTTCAGTGTGCATTTTTGTATTACAGGATTTTATTCAACTAGTATAGTTTTCACAGAGTAAATGCCAGCTAATTTTGGCACATTTGTTGTAAAATCCTTTAAAGCAGTCGGACCAAATGTCACAATTTCCTTTCTTTTTTTATCTAGCTGTTATAATAGGTCCTGATGGACAGCCCCTGACAGTGTACCCTTGCCATATTTGCACAAAAAAGTTTAAATCCAGGGGATTCTTAAAAAGACACATGAAGAATCATCCTGATCATTTGATGAGAAAAAAATACCAGTGTACAGATTGTGACTTTACAACTAATAAGAAAGTGAGTTTTCATAACCACTTAGAAAGCCATAAGCTTATAAACAAAGTTGATAAAACCCATGAATTTACAGAATACACACGAAGATACAGAGAGGCTAGTCCACTGAGTTCAAATAAACTTATCTTAAGAGACAAGGAGCCGAAGATGCATAAGTGCAAATACTGTGACTATGAAACTGCAGAACAAGGACTGTTGAATAGACATCTGTTGGCTGTTCACAGTAAGAATTTTCCTCATGTTTGTGTTGAGTGTGGGAAGGGTTTTCGACATCCTTCTGAACTCAAGAAACATATGAGAACCCATACTGGTGAGAAGCCATATCAGTGTCAGTATTGTGTCTTCAGGTGTGCAGATCAGTCAAATCTGAAAACTCACATTAAGTCTAAGCATGGTAACAATTTGCCATATAAGTGTGAGCATTGTCCCCAAGCATTTGGTGATGAGAGGGAGCTTCAACGCCATCTGGATTTGTTTCAAGGACACAAGACACACCAGTGTCCTCATTGTGACCATAAGAGCACCAACTCAAGTGACCTTAAGCGGCACATCATATCTGTTCACACTAAGGATTTTCCTCACAAATGTGAGGTGTGCGATAAAGGTTTCCACCGTCCTTCTGAGCTCAAAAAACATAGTGATATCCATAAGGGTAGGAAGATTCATCAGTGTAGGCACTGTGACTTTAAAACATCAGATCCATTTATTCTTAGTGGCCATATCCTTTCAGTTCATACTAAGGATCAGTCATTGAAGTGTAAAAGGTGCAAGAGAGGATTCAGACAACAAAATGAGCTCAAAAAGCATATGAAGACCCATACTGGAAGGAAGATTTACCAATGTGAGTATTGTGAATACAGCACAACGGATGCATCTGGCTTTAAACGACATGTGATATCAATACATACAAAAGACTATCCACACAGATGTGAATTCTGCAAGAAGGGGTTCCGAAGACCATCAGAAAAAAATCAGCATATTATGAGGCACCACAAGGAGGCTCTTATGTAATAAGATCAATATAAAGAAAAAAGCTAATTAGAAAATTTGATATGCTACTTGGGACAAAAATGTCACTGACTCATCTGGTTTCAAAACTTGATACTAAACCATAACTTTACATTCTTTGTATTAAAGATTGTAAAATATTTGAATTGACGGGGATCTCATAGCCCTTTGAAAATTACTTAAAGAATTTAAGAAGCACCATAGAATGGTCACAGAAAACTTCTGAAGTATCTATTTAATAGTATTATATGCATAATTAAACTACAGGGGGGAAAAGCAAAGGCAAATACTTTATTTGGCTGATGTTTCTGAAGACAGAAAACATTGTTGAGGAGTTTAATAATGCTTTGCTATAGCAAGGAAGCCTCACTTTTATGCAGTTTTAGAAATGGGATGAGAAAGTAAAATGCAGTCATTCATCAGTCACTTAGTTATTGAGCCTTTTATATTGTACCTGGAAATTGAATTCCAGAAATGGCAAAAGTTTTGTGTATTCATTAAAAGAAAATTCACTGGAAAACAGGTTAATTAAGTACTATTAATGAATTTTATCACAACTCATTCAGAGCTGCTAATATTTTATCACAAGATGATATTTAAAATATAGCATTCTGTGCTTAAGTGTGAGGCAAAGTCTAAGGATTAAAGTTCACTTTTTTCCTGATGTTCAAGTTGATTGTTGTTCAGTATGGCATATATGACAAAAATATATTTGAGTCAAATGTGGCTTTCTACAATGGATGCAACATTAGTGTTGCAAACAAAATCAGCACTGTATTTCTTAAGGATCTAAAGATTAAATTGAGAGAACACAGTTTTCTTAAATATTATAATGTTTAGAGGTGTTTTTTTAGGACAGTCTTAGCAAGTACGATTGTTCTAGTCTTACTTGCTCTAATGTTTAAAGGTGCAATTTTATGCCATTATTGAAATTTTTGATTTTTTAAAATCTATATACCATATTATTAACATACATTTTCAATATGAGGCAGTATTTATGCAGTATTTAACAGAAAAATATGCTGCCAATAGTTTGGAGGTGGATATTCAGTTTACAGTGTATAAATTTAAAATATGCATCCCTTTAACAACGCTTTGTGTTAGCATGCTGCAAATCAAAATGGCGCTTAATATTAAAAGCTGGTTTAGGGAAATTTAATGAAAATCTTGTTCATAAATGTAATGCATATGATGTGTACTTTTAAGTTTTAATTGCTTCATGTTTACATTCAGCTGTTCAACATAATTAAAATGTAATTTTGCTTCATGCTATATTGTGGCTTTGTGTTTCAAATAACGTTCACCTTTCTGTTTTGCACCAGATAAGGATCAGTTCCTTGAGAATAAACTTTTTATCTTTCTTAACTTCAGAATATTAAATTTGGAAAATCTACTAAAATCGTGTGTTATGTGGCTGTAAATGATGTACACGCTGTAAAATAAGATCGTCACTGTTATGTGGGATTATTATTTCTAAATGTTACTCATTGAAATGAGCCTACAATAAAAAGCATTTATTGCACTTCAAGGTTTTATGAGTTTATTTAATGTTGTGTTGTAATGTTCATTCTGTATTAAAAGACTTTTCACTTCAAATTTTTCTTAGGCCATTTGGTCCTTTAATGTCTAGTAGAATTTTGTGCATTCAAAACAACATGAGCTAAGATTATAAACAATTATGTTAACTATAGCATGCATATTCCTCAAGAATGTGTTATTTTGCAATAATGAGATACTATAAATAAAGGTGCTCATTTTAAGACCTGAGATTTAGTATTACATAGAAAACTAAAAGTTCTTAACCAGGTTAAATGACACAATCCTGAAAGATATAATACATCAAATTATATCCCCGATATATATTCAAAAGGAAAAATGTTGATTTAAGTATTTGGGAAATATTTTTGCAAATGAGCATAAAATAACTTGTTATATTTAAACCAGTCAGCATTTATAGCACTATTAGTTGACACTCTTTTTCAGTTGGGTTATTAATTATTTAGTAATCATTAACAAAACAAGAAGAAATTTATTAGCCTCGCATATTAGACCAGTGTTACTCAAATTTAATGTCTATAGAGATCAGCTCAGGAACTTGTTAAAATGAATATTCTGATTCAATAGATGTAAGGTGGGGCCTACAATTATGCATTTATGCGTTTCTAATTTCTAATATATTAATTACACAATTATGTATTTCTAGCAGGCTTCCCTTGTGTTGTCGCCATACAAAAGAGTAAGTCAGAGAAACCTGCAAATGCAAATAACCTGAGATGGAACAAGCTTTGAGTCGACAATGGTTAGCAAGGGGGACTAATAAGAGAGGAAACCTGAGAGAAGTTTGCAATAGGAAACCAATTTAAGGAGAGGAGTAATGTGATATGATTTACATTTTGAAGATCTCTCTGGAGGCTGTGAGAAATTTTGAGAAACTGAGGGAAAGAGCCATAAGAGGTTATTTCAATTGTTCATGGTTATAGTGGAGCTGGAGAAAGGTGGCTGAATTTTAATCTATTTGTCAATTGGGCCTAGAAAACCGTATCCCAGGTAGAACAGATGTGAATTTAGCCCATGTTACAAACAAGATTTGTCTATAAAGAAAATACAGATTTTACTGGTACAAGACTCGTCTATGCCAAGACAGGGAATTACTGAAAAATTATTTTTCCAGAACAGTTCAGGGCCATTATGTGCAGATATATTTGTCTTATTGTCACTTCTAAGTGGCTTATGCCATGATGGGGAAGAAAGTATTTGGGAATTGTTATCTGGGCAGGGCCTTTACATTCAACTACTCATGTCCCATGCAGGACAACCACCAGTTTGAACCTTGAACTGCCCTTAAAGATTATGTGTGTATGTTTGTGTATAATTATCTATAATATAAATATATATAAGAGCTTTAATTGCAGAAAACTATAAACAAAAGTAGAATATAACAAACCTCTGTATAGCCATCACCCAGTTTCAAGTTATCACTTCATGGCCAATGTTGTTTCATTTATATTCTTTCTCACTCCTACCTTCATCTATTTGCACCTGATCAGCTTATTTTGATGTCTCCTTCCACAACTGGCTTAATTTGAAACACAATGAAAGGCATCATTGTAAGAATTTTTGAAAAGAGTTTTTGAAAGGAGATACAATTCTTAATATGTCTATATCCAGGGGGAAACTAATTACTCATCATCTATGAAGGCAGAAGAACAAAAGAATTCTCTTGTTCAGCTTTTTCTACTCTGCCTTGTGGGAACTAAGGAAAATCTGGCTGTGTTTGGAATTCTGTCCAGTAAGATTTTTTGAACTAATAAGGCTTCATTTAGAGGAAATATAGGACTTGATTAGAACCCTAGACTATCATTGAATTGGAATATCTTTCCAATTTCCCTACTTTGTTCACCTCCACATTATCTATCCAAAGGAATTAGCTTTTAAATGTGGAACTAGTTAAGAAAGATCTCTTAGAACCTTGGGTCCTAGATGAGACTGAATATTGTTATCAGCAATTTAAAGGCTCTGCAGAAGAAATTGATTAATTTGTAGGTTCAAGAGCATAACACTAGATACTCCAAACAAAAAATCTTGCTTGTTCCAGTTGTCATGCCTTTCTCTTTGAGTATTTCCCAAGTAACTCTGCTCCATTTTAAAATTTAGGCCAATTGACTATACTGACGGTATCCCATTTAACTTACAAAAAAATGTAAGTCCCAGTCACCTCTCATCTGATTCCAAAAATCCTGCCGTCCTAGATTCTAACACTACCCATCCTTCATAGCATGGCTGGCTCATCAGACCTCTTTAGGGAACTACGTTATCCCATTTTAAGAAATTGGTCTGCTTTTTTGAATCTTGGCACATATAAATTAAAGGGTATTCAACACTGATTGGGCTAGCAAACCAACTATAGAATCAGAGCATTATATTGCAAAGCCTGCCCCTTAACAAGGTGGATATCTAGAAAATATACTCTAATAACAATTATTTTAATGTAGTAGAATGTGAAACCAAACATAAAGACCAAGAATGTAACATCTCATTGTCTACAAGAGACCATGATTACCAAGACTGCCTAGCTATCATCTAGTTATGCAATATAACAATTCCAGTGTTACTTTGTAGACTAAAAAGAGGTTCATCTTATTCTGGACTAAATGTTGTTAAAGGTTTTATTTTAGAAGACGCAGTTGTTTATTACATTCTTCATTTATATGTCTTTTATTTATTATTTCATTTAGCCTCAGATGAACATGAAATACTTTGTATTTTTTTAATTGAACAAAAAAGTACCATGAAAATCCAGTAAGTTTAGTATTGGTATGTGGTCGGAAAGATATCCCTTCTCAGGAAGGCTTTTCACAGCATATTGTTTACTTCCAAAGGAATTATTATTTTCAAAAGAAATAAGTCATCTTTGTAGACGGTATGAGGATGACTATTAAGGTGATCTAAATTGAGTAGTGAGGTGGAATTTTTTAAAAGCTTTTTGTTCTTGTTGTATTGTCTATGTTAAGAAAATGTAATATAGCTAAAGCACCATTACAAGAATGGGAAGAGTGTAACACCTTTGGGTTCCCTCCCACTGTGGGAGTTTTCTGTCCTCTCAATAAATTCTGCTTTCAAAAAAAGAAAAAAAAAACAAGAATGGGAAGAATGCTTTATGGACTCACATGTGAAACAAGTGAATAATGGGACTTAGAAAACGTAGGTTTATAAGAAAAGAAATTATAATTTAAATCAGAAAACTGCATAAATTCTAGGTTGAGCAATTTTAAAAGTAGCCCACATCAGGAAGGCTTATTTTGTTTTGTTTTGTTTTTAATGAAAGTTGTGCTTGTTAGTTCCAACATAAACATTCACATGTTAATAATTTCCTGGCAAAAATATATAGCTAAGCTAAAATTATTCCTGCACATTTCCCACTTGAATTTTTACAAAAACCATACATATACTTTAAATATTTTATTTATACATGTTAAACAGATTACTTTGCATGCCATTACATGGTCTCCATTTTATTTGACAAAAAAATGAAAACATACAGGAATAGAAATTAGATAAATAAGCATTTCTCTTCTGACATCTTTTCAGTTTTCACAGAAAGTTGGGTGAAATTTGTGAGAAGAAAAGACATCACTGTTACTATTGATCGTATTCACAAATTGGAAAAGAAACATTTAAGTGATCATCATTCAAATATCATTAACTTGTATACAATTTTTCGTTATTATATAGATTATATATTTTAAAATCTACATGAGGAAGCATGCAAATTTCCCTGATTCAAATGATATAATTCACCAAATAACATTAAAAGTTAAATATTATAAGATGAGGAAATATATTTCACCAAACTACTTATTCTTCAAAGAAACATTCTATGCAAAAAAAACTCTTGGATTTTTTTGAATGGTTCCTTCCTTTTATTATAAACCTTATTTTTTCTTCAGATATCTGATTTAGACTCCTATTTTATGATCATTTCTTTCTTCTCGGTCCATTTAATTGTGTATTTCTTCCCTATTATCCATGATTGTGTTGTATTACAACTTTTAAAATTAAGTATAATGAGGACCTTGTTATGACTCCAATTCACTATCCATGGATTAAGTGCTTAACTGCTATAAAATTTTGTACACTGTTATTTTTGAGTATTTTAACAAAATATCACACCTATTCTCATTTTCCGATAGTAATGATGGCCACTTTCTATTGAGCTAATAAAAACTTTCCATTATTTCATTTATAATGTGTGAATAGCATAGTACACTTTTGTTACAGTTACATATATGAATAGTTAGCAGAGGAGAAACTTCTGTTGCTCCTACATCAAGGAAAAAAATATAGGACTATATAACTTGTGAAGAATATTGACCTTTTCTATCACAAAATTTTGATACATTTGGAATTTATGTTACAGAGTGCAACATTTTAGCTAAAGTACTATGATCATAAAAAATAGGCTTTTAGCTTTATATCCATACCTATTTGAATATTTCTAAAAAATAATAGTAAGCATTTTTTCATTTATGGTTTGATTTAGTGTATTGCCTCATCTGTTATCTTAACAGTATCTTAGTATAATGAATAAATATTAGAATATAATTATAAGATATGACAGTTTTATACAGATATTTGCAATGATATTTCAGTGTAAAACTTCGTTCACATATAACCCAAATGTATTTGTTTGCCTTAATCTATACTATTTGTTTGCCTTAATCTATACCTTGAGAAGGAATAATTCTTAACTTTATCCAGATGAGTTCAAATTAAGGAACTTTATTCTTATCTTGTAATATATTTTAAAAATACTTGTGTCTACTTCTGTTCACTTTGTAAGGTCGTTAGTGCCCAATTACTCAACCAACTGCTACATATATTAAATACTCTACTACAAAAAATTGCTTCCAAGTAGAATAAAGCTATCAAGTATTTGCTGTTGCTATTTTATTCTCCAAGCCTTTTTAGTTATATAATATTTCAGTGTTGTGTTTGCATACCACTATCAAAAAGTCTACCTTCCATCTACCCACTACCACCATATAGTGCTACAAGTTTTTTAGGAAACGGAGGGTGTAGTGCTCATTTGGGGAGGCTATGCTTTGAAAGCACAGATTTGCCATGGTACTAGTATGTACTTAGAACCAGAATAGCATAGTGGATTTAGTTATTTAAAAAAAGTTATTATCCCATTTCCCTGCTAACTGAAATTAACCATCACCTTTGACTTAGTTATATCTCTGAGAGATATAAATAGCATGTAATAACATATATTTTTAGTCACAAAGCTTAATGTGAGAAAAGCAAATATAAGCTGTATATAGTATACATTAAACTATTTTTTAAAATTCAGTAGTATTTTTTGTTAAAGAAAACATTATTTAATCTTGTAGCTGAACTGCATGCCTCTTATCAGAAAAAAATCTTCTAATGGCATACTTTGTAAAATCTCTGCCCCAACAAATTAGTTCAGTACCTAGGAAGCACTCTATCTGAAAAAATAATGGGCTATGTTCTATAGTGTCTGCAATCGAAGGTTAAACAAGCAGGTCCTTCTTTCAGTTTGTGTTTTTATATTGAATACATAAATGTTAAAGAAAGGATTCAAGTCTCATAAATGGCTGGGGAAACTGTCATCAGAATAACTAATTCATTTCATTAGATTTGTTGAGTAGTAGCCTGGTTCAAAATACTGATTGGCCCTTAGTGATGGAAAAATAACAAAGTACTAATGCAGACATACAAAAAAACATCTTTAAGTTGTAATACTTTAAAGTGGATTCATTCATGGCTAGAAAAGAAAAAAAAAGGTTATCTTACAAATGGTTCATAATTAGTTTAAGACATTGTTACTATTGTATGCTCACAATTATGGAAAATTATTTAAATTCATACATATAAAAGCAATGGACACGCATTGCACTTTTGTGGCACTTTTTTATATGTACATTCAATGAGACAATTATTTGTCTATCTGACTTTAGTCAAGATATGTTTCAAATGAGTTTAAGCAGGAGGGAGGAAGGATTGAGTAGATTTTCTCCCTAGTGTCATATTTAGAGTTTAAATACAGTCAAACATCTTTGTTAATAAATATAGATCGGTTATCTGTGAAATTAAATATATTTTGAACTTGCTACCAGTTCTATAATTCATTCAAATGCCAATTCTAATGTTTATTGTTGCACATTTTTTATGGAGAGAGAAGTAGTGGCTACTCATTATTTGGCAAGTCCTTATACTGTTGCCACCTCTGGGGCATATGTAGTTAGTAGTTGCAATTGCTTCTCAGTCTTAACTTTAAGCATCAAATTATCTCCAAGTGACAAAATCTAAATGCTTTGCTGACTTGCTCTTGCTGCTCATCGGGTTCTTGGGTCATCAAGTACCCTTGGTGAGTTGATAATTTGCAATAAGTAATATTCAACTAATTAATGACCTAAGAAAAACAACATATTTCAAAATTTGTAATATGCAATTATTTTGATTTGGGGATTAATAAACATTGGCTGCTTCCATTGATGAAAACAACCATATTTACAAGATTGATGGCTTGATTGTAAAGAACTTCCGAGCTAAACATTTTCTGAATTTTTTGTTTACTCAAATATTTGAGCTTGTTTGACCAAAACATTTTAAAGTTATTTAACAAATGCTAAATTTTATTAAGTATACATCTGAAGTGTAGTTTAAATATTTCTTCAAAATGTTCTGCAGAATACTTGATTGATATTTCCATAGTTATCTATTGCTCATCATGGTATACTTAAATATTTTAAGAATATTATTGAAGTATAGTAAATACCAAACATGTAGGAAAAGTGGACATATTATATACATTCTACTAAATGAATTTTCCCAAACTGAACATGTATATGCAACCATCACCTAGACAAAAAAAGAACAGTATTAGTAACCCCCCCGAAGCCCTCTTTATGCTCCCTTGCAGTCAGTATACACCCCCCAAAGATAACCACATCTCAAATTTAATAAGCCTAGATTAATTTTACCTACTTTTATTACCTAAGCAGTTTGACAAGTGGAGAATTTTAACAACAACAACAAAAAAAACACAGATTCTTTTCACAACGTTTTAGTCAGATTTTCTATTGTTTAAGAGCTGGGATTCTCAACCCTTCTTCTGTTCATTGCACCTGAAGGATATCACCCAATCCTGTGATCCCTATCAGTGGCTTACTATTAGAACTTCTTGCAGTAGTGTACCGTCAAAGAGCATTCTGTTCTATTAGCAGGGTTTCTCAACCTCAACACTATTAATATTTTGGGTTGAATAATTACTTGTTGTGGGGGACTACCCTGTAGATTGTAGTATGCTTAGCAGCATCCTTGACCTCTGCTTGTTAGATGCAATAATACCCACACACCTGGTTGTGAAAACCAAAAATGTCTCCAGACATTGCTAAATGTCCCCTAGCACAGAAGGTTACCTTCAGAGAGAAGTACTGTGCTAGGGAATATACACTCAACCTTCTTTACCCATGAATTTCACACCCATAGATTCAACAAACTATGGATTGAAAATATTTGAGAAAAAATAATGTATATTTACTAAACATGTACAGAATATTTTTTCTTGTATTACTCTCTAAACAACATAGTATGACAATTATTTACATAGCATTTGCATTGTATTAGGTTTTAACAGTAATCTAGAGATGGTTTAAAAGTATACAGGAGGATATGATAGGTGATATATAACTACTATACCATGTTATATAAGGGACTTGAACATCTGCAGATTTTGGTATCCGCAGGAGATCTTTGATCCAATTTCTTACACATACTAAAGGCCAATTGTATATCACTTGTTTGATGAGTACTACTTTAAAGGTTAATAGGTTAATAAGTCAGAGTTTTAGGAAAGTAGCTTTCAGTCCTTTATAAGAAGAGAGTTTTTATAATCCGTCCCTTTTGCAATGGACTGGACCACTTAGAAAGATGCTAAGGTCCGTGTTATGTGATCATCTTGAAAGATGTTGTAGAAGGTAGAGTAGGTATTAGAGTACATGACTTGTTGGCAACCTCACTATAATTGTGGGATTTTTTTTTTTTTTTTGAGTCAGTATTCCACTTTGTTGCACAGACTGGAGTGCAATGACGCGATAATAGCTCACCATAGCCTAAAACTCCTGGACTCAAGCAATCCTCTCTTCCCAGCTACCCAAATAGCTGGGACTACAGGCACATGCCACCATGCCTGGCTGTTTTTGTTTTATTTTATTTTTTATTATTTTATTTTTTGTAGAGACGAGGTCTCGCCATGTTGCCCAGGCTGGTATTTAACTCCTGGACTCAAGCATTCCTTCCAGTTTGGCCTCCCAAAGTGCTGGGATTATAGGAGTGAGCCACCATAACCAACCAAACTGTGGAATTTAAAGCTGAAGGATTTTACAATCTAGTGAAAAAGACAGAGACATCTCTTTTCTTCTTTTAAAATCCTAAAAAGAATAAGTATTCAAGACTGCAAGACAAATTTTATTAAAACATGCCCCTTTTCAAGTCCTCAACTTTCTTTTATAAATGTCTATTACATTTGCTACCTGCCTTAGAAAAAAGAGGATAAATTTCAGTGGAATTTTAAAAATAATTCCTGGGATATTCTAAGAAAGAAATAAAATTTGCATATTGCTAATGTTAACCTTCTTCCTCTTTGGGGTAAAAGCATCTCATTTATTTTAGTTTAAATAATCAATTATAGGCCGGGCTCGGTGGCTCAGCCTGGAATCCCGCGCCTTTGGGAGGCTGATGTTAGTGGATTGCCTGAGCCCGCGGGTTTGAGACCCGCCTGGGCAACGAGACCTCATCTCTACAATAAATCAAAAAATCGGCTGGGCATAGTAGCTCATGCCTGTAATTCCGGCTACTTGGAAGACTGAGGCAGAAGGATCGCCGGAGCCCAGCAAGTCGAGGCTGCGGTGGCCAGGAGCAGCCACTGCACTCCAGTCTGTGCGACAGAGTGAGACTCCAACTCAAAAAAAAAAAAAATCAATTATACTACTTCATATATGAATCTTTCCAAAGTTGCTTAATTCTCATTATATATCAGTAAAAGAAACAAAAAAGTCTTAAAAGAAAAAAAATACTCAGAATTTTTAGTTTGTTTGATCTTTTACCTTAATTTTAAAAGACTATTCCTATAGTCAAAATAAGGCTACAAATATTCAAGTGAACTTACACAAGTCCATTTGTCTTCTGTTTTCTCAATCACAATAGTCTGTGTGTCACTACCTGGTGGTATATATTCATAGTCGTCATACAGGAGGCCTAGGATGGGATATTGTGTTCTGTACCTATACAGAAGAAAATAATTAGTTTACAGGATACATGAGAAAACAATTCATTCATTTCTAGTCACTCCTAGTTTGATTACCCTTATTAAGTCAATTTGGCTCTGAATGGCTTTTAACTGTTCAATAGACAAAGATTTTTCTACATTATTTTCAATAGAATAAAGGGGAAGGACTTCTGGTTCTGGCTGTGATGGCCCACTGGCAGCACAGGACTGTGATCAAAGGGAAGGGAACCAAATGTTATGAGACCTTACAAGTGCCTAGCTCACTACCTGGGGAGATTTTCTTGGTGAGAGAATAGGAAAAGGTAAGCCAAACATCCCAGCAGTCTCACCAAATGTGACAGAGTTTACAGTAAATATAGGCCAAGGCAGCCAGAATTTGTGGGGCAGATTATAAGACAAAAGAGAGCTACATAGATGAAGAGAGGTCAGGAGATCTATAGACGCTTGCCCAAGGGTCTTTGGGTGAGTATCAATCAGGGTTTATAAGTAAAGAAGCTACTAAGACTGAGGAAAGAATCACTGAAAAGGAGCAGGCTGGCAATCTTTGGAGCTTACAGGGATAGTAATATTTTGCGTTCCAGTAGCCAGAGTGGAAAAAAGTCAGATAGATACCACAGAAGAGTATTGACTTAGTGGTGGGATAAAATTAGCCTAAACTACAGGTTGTTCTAACAGAGTTTAAAAGCAAAGTTATATGTTTTAAACCGTTTCCATGTGACTTCATCTCAGAACAAAACCCCAAATATTTTATGTAACACCAGTAAACTAGAACTCAATAATATAAAATCACAATTTGTGGCATTTAATAAAAAAATTAGCAGTCATGCTGTGAAGCAGGAAAATATGACTAGAAGTGAAGAGAAAAATAAATTAGTAGAACTAAACCAAGAATCAACACTGATTAAAAAAATGAACAGGCAAAGTTGCATCTATTGGAAACATATAACATATATAATGTATATTCAATAAGTTAGAGGAAAGCATGAGCACAATGAGGATAGAGATGGAAGATATTTAAAAGATCGACATTCAACTTCTAAAGATACATTAGATGGAATTAACAACAGCTTAGGCACTGCAGAGTCTTTAAAAATAGTAAATTTGAAGATATCAAGAGAAATAATACAAAATAAAACATGAGAAAAATTGTATACAGCATAAGTTATCTGTGGAAAGTATCAGGTGCCCTTATGTATAATTGAAGTCCTGTCAGATAGGCAGAAGACAAAAATTATTGAAGAAATAATGACCAAATTATTTCCAAATTTGATGAAAAGCTATAAACACATTTCCAAGGAGGTTAGCGAACCTCAGGAAAAAGAAACATGAAGAAAACTACAGAGACACATCATTATCAAATTGTTCAAACAATGGTAAAGAATCTTAAAAGCCAGAGAAAAAAGAACATTACTTAAAGAGCAAAAATTATTAATTATCAGAAAACTTCCCAAACACAATGAAAGTCAGAAGACAGTGAAATCACACCTTTGAATGACTTAAAAAAGAAACCTATCAGCTTACTAGTCTACACACAGAAAAAAACAATTTTGAATAATGAAGACAAGATAAAGTTTGTTTTGAAACTTTAAAAACCAAGAGAAGTCTTAAAAGATGTTTTTCAGGCAGAGGGAAAATGATACAAGATAGAAGTTTGGATCTAAGCAAAGGAATCAATAGCACATGAAAATATAAATAAGTGGGTAAATATAAAACATTGTTTTTCTTATTGTTAAAATTTCTTTAAAAGATAATTTACTGTTAAAATAAAAATAATGTATTTGAGAGCTTATAATACATGTAAAGGTAAGTATATATGACAAAAATAGCAGAAAATATAAAGAGGAAATGGAAGTTTACTTTCATAAAGTTATCCTACATGTGATGGGGTATAATATTATTTGAAGGTGGAAAGTGATGAGTTAAAGAAGAATGCTATAAACCCCACATCAATCACTAAAAAATACTTAATAAGCCAATGCAACAGGTAAAATTCAATAATAAAAAATAATCCAAAAGAAGAAAGGAAGAAAGGAAAAGGAAAATAAAGAAAATGTGGGACAAACAGAAAACAAATAGCAAGATGGTAAATTTAAACCAAACCATATAGATACATACAGTCTAAACATTCCATTTAAATGAGATACAAACTCAAGGTTCAACTATAGGGATGTTATTTATAAAAATGAACCATAAAAACCACAGCACTTTACATATAAAAAACTTATAAAGACAAAGGATGGAAACATGTTCCATGCCATGTCTAATCAAAACAAAATTGGAGTAGTTATATTAATATCAGATGAAGTAGTTTTCAGAACAAGAAGCATTATTACAGATTGAAAGGGTCATTTGATCATGGTAAAGGTGTCAATTCATCAACAAGATGTAGAAATCCTAAATGTTTGCCACTGGAACATAATCACAAATGTTTATGTACCTCTTAGTAGAAATTCAAAATAGAGCTGGGCTTGGTGGCTCAGCCTGTAATCCCGTGCCTTGGGAGGCTGAGGTGAGTGGATTGCCTGAGCCCGTGGGTTTGAGACCCGCCTGGGCAGCGAGACCTCATCTCTACAATAAATAAAAAAATCAGCCGGGCGTGGTAGCACATGCCTGTAATTCCAGTTACTCGGAAGGCTGAGGCGGAAGGATCGCTGGAGCCCAGCAGATCGAGGCTGCGGCGGCCGGGAGCGGCCACTGCACTCCAGTCTGGGCGACAGAGTGAGACTCCAACTCAAAAAAAAAAAAAAAATCAAAATAGATGAAGCAAAAATTGATAGAACTGAAAGGAGAACTAAGCAAATCTACACTTGGAATTGGAGATTTTAGCATGCCTTTCAATATAATTCATATAAGAATTAGAAGAAATTAGTAAATATATAGAGGTAAACAGCACTTTTAGCCAAATTGACCTAAACTACATTTATAAAACACTCCACCTATTAAAAACAGAATATACATTCTGTTTTCAACAGCACATGGAACATTTAACAAGAGAGTCCATATTCTGGGCCACAAAATACATCTCAATAAATTTAAAATTGTTGAAATAATGTGAAATGTTCTCCAACCATGATGGAAAGAAATTAGACTTTTCAGCGTCTTGGACGGATTTAGAGTCTATAATATTCGGTAATCTATCGCAGAAACAAATATATGAGTACTACATGTACTCACTCATAAACAGACCCTGAACATTTGTCATAATACTATAAGAAAGGGATTGGCATTAGTGAGACACTGCCAAGGGGGAGGCATATAACATTAATAAGGGTACCCAAACTTCATCTGCACGATGACCACTTATGTACCCAATCCTGAATTGCACCCCACATTTTAAAATAAAAAATAGTAATTAAAAATAAAGAAAAGGGAAATTAAAGAATATGTTGAACTGAATGCAAATGAAAACACAATTTATCAAAATTTTGGAATACAGCTAAAACAATGCTTAAGCAAAAATTCATAGAATTAAAAGATTTATATTTTAAAAAGAATAGTCTAAAATCAATGACCTAAATTGTCCAGATTTAGATACTAGAAAAGAGTGAGAAAAGTTAGGGAAAAATATTATTAAAAAATAAAGTGAAGAAATTAGTGAAATAGAAAAGAAGGAATCAGTAGAGGGAAATCAATTAAATTGAAGGCTGGTTCAATTTAGAATAACATTAAAATTGATATGGCTCTAGCCAGACTGATGAGTAAAGAAAGAGAAAGCATAAAATTTACCAGTATCAAGACAGAGAGAAGGGATATTACCACAGATTCTACAGTCTTTGAAAGTATAATAAAGGAATATAATGACAGGCATATGGTAAACAAAGTAGACAACTTAGGTGAAATTCACAATTTTTTTAAGAGACACAAACTACAAAAGCTCACCCAAGAAAAAATAGATGATCTAAATAATTATAGGTCTGTTTTAAAAATTGAATTTGTAATTAAATACTTTGACACAAAGTTAACTCCAGCCTGGGATGGCTTCATTAGTTAACTCTACCAAACATTTAACACAGAAATAATACTAATTTTACAAAAACTCTTCTGGAAAATAGAATAGTAGGCCATACTTCTCAACTCATTCTATGAGGTCAGCATTACTCTGATGACAAACAGCCATAGGCATTACTAGAAAATAAATATACAGACCAATATCCCTGGTGAACATAGATGTCAAATTCTTAACATTTTAACAAATTAAGAGTAAAAGGAAACTCATTACAATCCAGCAAGATTTATTCCAGTAACAGGAGGTTTAATATTTAAAATCAATATGTTTCATCATTTTAATAGACCAAAAAATAAAAATTTGATTGGGCATAGGACTTCTAGAATAGAGCAGTAAGGAGTTTGACTGACTCCCCTCACAATAAATCAATAATTTGACTAGTAAAAATTATATTTTTTCAAAAAAAGGATATCAATCAATTAAAGTCTCTGGAACTCATTTTAAGGAAAGACATCATAGAAAACATTCAAGAAAATCTACTAGACTTCATTAAGAACACTAAGAGTCTATCATATTTGAGCCATGGCTTTCTCTGTTAACCTCTTCCTTAGCTCCAAGTTGCACAAGCTCCACTCTGGGACATACAAACAAGAAAACAGTGGCTCCCGCTACCTCCAGCTCTTTAGCCAGGGACTATGGTTTTATTTCAGGATAAGAATGCTGCCTATGTTTCTCAGCCAACTGCCTCCTATGCCCTAGTCCCATGTTGTAGGCAAGAGTGACTGAGAAGTTTGTGCTTTCTTCCTCTACCCTATCCCCTGACTTGTAAGATGGAAATTCTGCTCCAGACATGGCAGGCTGAGAAAATTGGGTTCCTACTCCTTGGTCAGGAGTTCTAGTATGGGAAGAGCAAGCCAAAAGACCAAAGGCTGCCACATCCTCTCAACCAAAGGGGCACTGATGGAACAGGGGTGTCATACTGGAAAAAGCAATTGCCTGCTCCAGTTCTAGTGCAGTGGCATAGAGATTCTGCCCAAGGCAAACGGCAAGCTATAAGGACAAAATATTTGCAGCTCTGTGTGATGAAACTGACTTTATTTGGAATAGATAATGCAGAAATCCTTGTTCAACAATGGTGGTCTTGGTTAAGAGCAATTAAGAGGAGGCTAGGAGTTCTAGGATACAAGAAAAATGACAGAGAAGTCTGAGGTTTAATGAAGAGAAATAAGCCAAAACAAAGCTAAGAAGAAGTCTCCTGGGATCACAGTCATCTCTGATGGTCAAGAAAGCTGTGTATATGTGCTAGGCCACACTCATGCTGGAGCAAAAAGAGCGGGGTGTGGGGGAGACAAGAAAGCACTCTTCAAGCGGGACAGACCGTCAACATAGGGCAAATGACTCACTGGCACAAAGGATTTAAATGTAACCTCTGACCAATCATTGGACAAAAATCTATTCTGGAGCCGGGCTCGGTGGCTCAGCCTGTAATCCTGCGCCTTTGGGAGGCTGAGGTGAGTGGATTGCCTGAGCCCGCGGGTTCGAGACCCGCCTGGGCAGCGAGACCTCATCTCTACAATTAAAAAAAAAAAAAAAATCAGCTGGGCGTGGTAGCGCATGCCTGTAATTCCAGCTACTCGGAAGGCTGAGGCGGAAGGATCGCCAGAGCCCAGCAGTTCGAGGCTGCGGTGGCCGGAAGCGGCCACTGCACTCCAGTCTGGGTGACCAAGTGAGACTCCAACTCAAAAAAAAAAAAAAATCTATTCTGACACAGGAACAATTTCTAGGAAACCAGGCTAAAAATAAAATCAGATTCATACCTGGCAGTCTGAACAACTGTATGCATGCCCAAAGCTGCACTCTCTCATATGCAATCAGAGAAGGAGCTTTCAACCTACTAGTGTCTGGCTGACTGTGACACAAACAAACAAAATTCCCTAAACTGTGATAGCAGCTTCCAAGTCACACACATATCTGAAAGTGTGAAAATCTAACTGGTTAAGGTGGCATAAGCACATCTTTTTACCAATAAGTGGTTTATGCAAGCCCAGGGGAACCTCCTAGGCAGTTAAATTAGAAGGAAAAAAAAAAAAAGAGAAAACATCCACACAGGGGCATCAGAATCTACACATTTTGGAGAAAAAAAAGACATAAATGTTCTTTTTTAAAAAATTTTTTATTATAAAGATGTGGGATACAATTCATGTTTAGGTATACAAACATTGATCATGCAGGTACCCCTGTTAATGAGGTATGCCCCTCCCTCCCCTAGCAGTTTCCCTCAACTGCCAATCCCACAACCCCCCTCCGCCAACAACAGTTTCTCATTACTGCCAATTGCTTTCTTAAAAGTTCTTTAGCCAAATCACTAAACAAATCAACAACCAAGCAAACAATCCTTAGCAAGAAATAGGGGTGTGGAGACAGGGATTAGCATCCAGAATCACTGCAGTGTATTATCGAAAATGTCTAATGTTCAACAAACAATTATAAAACATGCAAAGAAGGAAGAAATGGTGAGACATAAGGGGGGGATGTAGGCAATAGAAACTACTTTTAAGTAGAGCCACATGGTGGACTTAGAAGACAAAGACTTCAAATAAGCTATAATGAATATATACAAAGTGGTTAAATAAGTAATGGAAGGTGATGTCAGTGAAAATGGCAGGGTAACAACTTCCAGAAATTCTCTCCTCCATAAAACAATAAGAAAACTGGCACAAAAATGTCAAAAACTAACTTCATCAGAACTCTGGAAACTAACGAAGTTTTACAGTAGTTAGCATTTATTCAGGAATAAGAGTTAAATCTTGGTAAAAACACCAAACTGTGTGGTGTTTAACATTGTCCTACTTTCATCTCTGTCTCTCCAGCTATGCAATAGAATTTAAAAGCAGCAACCCACAATCTTGGTGAAAATCAGCAACTTAGCAACCACTGGAAGACAAAATGTAGTTGGAGTGCCTTCAAAAGCACATTGCCATTATTGGAATTGTCATCATTTTATTTGTCTGTTGATTCCATGGGAAATCTTACTTGTAAGACTGTCTTTTTTAACCTGATTTGTAACTCAACTAGTTTGAAAAGTTTCCCTCATCCCCCGGGAACATTTATCAAACACAATCTACAGAAATTGTTTAATGTCACAACTAACTCAGGTGGCTATAACAGTTCAGAAAGACTAGAGGTTGACCAAAACAGTAAAAGGAAAAACTGAGGAATGAAATGTTCATAAGGGGCTTAGAAAGTTGTGATATATTCCCTGGAATCTAGAAGACCACAAGCATGTGCAGGGCTCTGCACATGCCCAGGGCTGTACACATGCTAAAGAAGGACAGGAGGAAACCCTGAGCCCTCACCACTGGCTGACCTTGAATCTCTGTGTGAGAAGGAATTGAAGGCTAAGGTTGAGCCATAAATTGCCAATTAGAAAATTAAATACATGCCCAAAGACACACACAGGGCCTCTCAATGAAAACTGGGGGTCCTACTGATTTCAGGTGTTTAAAGAAACCTCTATTCAATTGTAAAATATACACTAAGCAAAATGTGCAAAGACTCCAATGGTTACATATGAAAAGAATGCAGACTTTATAGAATTAAATCAGAAAAGTCACTAACCAAACAAATAATATCAATAACAAACAGTAATATCAATGAAAACCTTGGCAGAAAGGAGAATCTAATTTTCAGTTACCACATTATATTATTTGAATGTCCAATTTTCAATAAAAAGTTATGAGACATGTGAAAAAACAAGAAAGTATTGACCATAATGAGAAAGACAAATGAAACTATCTATTAAGAAGCCCATATGTTATACTTATATAGCTTTTAAATTGGCTATTTTAAATACATTCAAAATATTAAGATGACTATGCCTAAAGAACTAAAAAAAAAAAAGGATGTGAATTATGCCTTATTAAATAAACAACATCATTAAAGAAAGAAAACTCACTTTTTAAAAGAACCACAGAAATTCTGAGGTCAAAAATAAAGTAACTGGATTAAAAAATCATCTAAGGGTCTCAACAACAGACTTGAGTAGGCAGAAGAAATAATCAACAAACTTGAAGAAAGTCAATTGGGTTTATCTAATCTGAGGAACAGAAAGCAAAAACAATGAAGAAAAATAAGCAGAGCCTCAGATAACTGTGAGACATCATAAGCAGGCCATTCACCTAATGGGAATACCACAAGAAGAGAAGGGGAAAGTGGAAGAAATAATACTTGAAGAAATGATGTCTACAAACTTTAAATTTGATGACAAATATTAATTTATACATTCATGTAGCTCAACAAATGCCAAATAGGAAAAAAAAAAACAAAAAAACAAAAAACAGAGAGCCACACCTTCACACACAATAATAAAAGTGTCAAAAGCCAAAGGCAAAGAGAGAATTTTGAAAGCACCAATAAAGAAACAACTTATTATGTAAGAAGGACCCTCAGTGAGATTACAAATCAATTTTTCATTAGAAATTATGGAGGTCAGAATGCAATGGTTTCAAATTCAAAGTGCTGAAAGAAAAAGGAAAAAAAACCTGTCAACCCAGAATTCTTTATTGAACAAAACTGTTCTTTAAAAATGAATGAAAAGTAATATGTCCCCATACAAACAAAAACTCAAAGAATTTTTCACCAGCAAATCTGTCCCACAAATACTATAGGAATTCCTTCAGACTGATTTCTTTTTCTTTTTTTTTTTCTTATTTTTTTTTTAAAGAAAGGATCTTGTTCTGTTACCTAGGCTGGAATGCAATGATGCAATCATGATTCATTATAGCCTTGACTGCCTAGGTTCTAGCCATCTTCCCACCTCAGTCTTTTAAGTAGATAGTACTACAGACGTGTGTCACCATGGCCAGCTAATTTTAAAAAAATTGTAGAGATGGGTCTCACTATATTTCCCAGGCTGGTTTTAAATTCCTGGCCTCAAGCAATCCTCCTGCCTTGGCCTCCCAAAGTGCTGGAATGACAGGCATAAGTAACCACACTCATCCTTGGGCTGAAATTTGAGTACTCTAGACAGTAACTCTTTTGTCTCCTGTCTTATTTTACAAATAATTGCATGATGCAATAATTATAAATCTGTGTTAATGGTCACAACATGTAAAGATGAGATTCTCATGAAAACGAGCACAAATGAGGGCAAAGAGAACAGGTCTATATAAGAGAAAAGTATTTTGCATGTTATTGAAAGCAAGTTTCAATAATTTATTCTAAACTAGATAGTCATAGATGTTAAATAAAATTTCAGGGAAAATCTACAGAATAAAACTCAAAAGATATAGTAAAATAAATTAGAATGGAATTTAAATATTACATTTGAAGACATTTTACTCAAAAGAAGGCAGAAATGGAGTAATAGAAGGACAGAAGGACAAAAAATATATAAGACATATAGAAAACAAATAGCAAAACAGTAAGTGTAAATCTTAACTTATAAATTACATTAAATGTAAGTGGATTAAACATTCTGATTAAAAGTAGAGATGATGGGGCTCACACCTGTAATCGCAGCACTTTGGGAGGTTGAGGTGGGAAAATCCCTAGAAACCAGATATTTAAGACCACCCTGGTAGCATAGTAAGACTCCATCTCTACAATTTTTTTAATTGGCTGGGCATGGTAGCACATGCCTGTAGTACTAGCTAATTTATAGGCTGAGGTGGAAGGGCACTTGAGTTTAGGAGTTAAAGGTTACAGTAAGCTGTGATTGCACCATTGCAGTCAAGTCTGGGTGATGGAGTGAGACTCCTATCTTTATTTTTTAAAAAGTAGAGAATGATAGAGCATACAAAAATCATAATTCAACTGTTTGAAATCCACAAGAGTCACACTTTAGATTCAGAGACACAAATAGGTTAAAAATGAAAGGATAGAAAAAGATATTCCATACAAATAGTAACCAAAAGAGAGCTTGGTGGCTACATTAATATGATAAAAATAGTATTTAAAACAATAATTTTTTCAACAGGTAAAGAAGGATACCTGTTCTTCCTTCAAGAATCCATCAAGAAGATATATATCAATCCATCAAGAAGATATAATAACTATGAACCTATATGGGCATAACAACAGAGCTCAAAAATACATGAATCAAAACAAGACAAAATTGAAGGAGGTAATTAAATGATAATATTTGGAGACTTTAATACCCATTTCCATATTTGATAGAATAGACAGGATATGAACAAGAACACTGAAGACTTGAACAGCACTATAAACCCTCTTGACCTAAAAGATATCTATAGAATTATCAACCTAACAACTGAATACATATTTTTCTCAAAAATATGCATGTGCAATGTTCTCTAAAATAGACCATATATTAGACTATAAAACAGAATTTGATAACTTTAAAAAGACTGAAAATGATAGATACCAGAGACTGGGAAGGGTTGGTGGGTAGAAGGGGGTGTTAAGAGAGGCTGATCAATGAGTACAAATGTACAGTTAGAAGGTATAAGTTTCAGTGTTCAGTAACATAGTAGGGTGACTATGATTAGCAACAACATATGGTATATTTTATAATAGCTAGATGCGAGAACTTGAAATGTTCCCAACACATAGACATGAGAAATACTCATGGTGATAGATATCCCAAATACCGTGACTTGATCAGTATACATTCAATGCACTTAACACAACATCACCGGGTTCGGTGGCTCAGCCTGTAATCCCATGCTTTGGGAGACTGGTGTGAGTGGATTGCCTGATCCCGCGAGTTCGAGACCCACCTGGGCAACTTGGCGAGACCTCATCTCTACAATAAATCAAAAAATTAGCCGGTTGTGGTAGCACGCCTGTAGTTCCAGCTACTTGGAAGGCTGAGGCAGAAGGATCGCCAGAGCCCAGCAGGTCAAGGCTGCCATGACCAGGAGTGGCCACTCCAGTCTGGGAGACAGAGTGAGACTCCAACTCAAAAAAAAAATCACATGTACTCCATAAATATGTAAAATATTATGTTTCAATTTTCAAAAGGGAGACTATCATACAAAATATGTTCTCTGACTACAATGGAATAAAGTTAAAAATAAATAATAGGGCAGGCTCGGTGGCTCAGCCTGCAATCCCAGCACTTTGGGAGGGTGACGTGAGTGGATTGCCTGAGCCCACGGGTTCGAGACCCACCTGGGCAATTTGGCGAGACTTCATCTCTACAATAAATCAAAATTAGCCAGGCGTGGTAGCGTGTGCCTGTAATTCCGGCTACTCGAAAGGCTGAGGTGAAAGGATCGACGGAGCCCAGTGGGGTGAGGCTGCAGTGGGAGCCCAGTGGGGCGAGGCTGCAGTGGCCAGGAGCATGCCACTGCACTCCAGTCTGGGCGACGGAGTGAGACTTCAACTCAAAAAAATGAAAAAAATAAATAAATAAATAAATAATAGTAGGGAATTTGGGAAGTCCACAAATACATATAAATTGAGTAACATTCTTAAATAATGAATGGTTCAAAGAATAAATAAAAAGAGAAGTCAGGAAATACTTTGAGATGACTGCAAATGAAAAAACCAACATACCAAAATTTGTGGGGTATAGTGAAAGCTGTGCTCAGAGGGAAATGTATAGCTATAAACTCTTATTCCATAAAAGAAGTACAATTTCAAATCAGTAATCTAGACTTCCATCTTAGCAACCAAAATAAGAAGAGCAATCTAAGGCCAAACAACAGAAGGAAAAATGAAATAATAAAGGCTAAAGAAGAAATAAACAAAATTAAAAATAGAGAACAATAGAGAAAAAAATCACTGAACCTGAAATTACTTCTTTAAAAAGTCAACAAAATTGACAAACCTTCACCTGGACTGACCGAGAAAAAGGTAAAAGTCCTCAAATTGCTAAAATCAGAAATGAAAGAGGGGAGATGCCTACTGACTTTACAGAAATAAACAACCATAAATAGAAGTAGTAGGAAAAACTGTATGCCAATAGGTTAGATAACCTAGATAAAATAAACAAATTCCTAGGAAAACACAAGCTACCAAACTATCTCAACAACAAATGGAAAATCTGTACAGACCAATAACAAGTAAAATGATTGAATTAGTAATTTTAAAAAATCCCCACATAGAAAAGCCAAGAACCAAATACCTCTAACTGGTACACTTTATCAGAAATTCAACATTTAAGGGAGAATTAATACCAATCCTTAGAAAGTCTTCCAAACACAGAAAAGTAAGGAATACTTCCCAGCTCATTCTATGAGGCTAGTTTTACTTTGATACCAAAACCAGAAAATATATCACAAGGATAAAAAACAACTACTGACCAATAAAGCTTATAATAAAGAAAGCAAAATTTCTCAACAAAATGCTGGCAAATCAAATCCAGTAACATATACAAATAACTATATAACATAAGCAAATGGGCTTTAACCCAAGGATGTAAGGTTGTTGTAACATCTGAAAACTGTTTAATGTAATACACCATATTAATAAAATGAAGGACAAAATTCTTATGATAATTTCAATAGGCACAGAAAAAGCATTTGACAATTTCCAGCACACTTTCTTGATTAAAAAATATCGTCTGTATGTGATCAGTCAGTTTTCCCAGCACCATTTACTGAATAGATTCTCCTCTCCCCAGTGGTTGTTGTTGGAGGCTTAGTCAAAAATGAGTTGGTTGAGAAATTGAGGCTTTGCTTCTGGAATCTCTGTCCTGTTCCATCGGTCTATATGCCTACACTTGTACCAATACCAAGCTGTTTTGATTACAGTAGCCTTATAGTAAAGTTTGAAGTCTAGAAGTGTGATACCTCCTGCTCTGTTTCTTTTGCTAAGGATTGTTTTGGCAATTCGTGGTCATTTATGTTTTCATATGAATGCCTATATTGTCATTTCCAAGTCTGAGAAGAATGATGTTGGTAACTAATGGTTATTGTGTTGAATCTGTAGACTGCCTTTGGTAGGAAGGACATTTTAACAATGTTGATTCTTCATATTCATGAGCATGAATTATTTTTCCATTTGTTTGTGTCTTCTTAGATTTTTTTGAGCAGTGTTTTGTAGTTCTCATCTTTCATTTCTCTGGTTAGGAATATGCTGAGGTATTTCATTTTTTGTGTCGCTATTGTGAGTGGGAATATGCTTTTAATTTGGGTCTCTGCCTGCTTATTGTTGGTGCATAGGAATGCAACTGTCTTTTGCACATTTATTTTGTACCTTGAGACTTTGCCAAAGTCCTTTATCAGTGCAAGCAAGTTTTTGACAGATTCTCTTGGATTTTCAAGGTATAGGATCATATCATCAGTAAAGAGGGATAACTTGACTTCCTCTTTTCCTATTTGGATACCATTGATTCCCTTCTCTTATCTAATTTCCCTAGCTAAGACTTCCAACACAGTTGAATAGACACTTCTCAAAAGGTGATATACGGACAGCCAACAGACACATGAAAAAGTGCTCAGCCTCATTCATCATCAAAGAAATGCAAATCAAAACCACATTGAGATACCACCTAACCCCAGTAAGAATGGCCATCATTAATAAAAACAAACAACAACAGATGCTGGCAAGGATGCGGAGAAAAAATAACACTTCTACACTACTGGCGGGAATGTGAACTAGTGCAACCTCTTTGGAAGACAGTGTGGTGATTTCTGAAAGAACTGGAAATTGACCTTCCATATGACCCAGTAACTCCCTTACTGGGAATATACCCAGAGGAACTCAAATCATTGTACAAAAAAGATACCCGCACATGTGTGTTTGTTGCAGCTCTATTCACAATAGCAAAAACATGGAACCAACCATGCTGCCCATCGAAACTGGACTGGATTTTAAAAATGTGGTACATATACACAATGAAATATTATTCAGCCATAAAGAAGGATAAACATATGGACCTCACAGCAACTTGGATGGATTTAGAGTCAATCATACTCAGTGATCTATCACAGAAACAAAGAACAGAGTACCATATGTTCTCACTCATAAGCAGACCTTGAGCAATTATAATACTATAAGAAAGGGATTGGCAGTAGTGGGAAACTGTCAGAAGCGGGTGGGATTGGCAGTTGAGGGAAACTGCTAGGAGAGGGAGGGGCATACCTCATCAACAAGGGTACCTGCATAATCAACATTTGTATACCTTACCCTGAATTGTACCCCACATCTTTATAATAAATAAATAAATAAAATAAATCTCTATAAACTAAAAGTAGGAGGTAATGTCCTTAACTTGATAAAAGCCATCTATGAAAAGCCCACAGCTAACATCACATTTAATGGTTAAAGAGTATATGTTTGTCCATATAATCAGGAACAAGACAAGAATATCCACTCTTACCACTTCTATTTCACATCGTACTGGAAGTTCTGGGGCATGTAGGCAAGATAGAGGAAAAAATGCATCTAGATCAAAATGAAGAATTAAAACTATCTGTATTTGAGAATGACATGATTTTATATAGAGAAATTTTGAAGGAATTCGAAAAGAAACGATTAAAACATAAAAAAACTCAGCAAGGTTAAAGAATGCAAGGCCAATGCAAAAATAAATCAGTCATAATCCTATATAGTTACAATAAACAATGTGAAAAATGAAATCAATAAAATAACTCCACTTACAATAGCATAAAATATCTAATACTTAGGAATAACTGTAACAAAAGAAGTAAGACTTAACCAGTGAAAACTACAAAAGACTGTTTTAGGAAATTAAGGAGAATCTAAATATAAAAGGATCACATGCTCATGGATCAAAAAATTTAATATTGTTAACATGAGAATACTACCCAAAGTGTCCTACATATTGAATGAAATTCCAATAAAAAATTTAACAGTATATTTTGCAGAAACTCACAAACATCCCAAAATTCACATGGAAAAACAGAGGACCAACACATAGGAAGGCTAAAATCCAAGAGATGAACAATAGGCGGTGCAAGGATTAGGAGAAAGTTGAACCTTAACACCAGTACCAAAACAATCTTGAAAAGCAAAACAGTTTGAAAACTCACACTCCTGATTTCAAAACTTACTAAAAAGCTATTGTAATCAAGATAGTGTGACACTGACATAAAGAAAGGCAAATAGATTAGTAGAATAAAATTGTGAGTTTACAACTTTTACTGTTACGCTTATGATCATTTGATTATAGATAAGGGTGCCAACTCATTTTGATGAGGAAGAGAATAGTGTGTTTCACAAATAGTGTTTCACAAGTGCTGGAACAACTGGTATCCCCATACACAAGAATGACCTTGAACTTCTGCTTCACATCAATAAACCAAAATGGATTACTGATCTACATGTAACAGATAAAATGATAAAGCTCTTAGATGTAAACATGGATTTAAATCTTCATGACATTAGCTTATGCAATTTGCTTTATATCTATGATACCAAGAGCACAAGCAAGAAAAAATAGATGAACTAAACTTTTTTCAAAATTAAAAATTATGCTGCAAATTATACTATCAAGATAGTGAAAAGGCAACACATGGAATGGGAAAAAATGTGCAAATCATATCTCTGATAAGGAACTTATACCAGAATATATAAAAATCTTTTAAAATTCAACAATAAAAAGACAACCCAATTTTAAAAATGGAAAAAGAATTTGACTAGACATTTTTCCAAAAAAGACACATAAATGACCAATAGTGAAAAAGTGCTAAACAACATTAGTTATTAGGGAAATACATCAAAATTACAACTAGAAACCACTTCCCACCACATAGGAAGGCTAAAATCCAAGAGATGAACAATAGGCAGTGCAATGATTAGGAGAAAGTTGATCCTTAACACCAGTACTTCCAGTGGAAATGTACAGCGGTGTTGTTGCTTTGGGAAACAGTATGGCCATGTCTCAAAGATAAACATAGAGTTACTATGTGACTAAGCAATTCCTCTTTTAGATATATTCTCAAGAGAAATGAATACATATACTACACAAACTTGTACACAAATGTTCATGCAGCATTATTCATAATAGCCAAAAATTGAAAATAGCTAAAATGTTAATCAACTGATGAACAGATAAACACAATACTGTATATCCATAAAATAGGACACAATTTAACACCATAAAGGAATAAAGTCCTGACACATGCTAATACATGGTTGTATTTTGAAAACTTTATGCAAAATGAAATAAAACAGACACAAAAGACTATTATATTATTTCATTTATATAAACTATCCAAAATAGCCTTCTGCTGAAGCTATTCATAGTTATTTTATATTTTGTTTTACTAAATTGCTGGAATGTAAGCTGCTGTAATATCACTACAATGGGGAGACCCTGCCTAAGAATATTGTCTGTGCAGGAAAGAGCAGAGTCGATATACAAGAAAAGAAAAATGTATAAAGACATATTTTGAGTACACAAATCCATCTGGGCATCAAGCAATTCCAAGTTAAGTAAATTAACTAATTCCCAGTTTAAGCTGTGTCTCTGTCACATGCAATTAAAAAAGTTCTAATTAATATGACTGGTTAAACAACAGTTATTTGTTTTTCACTTCCATGTTTAATATATTGTAAGTACAGGAAAGGTGTGCTATAGGATTATGTTGACCATAACAGCGATTTGTGTGTGTGTGTGTGTGTGTGTGTGTGTGTGTGTGTGTGTGTGTGAATATTCATTCAGTAGAGTAACTGGTCAGCAGAAAACATCAAACTAAACTCTGTTTATATATATATAGTAATATATATTGTAGTAACTTTGATTATATGAGAAGGGATGCCCCAAAATCCCAGAATTATCTTTTGGAGGGCAGGTACCTTGTAGTACAGGCTTCCTCCGCGATGTGAGTGTTCTAGGAACCCATCGATATCAGTGCACCAACTAGCATTACTGTGAAAGGCTGAGTTCGGATTCAATAAATGATTTTTAGGAGATTCTTTCAATGCCTTTGCCCATATCATGATGGGTGATTTAAAAGTGCACCTGCCCACACCACACTGAATGTTCAGCAGTTTTTGACCCAAAATGGCATGACCTTCATGCCCCACCCTACCTATTCACCTGATCTTGCCCTGAAAGACTTTTTGTGTTTCTCCAGATGAAAAAAGTCCTCAAAGGGAAATGTTTTTGCTGAGGTGAAAGAGGTGAAACAAAAAATGGCAGAAGCACTAAAATGCATCAAAATTTATGAGTTCAGAAACTGTTTTAAGCAGTGGAAAAAAAGTGTCTCAATAGGTGTACTGCATGAAATGGACAGTACTTTGAGGGTGACTGAAATTTAAACATGTAAGAATAAATATACAATTTTTTTTTGAGTTGGAGTCTCACTCTGTCGCCCAGACTGGAGTGCAGTGGCCGCTCCCGACCACCACAGCCTCGACCTGCTGGGCTCCGGTGATCCTTCTGCCTCAGCCTTCCGAGTAGCTGGAATTACAGGCATGCGCTACCATGACCGACTGATTTTTTGATTTATTGTAGAGATGAGGTCTCACCAAGTTGCCCAGGCGGGTCTCGAACCCGCGGGCTCCGGCAATCCACTCACCTCAGCCTCCCAAAGCGTGGGATTACAGGCTGAGCCATCGAGCCCGGCTAAATATACAATTTTTATGAATAAATTCTGGGTTTTTTCTTTTGGTCCCCCCTCATATAATAACCATGTCACAGTCAAACTTCATTGAAAAATACATTACTTTTTAGTAGTAATAGTCGTCCTTCCACCACTGGAGGGTTGGTTATGAGATGAATATATTTCTTGTCTCAACTTTGAGAGTTCCTAACAAATAAAAGATGATATCATTTGAAGGAAAGTAAAAACATAAGAAGTATGTTTGATTATTTAGCAAGTTTACTGAGAATAAGTACATCTCCTTTCTCCTTCCTTTTTAGTCTTGAGGTAAGAATGTTCTAATTCTACTTGCTGAATATCATATAATGTTGCTTCACAGTGCCCAATAAGTCATATTATATGTCTGTGCAGTAACCCACTAACTGATACTGGATATCTATATTTGGAGAATAATTTGAGATTAAACAGGCATGGTTCTCATGATGAGGATGTTAAGTTTCTGCCCCCAAAAACCTGAAAAGGGTAGCCACAGTAGAAAAGTATTGAAACTTCAGTACGGAAGCAGATATAGGTTCCTAACAGAAAGTCTATCACTGAATGTTGCTATAAGCACGATTTGTTCCACAATAGCAATACAATATTAGCTATCATTTTTAGTAATTCTTTCAGTACCTACTGAATGCAGTATCCTGGGCTACATGCTATAGAAACAAGGAGGAATATAGTATCTTAATGAAGTAGCTCATGATCTGATAAGGTGCTCAAAGTCTTATTGGGAGTTTCAGCTAATGTAATATAAAATCAATGTTTTAAACATATTAAATGTACCATAGCACTTATTTTTTGCCTTAATTATAGATTGCATTTGAACATTTTTTTTCCTGAAATACATATCTTCTACTTTTTCCCATGCACTTACATCTGTTTTATGTAATAAAGTGAGTCTTGGAAATGCATTTTATTCTAGTTCACCGGGAAGTATTTATTCCACAAGACTTCTCCACCCCCACTTCTTCCTTTTTTACCTCTGACTGACGCTTTATAAGGGAATCCTTCTCTTCCAGCAAGGTTGTCAGTTCATGAAGCTTAAATTGGAAGTCACTACAACTTCCTTCTCTTCTTGAAACATCTTTTTGGTACTGGTTTAATTGGGACTAAGGATTTAAAAGGAAATAATGATTATTATAATCTTCATTTACAAAACATTTAATTGGATTCCAGGGAGGTTTAGTGACACAAACTCACACAGCTAGTTATGAAATAAAAAATAAAATACCAATAGTTATACACTTACATAGAATTTTTTTGTATATAAAATATGAATTGAAATGCCAATTAGGAAACTCTCTGTTTTAAAAATGTTGCCTTTGCTATTTTGAACTAAGCACTCTCTAAGTATAAGTCTTGGTCCATAAGATTTAAAATACAACTAAGAAAACAGACATTTTAGAGCCCTTCAAATACTAATTAAGGAAATCCCTTAATACTAATAACTAGTGTTACATGCTGATTTTCAGTTCACAAAATACTCCTCCTTGCATGACATCTCAGTTCTCAGAGAAGCTCATGAGATAAGTATTATTATAATCTTTATTTTAAAAACAGGTATTGAATTCCAGAACAGTTAAATAATACAGAATCACACAGTAACAAAGCTGCAACTCTACCAAGACAGTTCTTCTGACTACAAATCTTGTCCATCTTCCTCTTTACCTCATTATATGTGTACATAGATGGCTGTTAGATTAAAGTGCTTTTAATAAATCGTACTGGAATAGAAAATAAATCAGTGGAGGAATCAGCTAGAAGTATTGGTAAGCTTTTAAACAAATTGTGCTGTATTTCATTTTGATTTTTGGTAAAGATTGTGCAGTGATATTTGGAGAGACAAGTCAGTGGTTAAATTGTCTGTTAAAATATTTAATCATATTTTAATGCATTTAGAAATCAGTAAATTCAGGGTTAGAATAAGTCAATTCAACCTAGAATTACAAGATAAGGCAATGTATACTTATTATTAAAAATATCATCTTAATTTTGATGCCAATCATAGGTACATAAAATTCAATGCTGTATCTTTATGCTTGATAAAGCCCTTGCTATTTATCATCCTTCAAAGTTAAGTGAGGCTTTTTATGAGTCCAATGATGACTTTGATGGATAATCTCAAATATTGTTCTTGCCTGTATAAGCATGCTTTAAGGAAGATCATAAAGTGTTATCCACCTATCCCAAAAGACAAATTAATAAAAAACCAAAACACTGAAATTAATATCTTCTTTTATTTTTCTGGAAGAGATTAAGCTAAAAGGGAAAACAACAATGATATGTTATATACAATAATGTGTATTTAGTCAAAAAAAGATTCCATGCCATATTCCTAAAGCCATACCTTGTAGCTTTATTGATATTTCCTTGTAGCTTTAAACTTGAAAACATCATTATCTATCATGTTAGAAAGTTTGTGCTGATCTGTGTATTTATGCAATGTAGCATCAACATACCCTTAGCTTGCAGATTTCTCTATCTTTCTCCATTCTCAAGTTTTTTACCATCTCCATATAATGGTTGCCAATCTCATTCATTTTAGCTTGCAGCATTGGGCCTGTGCAAGTCTCAGAAACCTAAACAAGACAAAAGAATTTTTTGTAAGTGGATCAATTTAAAGGAAATACATATTATGTTACAAGGCTTATTATTAGCTGAACTTCCCCATTATATATATGTGTATGTATATAAGTATACACATTTTAAGAAAGGAAAAAGCTATTAAAATTGTAATACTCAATATTCTGAAAACAAAGGTTGAATACAAGTTACATTTGATTTCTGTAACTACAAGGGGTGCTCAAAGTGGTTACCATCAGTATCTAGACACTTCCGATTATGGTGAACTAAAAGTAATACATAGATAACATCTCTTAAAAAGTGTATACAATTTTTGGCACCCCCCGATACAGACTCACACACATACACACACACACACACACACACACACGTGTATATATAAATGTGTGTGTATGTGTGTGCGTGTGTGTGTGTGTGTGTGTGTGTGTGTCTTTACTACTGCCAGTGCTAGGATTACAACGGCATAACTAAGGCAAGACTATATATTTAAAACATAGTTTTAATACCTGCATCCTAAGGTTTTTATTCTCTTGCTCTAAACTGCATTTACAATATTCTAGTTCTTTTAGTCTGTATTCCATGTCTGACAGCGTATGCCGAAGAGAGAGATTGTTTTCTTCCAATGTCTGGCATTTTGAGCTTGAGTCTTGAAGTCCTTGCTGTAAGGAAGACACAAGTACATAAGATAAATGCATTTTACTTTTTGCTGGGGAGTGCTCTTTTAATTGACTCAGTCAAAATCAAGTACTTATTTTTCCATGCCAAGTTTTCTTATATCCTTTCCCTTAGATGGTATATTAAATCAGCCATGTAATATATTAGAGTCTTGCTTTTAATTGCACTTGCCTATTTTGAATGAGAAAGAATCAAGACTTAATGAATTGTGTATATTCCAACCAATTCACCAATCAGGCTCTTGCTACTCTTTGATAATACTGAATTCTGCCTTCTTATCAGCACAAAAATAACCATATACCTGATTATGTGACAACTAGCAACTGAGTAAGAATTTGGGACAGTCATGGGAGTGAAGATTAGGAAGAAGTGAGCCTTAGACACGCCTTAGAATTTCTTAAGAATTATCTCTGTTCAGAGATTTAAAGAGCTCTTCTAGAGTATATTCACCCATTTATTAATTGCACAAACATGTGTTAAAGTCTACAAAAGCTTTTTTCATTGACATTGGTAGAGTGAATTTAAGAACCTAGAATTTCAGTCTACACAATTTTTGTCAACCAACAACAGATATAATTGCGTACTGTATATATTTTATATCTAAACTATTTAAGGCTGTTTATCAAAGAGTACTTTCAGTCACTGGAAATACTCAAAGTCACTCAATTCTCATATGAACAAAGTGTTCTATCATGTTTTAATTACATCTGGACTGTATCTCATAACATCAATGTACCAGTAATTGTACATACAAAAAGCTATCAATATAGTTTATCATCAATAAAAGCATCACCTTACCTGCTGCTGGCGATTGTTTGCTCTCACTGATGCCAAGAGTTCTTCATATTCTTTTATTTGAGTTTCTTTGAATGCCAAGTCTTTCTCAAGTCTTATCTTGTCATTTTCCAGTGACTAGAAGCAAAAATTTTTATTATGACTCAGAATTACTCAGAAATTTGTGAAAAGTTACATAATACAAAGATTTGTTTACCTTGAAAATTGTAAATAAGCACTTGTTTCATTTACACCTGGTTAATAAAGCAGAATTCTTAAAAGTATAGCAAAATATAGGATAAGAAAGGATTGAAAATTTTAAAACCTGCAATAAAAGAGTACATTATGATGGATTGACTAACTCTGTATGCAATGAAGCAGAACCTTCTGAAATGTTTTAGTTTCTTTTCCAAGCTACAAAGATCCCTTGTTAATCTCAGCAAGTGGTTAATTTTTAAATTAAAGTCTAAATATGTTCATCAGAACTCAGAAACAAAAAAATGAAGAAACTATTCCAAAGTCCTCAAAGAGTTATTCATTGTATGGAAAGCATTCTGAATGAATCTAGCTGATAGAATCAAGAACATCAATTAAAATTGAAAACAGTAAAGGTTAAGTTCTTGGAGAAATAAGTTTTCAAGTTGTTATAGCTGAAGATAAATTCAGAATATGCTTTATTATTATAGAAAAGAGGGGCATTTGCCTTCAATGAGTCAGATTATTTTAATTTTTCAGGCTACTCCCCAGCTTTAAGTATTAAATTGCCTTAGTGGTAAACTATATAATAAGTACACACCCAATATTCTTTCATTTACATATTGGACATCTCTTTTATCCTCTTCAACCCCAATTAATTTTTCAAGGAAATAATTTAGCTGTGTCTGAGTGAGTGCAATTTTTTTTGCTTTATTAAATTTTAAAAAGGTTGGCTGAACATTTTTATTTCTATATTAGAAAGTTAGGTACTAGAAAGGCTTTGGAAAGAAAAATCACAATAAATCTTACTGTCAAATCATTTTGAAGATGTCCAAGCTCCTCTCGTATATTGTTAAATGTGGACAGCACTAGACGGAGTGACTTAACAGACATGCCCCTCATCTGAAGGAAGAAAACAGTTGATAGTTTTTTTTTTACTAACATTTGAAACTAGGCAGTATATAAGTAAATATAATCTTACTTTTCTCTTCCTAACAGCAAATGTATTAATAATTTTATTTTTGATATGGCAATATTAGAAAAGTGATATAAGGCATCTTGTCAATAATGTACTTAAGCAATCCAAACAATATTCCTACAGCAATCATAACTATGTTTTAGAATGAGAATTTATTATATTTTCATGTTATCATCTTTTGTCACAAGGTGAAATTCTATCAGCAAATTTTCAATTTCACTTTTATTCTTTATTTAAAAGATTAGAAAAGATGAGGCAGTCAATCTTCAAATAATGAAATGAATCTCCCTAAGTGTACTGCCAAGTGCATGGATTTCGCCTGGGATGAGAAGAATATAATATGAATTAAGTTTATAACTTTGAAACATAAAACCACATCTCAAATTTTAAAGAAGAGGAAACCCCTTTCACTAGATTATTCTCATTTCTTCAAAGAAAAAAATCTTTAAAAACAGATAACTTCAGCTTCTGGAAAGATGAACTAGAAATAGTTTCCCCTAGTTTTCCTGCTAAGTACAACTAAAAATTCTGCATACATATATAAAACAAACAAAAAGACTTGAAATGGTGAAAAGAAAACTGGTTAGGAATCTTGGGACTTGAGAAATGGCACGGCACTGAGTTCCTGAATTTTTTTTTTCCTTCATACATCAGACTGGTGTTGGGGAATTTAATCCAGACACATCAATGGATACAGAAAAAAAAAAAAGTTCTGAGAAAAGCCTTCTCTCTCTAGCCAAAGGATTGTGAAAGGGGTAGCCTAACAGGACAGAACTTTTAGATAATAATCACTTTACTCTAGCCAAGTACAACAGAAAAAAAATGCAGTTCTACTTCCACCCAAACCATCAAAGACCAAAAGGGGAGCCTAGACTTCCCCCTCGTCAGACTCTAAGGAGGCATACCAGCATCATTTACGAAGTTTGTGTCAGAGAACACAGATTGGACTGATGGGGCTTTCACTTGCACTGAATGAAAATAAAATCCCAAGCACTGTGATGTCTGTTAGGGTTATATCAAGAGAGACTGAGTGGAGAAACCTCAAATTCCACCACCTGCTGGCAGTAATAGGCAGTGCCTATACTCCTGATGTTTCAGTATCAGAGCAAGCCTGCCAAAGCTGAATATTTGAATGAGATACAGAGTATCATCACATAATACCAATAATGCTTAACTTTTCATTGACAATCACTTATTATTCTAAGAACAAGGAAAATCTCAACTTGATAAGAAAAAAAAACAATTAATAGACCACACATAAGATAACAGAAAGGTTAAAATTACATGACAAAAGTTTGAGAGCAAACATCATAAAGTGTTTCAACAAAAAATTGCAAGCATACTTAGATAAAAAAATAATGTCTTGATAATGAAATAGAAAGTCTCATTAAAAAAATAGAAGATACAGTGAATAACCAATGGAAGTTTTAGAACTAAAAACTTCAATAACCAAAACAAAACTACAAAAACCGCAGCAAAACAAAATACTAACAATTGGGTGGGCTAAAAAGCAAAATGGAGAGAACAGAAGAAAGAATTAGTGAAGTTAAAGATAGAACAACTGAGTCCATCATAAGAAAACTATCTATAAAAAAAAGCCCTGGGCCAGAAGATTTCCAGCAGAATTCTGCAACACATACAAGGAGTTGATACTAATACTATGAAAGTATTCAAGGCAATCTGAGAAAGACAGAATACTCCCTAAATCATTTTATGAAGCTAAAATCACACTGATATCCAAACCAGGTAAAGTTCCAACAAGAGAGCTAGTTGGCCAATACCCCTTATAAACATGGATGCAAAAATTCTCAACAAGATTCTAGCAAATCAGATCCAATAACACATCTCAAAAAACATCCATTATGATCAGGTAGGCTTAATCCCTGGGATGCAGGGCTGGTTCAACATCCACAAAACCAAAAATGTAACTCAATACAAAAACAGATGTAAAAACAAGAATCACATGATTATATCATTAGATACAGAAAAAGCTTTTGATAAAATCCATCATCCCTTGTTGATAAAAACCCTTGAACACCTAGGCATAGTGGGAACATACCTCAGAATAGTAAGAGCCATCTATGATAAACCCACAGCCAACATATTGTCAAACAAGCAGAAATTGGAAGCATTTCCCCTGAAAACTGAAAAAAGACAAGGCTGCCCATTCTCACTCCTCCTGTACAAAATAGGATTGGAAGTCCTAACTAGAGCAATCAGACAAGAGAAGGAAATAAAGGGTATCCAAATAGGAAAAGAGGAAATTAAGTTATCCCTCTTTGCTGATGATATGATCTGATACCTTGAAAATCCAAGAGAATCTGTCAAAAACCTGCTTGTACTGATAAAGGACTTTAGCAAAGCCTCAGGGTACAAAATCAATGTACAAAAGACAGTTGCATTCCTATACACCAACAACAAGCAAGCAGAGACCCAAATAAAAACCACAATCCCATTCATAATAGCCACCAAAAAATGAAATACCTTGGCATCTTCCTAACCAGAGAAGTGAAAGACCTCCTCAATGAGAATTACAAAACACTGCTCAAAGAAATCCAAGAAAACACAAACAAATGGAAAAATAATCCATGCTCATGAATAGGAAGAATCAATATTGTTAAGATATTCATCCTACCAAAGTCAATCTACAGATTCAATGCAATACCCATTAAGTTAGCAACATCATTCTTCTCAGACCTGGAAATGACAATACAGAAATTCATATGGAAACATAAATAACCACAAATAGCCAAAACAATCCATAGCAAAAGAAACAAAGCAGGAGGTATCACATTTCCGGACTTCAAACTTTACTATAAGGCTACAGTAATTAAAACAGCCTGGTATTGGTACAAGAACAAGGCACATAGAACAATGGAACAGGATAGAGATTCAGGAAGCAAAGCCTCAATTTCTCAGCCAACTCATCTTTGACAAAGCCTCCAACAATAACCACTGGGGAGAGGAGAACCTATTCAGTAAATTGTCCTGGAAAAACTGGTTGATCACATGCAGAAGCTTGAAACAGGACCCCTACCTATCACCATACACAAAAATTAACTCTAAATGGATCAAAGACTTAAACATAAAACCTCAAACTATCAGAATCTCAGAAAATGCAGGAGACACCCCTATAGAAATTGGAACTGGCAACCAATTCCTATTCAGAACCCTAAATGCCCGTACCTTAAGAACTAAGATAAACAAGTGCGACCTCATCAAACTAAAGAGCTTCTGCAAAGCAAAAGAGACCATCAAGAGAGCAGGGAGACAGCCCACAGAATGGGAAAAAATATTTGCCAACTGTGTATCTGACAAAGGCCTAATATCTAGGATCTACAAGGAATTCAAATGTGCCAAAAGGAAAAAAACAAACAGCTCCATTAAAAAGTGAGTAAAAGACATGAATAGACACTTCTCAAAAGAAGACATACAGGCAGCCAACAGACACATGAAAAAGTGCTCAGCCTCACTCATCATCAGAGAAATGCAAATCCAAACCACATTGAGACACCACCTAACACCAGTAAGAATGGCCATCATTAATAAAACAAACAACAGATGCTGTTGAAGATGCGGAGAAAAAGGAATGCTTCTACACTGCTGGTGGGAATGCGAACTAGTGCAACCTCTTTGGAAGACAGTGTCGAGGTTTCTGAAAGAACTAGAAACTGACCTTCCATATGACCCAGCAATTCCCCTATTGGGAACATACCCGGAGGAACTCAAATCATTCTACCAAAAAGATACTTGTACACATATGTTTGTTGTAGCTCTATTCACAATAGCAAAAACATGGAACCAACCATGCTGCCCATAGAAGCTGGACTGGATAAAAAAATGTGGTACATATACACAATGGAATATTATGCAGCCATAAAGAAGGACAAATACATGGACTTCACAGCAACTTGGATGGATTTAGAGTCGATCATACTCAGTGATCTATTACAGAAACAAAGAATAGAGTACCATATATTCTCACTCATAAGCAGACCTTGAACAATTATAGTACTATAAGAAAGGGATTGGTAGTAGTGGGAAACTGCCAGAGGAGAAGGGGTGGGATTGGCAGTTGAGGGAAACTGCTAGGGGAGGGAGGGGCATACCTCATCAACAAGGGTACCTGCATAATCAACGTTTGTATACCTAACCCTGAATTCCCCCCCACATCTTTATAATAATAAAAAAAAAAGAAATGAAAGAAATTCACATGACAGCAGATTTCTCATTAAAAGTCACAGAGACCAGAGAGAAGTGGCATATTATTTTTTAAGTGCTGAAAGAAAAGAACTGTCAATTGTAAATTATGTATCCAGTGAAATTATACTTTATGAATGAAGAGAAAATCACATTTTAAGATTAAGAAAAGCTAAAATTATTTGTCACTAGCAGACTTTCTCTAAAAGAACAGTTAAAGGAAGTTCTCTGAAGATAAGAAAATGATAAAAGAATGAATTGGGATACTAAGAAAGAAGGAATAGCATGGTAAGCAAAAATATGGGTAAATACAATAGGTTTTCATTCTCTTTAGTTTTCTAAGTTATGCTAAATGGTTGAATAAAAAATTATAACATTGTCTGATGTAGTTCTCAATGTATGTAAAGGGAATACTTGAGACAACTGATCTATAAATGTAGAGGGTAAATAGAGATAAATGAAACAAAGTTTCTCTAGTGCACTGAAACTGGTAAAATATTGACACTGGTACACTGGATCAGTTATACATATATAATGTAATACCAGAGGAACCAGAAAAAAACCTATCCTATGAGATGCACTCAAAAACACTAAAGACAACTTAAACTGGAATTCTAAAACATGTTCAAGTAATCCACAAAAAGACAGGACAAAGAAAGTAGGAAAATAAAAACAGCCAAAAAAAAAAAAAAAAGAAAAGAAAAGAAAAGAAAGAGAGAAAGAAAACAAAATGGCAGACCTAGGTCTAATACTTGTATATCAATTATATATCAATAATTGCAATTTATCTAAATATGCCAATTAAAAGTCAGAGATTGACAGAATGAATAAGAAGGAAAAGACCCAACTATGTGTTGTCTACAGGAAAATCACTTCAAATATAATAAAATTTCTGCATATATGTATAAAAGACAGTAAAAGATTGGAAAATATATATCATGGAAACAAACATTAATGAAAAAATAACTAAAGCCATGCTAAGTGGGAAATAGCAATAAATGCTTACTTTAGAAAACAGAAAATTACACATCATAACCTAAGTTCTTATGTCAACCAAATAGACAAAGTAGAACAAAATAAACCAAAATCAGGCTACTAAATGTTTAACAAAGAAAAAACAGGAAATATACATGCGTTCTAGAAAATAGAAAAGAGAGAAACACTTCCTCAATCATTTTATGGGGCTAGTATTACCCGGACACCAAAACCAGAGAGAATACAAAATAAAATAAAATTACAAACCAACGTCTTTCATGAACTTAGATGCAAAAATCCTCAGAAAGAGTTGAACAATAATAACAAAAATAAAAACAAGCCTAGAAATGCACCTTGGCAAGACATCCCACCACCAGAGATAATATCAATAATATCCCCCAGATTCAGTTTCTGAGGAACATATGTGTTCCCCATGTTATCATATCTTTGTAATACAGACTGCGTGTTACTAAAATGATATTTCATTCAAGTTATACAAATATGCTACTAGGTTCAATACTTAGATAATCAACAAAGATATGAGACCAAATATCAAACTTAGAAATTGACCTCGTAAGACTAAACTAGATTATCTTTAGAATCCTTTCCTGCAAATATACTAGGGGTGCCAAAATATGTATACACATTTTAGAAGATGTTAAGAGGTGTTTGTCATAATCAGAAATGTCTGGACGCTTTGAACACCTCTTATAATTGAAGAAGTCAAACGTGACATATTTATCTTTTATTATCAGTATATATATTTAGTATTACAATTTTAATAGTGTTTTTTTTCCTTTCTTAAAATGTATACTCTTTTTTTGGCATTCTCTGTACGTATTCTTGACCTGTGTTCTCTTCTTTCCCTATAGGGGAATTTACTGCTCCAGTGATCCCTAGACTTCCACAATTCAGGAATAGTAAGGCACTGGCCTTTCCATCTTTCTCTGCTAGTGATGTGGTGGGGTGGGATGGGGTAGAGGGTAGAATGGAAAAGTGGGAAAAGAATATGAATCAGAGTCAGATTGTAATAAAGTGCTGAGGAGTGATTAAAAGCATTCTACAGAAGGGAATATTTCTAGAATACTTTCTTGAGTGCCAGTCTACAATGCTAGTTTTTGATGGTCCTTTGTCTAATCAAAGAACAATCAACTCTTATGAAACAGGATTTTTACGTGGGACTTTCTGTTCTTAATTAAAGAAAGCATCCTAGGGAGTGGTTTGTTAGTGTTGATCTCACATGTCAGCTCCTTATCCCATCTCACCTGCAGAATATAGCGAATTTGCTGTTTTGTAAACTCTGACAATCCTTTAGGAATCAATGATTCGACGTCCTCTGACTGTAAGAAAAGAGAGGCTTATCCGTTGAACAGATACTCATTAGCATTTTAATATTAGGGTTGACAGTCCACTGACTTTGTGGAATGAGGCATATTTTTAGGGATATTAAGAGATCAATTCACTTTTTGAGAAATAACTTCTATAAACTTAATTTCCAGCCTTAACAGTTCTTGCTTTTAAAACATTAATTATATGACAAACATCATAGAAATAAATACAAAATCCAGGCATTTTAGAGGAAAACTTTAGGCAATTAGATGTTCTGTTCCTATTTTCCAAAGTATAATTAAACACCAAAACAGTCTATTAAATTCCACTAAACACTTTACACATTGTACCTTTCATCAACTGGAAATTTTGTTGGGTGATAGATATGACATTCCAGGCTGATTTTTTACAGAATGAAAACTTTGGGAAATAAAAAAATTAAGGGTGTTACAGGGTTTATTGAGAATTTGCATAGAGATATGATGACTTGTGAAAGATTATTATGTTGCTACAGCAACATTGAAAGCCTTCAACTAATTTTAGGTGTGAAGCTGAATTGGAGTATGTGCTTCTTAATGGCAATTTAGGACTTACTGAGTTATTGTAATGAATACTGTATACCAATGCATTGGAAAAAGATTAAAAATTACCACAAAAGAAACAATTGTGCTTTTTATTGCATTGAAACCAGTCATTTCTTTATTTGGTAATTTATTCCACTAAAAGAAATTATTAGCAAAATACTCACATGTAATAGGATTAATACCTAAAAATGTTTTACTTCAAGTTGTTACCTATTTGGCATGACTTATAAAAGGGTTTGAAGCATATAAAAACAAAATTTGCTATTTATTTAGTTAGTTGTGTAGATTTCAGTTTTCTAAAGCAGACAGTATGTGGTCAGTTAAATTTTAAATATTGTAATAAGCCAAGACAAATTAAATCATAAAGTGGCAGTTGATAAAACATTTTTGTGAATGATTATTACTCTTATAGCTATTACAAAGATGTAAATGGATTTCACTAACCTGTATTTCCAGTTGAATGAAGGTACTTAACTAAAATAATATTATTAGTACAAATATCAGAATCTTCTTTGTTATCTACTACATTTGATTTTCAGCTATTTTGGCACTTACCTCATCTTCAGACTCAAAGTCTTGTTTGCTGCAACAATGAAAAAAAAGATAGGCAATATTAGGATAATTTACTCACTGATCATATATGAATGCTGATGTTCTATTAATCTTATTTTACTTTTTGAAATATAACAGCACTGATTCCATTTATAAGCATAAATGAAAATTTAAAAACCAACTAAAATGGCACATTTAGTTAGTTTGACTACAATAATTTTTCTAGAATTAGCTGATCTATTAAAAATGGGCAACACCTGATAAGCAAAGCAATAAAATATGCATAAATGTTTAGTAACATCCATTAGCACCAGTTCATTTATGGCTAGATTAGAAGCCCTTGGTGCTTGGCAATAAATACTACCTGGGTGAATAAATAATAGTAATTTTTGAAATCTATTTCTACCTCCATTTTCTCCTTCTTGTGTCTTTCTGTGTTAATTCCAGCTTCTCTCCACAATGTTTCCAAGTTTTACATACCTTTTTTTAATCAAAATCAAAATTTGCAAGAAAAGCCTGCATGACTCATTTGATCTATTCCAGAGTATATTTGACAAAGATAAGGCTCAAGGGTATTTGAATCTTTACATAGGGACAAAGCTTTAAGCAAAATGATCAAAATTCTAGTGGGACAATAGAATTTCTAGCATCATAATGAGGATTTTGCCATAAGGGTTGAAATGCCCTCTGTGGAGTCGTGTTAGGTAGGCAAATGCTACAGGAGAATTATTAGTGGTTATACCATATGAACATTTTCTCCTTTGGGAATGGAGAAAACTGGAAAAAATACAGTTATAGCAGGGGGGTTGGGAGGCAAGAAACAAACCTTTATCTTTTGCCTACTTGCTTCCACTCCACGTGGTGGAAGGATTGAGTCCAAAATACATATGGTGAACATACTTCTCTAGCTAGAGCAATCAGACTGGAAAAGGAGATTAGGGATATCCAAATAGGAAAAGAGGAAGTCAGGTTATCCCTCTTTGCAGACAACATGATTCTATACCTCAAAAACCCAAGAGAATCTGTCAAAAACCTCCTTGCTCAGATAAAGGACTTTGGCAAAGTCTCAGGGTATAAAATAAATGTGCAAAAGACAGTCGTATTTCTATACACCAACAATAAACAAACAGAAACCCAAATAAAAGGCACAATCCCATTTACAACAGCCACAGAAAAATGAAATACCTTGGCATCTTCCTAACCACAGAAATGAAAGACCTTTACAATGAAAACTACAAAACACTGCTCAAAGAAATCAAAGATGACAAACAAATGGAAAAATATTCCATGCTCATGGCTTAGAAGAATCAACATTGTTAATATGTCCATCCTACCCAAGGCAATTTACAGATTTAATGCAATACCCATTAAATTACCAGCAGCATGCTTCTCAGACCTGGAAACGACAATACAGGAATTCATATGGAAACATAAATGACCACGAATAACCAAAACAATCCTCAGCAAAGAAACAAAGCAGGAGGTATCGGGGTATCACACTCCCAAACTTTACACTTTATTATGTTACATAATCAAAACAGCCTGGTATTGGTACAAGAACAGGGATACAGATCAATGGAATAGAATAGAGAGTCCAGAAGCAAAACATCAATTTCTTAACTAACTCATCTTCGACAAAGCCTCCAACACCAACCACTGGGGAGACAAAAACCTAACCAGTAAATGCAGAAGATTACAACAAGACCCCTACCTATCACCACACACAAAAATCAACTCTAAATGGATCAAAGACCTAAATGTAAAACCTCAAACTCTAAGATTCTTAGAAAATGCAGGAGACACCCTTATGAAAATTGGAACTGGCAACCAATCCCTCCTCATCAAAACCCCAAGTGCCCATGCCATAAGAGATAAGATAGACAAGTGGGACCTCATCAAACTGACAAGCTTCTACAAAGCCAAAGAAATCATTGAAAGAGCAGGGAGACAGCCTACAGCCTGGGAAAAAATATTTGTCAACTGTGTCTGACAAAGGCCTAACATCTAGGATCTACAAGGAACTCAAACATGCCAAAAAGAAAAAAATAACCCCATCACAAAGTGAACAAAAGATATGAATAGACACTTCTCAAAAGAAGACATATGAGCAGCCAATAGATACATGAAAAAATGCTCAGCCTCACTAGTCACCAAAGAAATGCAAATTAAAACTACTCTGAGATATCACCTAACTCCAGTCAGGATGACCATTATCAATAACAAAAAACAACAGGCTGAGGTGAGTGGATTGCCTGAGCCCGCGGGTTCGAGACCCGCCTGGGCAGCGAGACCGCATCTCTACCATAAATAAAAAAATCAGCCGGGCGTGGTAGCGCATGCCTGTAATTCCGGTTACTTGGAAGGCTGAGGCAGAAGGATCACCGCAGCCCAGCAGGTCGAGGCTGCGGTGGCCGGGAGCGGCCACTGCACTCCAGTCTGGGCGACAGAGTGAGACTCCAACTCAAAAACAAAACAAAACAACAGATGCTGGAGAGGATGTGGTGAAAAGAACACTTCTGCACTGTTGGTGGGAGTGTAAACTAGTACAGCCTCTGTGGAAAACAGTGCGGTGATTTCTAAAAAATCTAAAAATTGACCTTCCATACGACCCCATAATCCCCCTACTGGGAATATACCCAAAAGAACTCAAATCACTCTTGAAAAAGATGCCTGCACACTATATTTATTGCAGAATTTTTGACAATAGCAAAAACATGGAACCAATTGTGCTGCACATCGAAAGTGGACTGAATAAAAAAAGTGGTACATATACATGATGGAATATTATGCAGCCATAAAGAAGGACAAAATTATGAACTTCACAGCAACCTGGACAGACTTAGAATCTATAATACTGAGTGATGTATCATGGAAACAAAGAACTGAATACCACATGTTCTCACTTATAAGCGGACATTGAACAATTATCATAATACTATAAGAAAGGGATTGACAGTAGTGGGAAACTGCCAGGGGAGAGCGGGGGCTGGATTGGCAGTAGTGAGAATCTTCCAAGGGGAAGTGGGCACACCTCATCAACAAGGGTACATGCTTAATGAGCATTTGTATACCTAACCCTGAATTGTACCCCACATCTTTAAAATGAAAAAATAAAATAAAAAAGCAAACAAAAAATAAGTAAATAAAACTAATGATAAAAAAGATGTCCATTCTACCCAAAGCAATCTACAGATTTAATGCAATACCTCTACTTCTCAGACAAAAAAGTACATATTTTCTGACAGCAAGACTATATATATATATATATGTAAAACAGTTTTAATGCATTTGCTTCTACCACTGTTTTCTAAGTAATTGCTTATAAGTGGGTCACTCACTATGAAAAATCTCTTGCAAATGTGCAAACTAGCATAGAGAAAGAGAACTGAAAGTTCCATTTCCAAAGGCATGACTACATATGTGCAATTGTCTGCATGTACATATGTAGTATTTTCTGTGTTGCCCAAAGTAAAAATTATGGGAAGACCCTCACAAAAGCTGAAATAGCATCTAGTTTTTTAATGATTTACTAAAGTAGCTGCATATACATATTTGAAGGTAAAGCAAGTTAAAAACATGAATTACAATGCAGATTTTGTAGCCATGCATTACTGTTAACTGGAATTGTGATGGTATTAACAGACCTTTTGTATTTAAAAAATACCAATTTTATTTCTCCCAATTCCAATGCCAATCTAATATACATGCCCCTAGTCACTTACTTTTTTCCATAAATAAGAAAACTATACAAAGAAACAAAGCAAGGAGTAATCAATGGTGCTTAATATTGGAATTGTTTAAAGTAACCAGAATAATTTCATGAGACAATCTTTCTTAATTCTGACCTTGCAGTCCACTCATTGCTGAATTGCATTTTGGAAAGAGAAGAACAGTAGAGACAAAAGAGGAGGGAGAGAGGGAGAAAATGGAGACAGAGAGAAGACCAGGGAGGTGGGAAATTCAATATGGATTATATCTTCATTCAGCACTGGGGAATGGTGACTAGAGTGACATTGAACAGAAAAAGAAACAGAGTGACAGTCACTTTATGCCATCTCATCTCCAAAAAAGGAAAGAATGTAATAAGCAAAAACAAAAGAAAGTAGGGAAAGAAGGAAGGGATTCAGATAAAAAAGCTAACAACTTTATGACAAACAGAAATTTTGGGGACCAACATTTTATAAGACCTTAATCCACTCTAGAGTGTTTACTAATTTGGAGGCACCAGCTTTCTGTTTTCCTTTTGGTACTTTTAGCTATAATTAAAGTCAAATCATTCTCGTGCTTAATTATACATTTAGGTCACTACCTTTGTATTTTTATAAAACTCCTTAATGAGAGGAAGTATTCAAAACCCTCAATGACACCTTTACCAGGATGATCATTATGAAATAATTTAACTTCCCTTGCTCATTTACTTTCTCTACTTTCATTTAGATTTATTTCCAAGACTATTTTATTTTATTTTCTTATAAAGATGTGGGGTGCAATGAGGTACCTGAGTGATTTACAAGCAGGTGAGGTTTGGGCCTCCATCTGGACCTCACTTCACCTGATTTAGAATCTGGTACCCATAGTGAGGTTACAACACCCCTCCTCCTTCCTCCCCTGGCAGTGTCCTGATACTGCCAATCCCTTTCTTCTAGTATAGTGATCCATGTTCAGAGCCCACTTATAAGTGAGAACACGTGGTATTCAGTTATTTGTTTCTGTGATAGTTCTCTGAGTATGATGGACTCTAAATCCATCCAAGTTGCTGCAAAGTCTATAATTTTGTCCATCTTTATAGTTGTGTAATACTTCATTGTGTATAAGTACATTATGTTAATGCTGCTTGTAAGAACATGTCTTAATTCATTTATTACTTATAACAAATCTGTGAGTATTTTATAATCATTGTTTTACAGTTGAAGAAACTGAGGAACAGAGAAGTTAAACAAGTTGCCTGATATTGTACATCCAGTATGTAACAAAAGTTGCAACATGAACCCAGGATATAAACTCTGGATTTAGAATCAGGGTACTTATGACTATGTACTAGATATGTCAATTTTACAATGTAACACATTGATAGAAATATTCACAGGGCATGATTAATGCACAGAAGAGAAGCACCTAGACCAAATTGAAGTTATATTATAGGCCTCGCTGAAAAGCTGAGTCAGAGTTTATAAGTAAAAACATACTTAAAAATGTTTGGATACATCTCAAGCGCTTATCTGTGTAATCTTAAATTAGTGACTTCATCTCTTTAGGTCTCCATCTGAATCATTGTAGAGTTATTGTGCAAATTATATAGTATGAATAAAGCACTTAGCACAGTGCCTGGCACATGGTGAACTCTCAAGAAATGATTGACCAATGAGTTAGGGGAATGATTTTAAGGTAGGGAACTTATATAAAGAGATGAATGTGAGAAATAATTGGATATTGGGAGAGAGAGAGTTGTTTGAGTAATAGGTAGTGGGGAAGAGGGTGTTGATTAGGATAAAACAATGATGAAGGCCTAGCTGAAGATGGAAATCATGCATTTATAATAGCACCAGCTCAAATAAATGACTCTGCTTTTTCTAGCAGCGATCCACTGCATGGGTGTAGCAGTAAAGAAGGCATTCATTCCTTCAAAAAATATGTATTGAGCATCACACTAAACCGGTCACCTTGCTATGCACGAAAAACATCTGGGTAAATAAAACAGCCTCACGGAGGCCTCTGCATTCTAAGGATAGTGTGTGTTGTATGTTGGATGAAGGAGGTGGTGGTAAAGAGACAATAAACAAGGCAGGGAGCTAGAGTAACCCAGAGTCTGGATTTTGCTAAGTGGGAGAAACAGTTAGATAAGGAGCCAAAGCAGTTGAGGGTGATGGTCAGAGAATCATTTCAGTCATGAGTATGAAAGCAAGGAAATTCAGGAGGGAGGAGTCAATAAATGGAGAAAAAAGACATGGACAAGAGTTTAAGAGAGACTACATTGCAGGCACTAAAAATATTATTGACGTGAAAAAATATATACTTTATAAAATAAAAACATATACTACATAAAATATATACTATAAAAATACTATTTACTTTTTAGTGAAAAGGTGTACAAAATAGTATATTTAGTGTCATCTCATTTATGTAACCTGTATAATACATAAAATTATATATTATTTTAAAAATCTAAGAAGTAGAAGAATTTAGTTAGTGAAAAGTCTGAATTAGAAAAAGTTCTATTCCTTTATCTTCCAGATTGCTCTGAATTTGTGAAGCTTTCCTACATTTCTCATGATAGATGACTACATATATGCTGCAACTATATAGTAGAAGGCAACTTTCGGGGTGTAGCTTATAGAATTAATTTCATGACATAATATGCTCTTATCTACACATGAACAGTTGATAAGTTATTACTGTGTATATATTTAAATATGTAATTATATATTATGTCATTACATAAAATTTTACATTGATATCAATTTATGACTATATTTGCATATAATTTATATTATATATATTAATACAATACACAAATTTTATATGTAATATATAACATATCAAATATATATTAAACTCTAGTCTCTATATGTTGAACATACACATGTAGAAGATAAACAATGGTGTGTTAGCAGTGGGACTGTATCTTATATCATCAGTATAATATCTTAAAACAAGTCATAATACACCATGCATTTCTTGAGCTCCTTGCCCAAGAGGTTGCTTTTGTCATCAAAGTACATTACAGAAGAAAATACACAGAATTCTTTACTAATCCTAAAATGACTTGAGTCATCTTGGTTTCATGATAATGATTTTCATAAACTACATTAACTCTTAAAATGAGGCATTTGCTCAGATCTACTCAAGCATTGCCCTATTAGCCCATTAAAAGTACTAGAGATTTCCTGTGAATATAAAACTGTTAGTAAAAATAGTATCTATTTTAAAAATACTAAAATGTTGTAAAATGTTTGATAACTGCAAAATCCAGGTAAATAATATGTTTACAGTACCTTCCTCCAATTCTCTGCAAATGTTCTAATAAGCAGTGATATAGATCTGTATTCTTACGGCTTAGATCAGCAAGCAACTCTCCAAAATATTTGGAGTCCAATTTTTCAGGGCCATCATCCTGAATTATCACCTGAAGCAAACATCAATCATAATTATAAACAATATTATGTTGTTTTAAATTTACAGATATTTTAATGAGAAATGAAAAAAGTAAAATAATTATTAAAGTCATCACATGGAGCCGGGCTCAGTGGCTCAGCCTGTAAGCCCGCGCCTTTGGGAGGCTGAGGTGAGTGAATTGCCTGAGCCCGCGAGTTTGAGATCCGCCTGGGCAACTTGGCGAGACCTCATCTCTACAATAAATCAAAAAAAATTAGCTGGGCGTGGTAGCACATGCCTGTAGTTCCAGCTACTTGGAAGGCTGAGGCAGAAGTATCACCGGAGCCCAGCAGGTCGAGGCCACGGTGGCCGGGAGCGGCCACTGCACTCCAGTCTGGGCGACAGAGTGAGACTCCAAATCAAAAAATAAATAAATAAATAAAGTCATCACATGAATCAAGTCATATATATTATATATATGTATTGCATTTGAGGTATGCACCTTTCAATATGAGAAGAATTTAAAGGAAAATCAACATTGCAATAGCATTTTCAATTTCATTTCACTCAAGTCTAAGTGATCTAATGAATGCAAAGCTTATATAACATACAAATTCTTGAATATGGGTACTTCAATAAAACAGTAAAAAAAAGTAAATCAAAATCTCTAAATTCTCCATTATCACCACATGACTTACTCTTCTATCTCCTGTGGGAAAAGAAAATGTAAATTATATTTTTATTTTTTAATTAAAAAATTAATTAACACGATAAAAGTACATATTTATAGATTTCAGTGTGACATTTCAATACCTGTAAACAATATGTAATATCAAATCAGTATAATTAGCATATTCATCACCTCAAACAAAAGTCATTTCTTCATGTTAGGAACATTCAAAATCCTCTCTTATAGCTATTTGAAAATACAGAGTAAATTACTGTTAGCTATTGTCTCCTGACAATGTTTTAGAACACTGGAACGTATTTTTCCAACATAGCTGTAATGCTGCATCAGTTAACCAATCTCTTCTTATACCCTCTTCTCTCCTTCCATTTGCAGCCTCTACCACTATTCTATTCTCTACTTTTATGATCAACATATTTATCCTCCATATATGAGTGAGAATATGCAATATTTATTTTTATGTGCCTGGTCTTTTTCACTTAATGTCTTCCACGCTCATTCACGTTGCCTCAAATGACAGGATTTCATTCTTTTTTTAAGCCTGAGTAATATTCCATTGAGTATAAGTATCACATTTTCTTTATCCATTTATCTGTTTTGTTTTTTTAAAATTTATATTTCATTTTAAAGATGTGGGGTACAATTCAGGATTAGGTATACAAGTGGACACGTACAGGTAAAGTTTGGGCCTCCCTTTGGTCCCCACTTTGCATGGTTTGAGAGCAGGTATTCTTATTGATGTTGTGTCCCCACCGCCACCCCGCCAGTATCCCCCTACTCCCAATCCCTTTCTTATAGTACTATGGTAAATGTTCAGGGTCTGCTTCTGAGTGAGAATATGTGGTACTCAGTTCTTTGTTTCTGTGATAGATCACTGAGTATGATAGATTCTAAATCCATCCAAGTTGCTGTGAAGTTCATATGTTTGTCTTTCTTTATGGCTGCATAATATTCCATCATATATATGTACATTTTTTTAATCCAGTCCCGTTTAGATGATTTGGTTCCATGTTTTTGCTATTGTGAATAATGCTGCAATAAATATGCATGAGCAGTTATCTTTTTTGTAGAATGATTTGAGCTCCTTTGGGCATATTCTCAGTAGGGTACTGCTGGGTCATATGGAAGGTCAATTTCTATTTCTTTTAGAAATCATCACACTGTTTTCCATAGAGGTTGAAATAGTATACATTCCCACTAGCAGTGTAGAAGCATTCCCTTTTTTCTGCATCCTCACCAGCATCTATTGTTTGTTTCATTAATGATGGACATTCTTGCTGGGATTAGGTGGTATCTCAATGTAGTTTTGATTTGTGTTTCTCTGATGATTAATGAGGCTGAGCACTTTTTCATGTCTATTGGCTGCCAGCATATCTTCTTTTGAGATTCATCTGTTCATGTCTTTTGCCCCACTTTTTAATGGGGCTGTTTGTTTTTTTTCCTTTCATCATGTTTGAGTTCCTTGTAGATCCTGAATGTTACCATTAATCTGTTGACAGGCACTTAGGTTGATTCCATTTCTTGGCTATTGTGAATACTACTGCAGTAAATATAAGATTGCAGATACCTATTCAACATACTGATTTTTGAATTATACTGACTATAGATAAATTATTTTCATTTGGACTTGTATATTTCCAGTGAAATTTGCCAGTACATCTTAGAGTTAGATTAAGTAACCTACTCAATTTCATGTGATTTTATGTATTTCTTGTTGGACTACTTCCATTTATTATTTTGACTGAATATCTAGTCAATCTGAAATGGGAAAGAGTAGCTCAGGGCCAAGTGTCGAAACTTGTAGACCTCAGAGACATTTAAAATTCTAGACACAAATGATTATGAAGTGTCCCAAATAAGACACATTCTATTGGTACTCGGGTACCAATCTTTACAGTGTTGTTGGTCACTACACCTCCTATCTCCAAGACACATTAAAGGATAATAACTGGATCACATTTTATACTACTTTTGATATTGCATGTGGAACCAAGTGCCCTAGAAATGCTTTTATTCCTAAGTTTATAGATGATAAATGGATTTTGAAGGTGATCACTACTGTGTATCCAAATCATACCCATCTTTTGAAACTCATCTCAAGGTATACTACCTTCATGAAAACTGAAACTATGCCAGCCAATAAGCTAATTTAATTTAGCTCTTTGTGCTCAATTATATTGAATTGTTTTCAGTTACCTTGTTACTTAATATTTTCATGACCTTTCAGAGGAATAGGTAATTAGGTATAACTTTATGGATGTAAGTCTTGTTCTCTCAGCACCCTCTTCCTACCACAAAAGAAATAAACTTAAGAGTAAATAATAAATCACACTTTTTGGTATATCCTGTAATATCTTGCACGATACTTGTTAAACACTCTAAAGCTGCTCAATAAGTACTTGTTGAAATGAAATAAGTCATCAGTATGATTGTAACTGACCCCCAAATGTCAGCTGATTCTCAACAGTATCTAACAGTATCTCTTTTAAAGCAGCCAGTGAAGAATGGCTAAGGAAATCAACAAGGGTATAGTAAGCCCTTCCTCAAGAATATCATGGTGATTTCTCTTGCCTTCTAAATAAGAAGAAGAGGTAAGCTAATTAGAACAACTAAACTGAACCCCTTGTAGAATTGGAGGCTTGTATTTGAGTTCTACATAGACTTCTGGATGTTGGCCATCAGATTCTGAGTGACAGGCCCTCTCATGAAATAAAAGTAAAAATTAGGCAAGTCTTTATTCAGAATTAGGTCTCATTTTAAGAGTTAATGTGTTTATGAACATCACCAGGCAAGGATCACACTAGTACTTTTAGAATCCAAAGCCCAGTAGGGTTCAAAAGTTTGGAGGGGAGAGGACTGATGGAAGTAAGATTCTCATCTATTGTTAAGTCTTTGACAAGACTAGTATTCAAGACAGAGGTGAAATTTCCTAACCATAACTGTGTTGCACCAGTTAGCAATATTTTCCATTATTAAATCACAGCTCCTTAGAGTTTAATTTTATTGGAACTGTTTGTGGGTGTATGATGGCATAGATTTTACAGTTGGCTCAAACCATGTTCTTGTTGCCTTGAGAAATCCAAGATAGAAGGCCTCCCACGAATACATGAATGCCTTGGGCCAGAATAATTGCAACATTAATGGTTGTAGGTTTTCTGTCTATGACAATATTGAATTGTTAGGATAATTGAGATATAGCTTCACCTCATATATACACATCTTCCTGATGAATGAGAGCTTAAATGTCAGTCTTGGATAATAACTTAAGGTGTTCACATATAAACAGGGTCAGAATACAGACTATGTCAAAGAATACTTATTCCCAGATATACAAAATATGACATTCCTCCAAAATTTATAAAAATTATTAAAGATTCTTCACCATGCATTAATGAAGTACATTTAATCAGAACACAATTTGACTATAATAATGGCCACCAGTTCAACTTGTTGTTTCTAAATGTAGATGAGAAACCCTCGGTGAGAATTGCTTCAGCAAACCCTAGGCAAAGCAACAAAATATTTAAGTGTGTAATCAAAGGCAAATTAGTGGTCATTTTTCAGAAAATCTGTAGAAAGGAAGTAATTTTGAAAGGCAGTAACTCCTAAAGAGAAACCATGAACCTCTTACCTCACTACTGCCTTGGAAATTATTGTTCTGGTTCCAATTTGGGATTAGTTTCATATTCATATTCTATAAGATTCTAGGAGTAGTAGGTGGACTTTTCAAGCTAGCCTCTACATTATATAAACTTTCATACTCAAAGGTGATGCTTTTTACCAACCATATTTGCATAGTTCATTGGCAGATATTATAAAGCCTTGCAGACAGTAGATATGCAATGGTTGCTGATTTCAGTTGAGCTATCTATATGTTCTTGCTTGGTTCACCTCAAGCTTAATGTCACATATTTGTGAGAATGTTTCTTAGGGATACAGATAGCTTGTGGTCAAGAAGTCAATCATAGCCGGGCTCGGTGGCTCAACCTGTAATCCCGCGCCTTTGGGAGGCTGAGGTGAGTTAATTGCCTGAGCCTGCGTGTTCGAGACCCTCCTGGGCAGGCGAGACCTCATCTCTGCAATAAAATCAAAAAATTAGCCAGGCGTGGTAGCGCACGTCTGTAATTCTGGCTACTCGGAAGGCTGAGACAGAAGGATCGCTGGAGCCCAGCAGGTCGAGGCTGCGGTGGCCGGGAGCGGCCACTGCACTCCAGTCTGGGCGACAGAGTGAGACTCCAACTCGAAAAAAAAAAAAAAGAAGTCAATCACAGTCCAGTAGGACAGGGTCTTGGTTTAATTAAATTTACTCTCACTAGGGAACTGGCTTAAGTGTGTGCATGTGTCACCTATTTAGAAGGGTTATTCAGCATATTATAAAGTGCTTAAAATGCCATGTTATATAAAAGTAATTTTACCTAAGTATTTAACTCTCTGAAAGGTCATGAACATAGTAAGTGACAAGGTATGCAGTGGTAAGATCCAACTGGTTAGTAACTTTTGAAATGTTGCATGACCATGGAAACCTTCACTACTAATAAAAGGTTACAGCATATAGATTATATCTATATGTCCAGCAAAGCTCATAAGGATGATGATATTTGTGAATAAATAAGGTTACCACTTGATTAATTTTGCTTTGATTTGGGACATTTAATAACTGTCAGACCTAATCAAACAATAGTTAATCCAGCAAGCATTAATCCCTGAGAAAATTAAATGCATTTTAATACAATGTCATTTGGCTAATGTGATTAAAAGAAAAAAATTGGTCTCTCCCTATTTTGACCACAAGTAGCAATCCTAGCAAGATAAAAAGTATAAAAATTTTAGGTTCTGAGAATCCTCACTGTTATTTAATCCCTATAGATATTTTAATAAAGGAATGATGCATTATATAATACCTGACTCATATTAGACTTTCAATAAATGATGTGACTGAATTAAATGTACTGTACAACAATCACAATTATAAAATGAAGACTTCTTTACTTATATCAGTTCTGCACTCAAAATAAAGAACTAATTTAACTTTCTATGTGAATAAACTTAGACAGCAGCATGTTATAATGAAAAAATAATGGAATTTGAAACCAAAAGTGGAGTTTCCACTTCTTATTCTTCTTCTTTGTGAGTTAAGTGCTTAATTTCTGTGAACCTCAGTCTCCTCAACTGTAAAATGTAAGTAATCTAGTACCTATTTTATAAAGTTGCAGGTGGCATCAAATAAAATTAAATGTGGGGTAAAGTGCTTTTTGAAATTGTTAAACCATCATGCAAATACCTTAAGGTATATTTAATTTGAGTTATATGGACAGTTTGCTACTGAAATAATGGTAGAAGGAGTGGAAGACAATAAGTTTTTTTTTTTTTTTTTACAAAACCTTCAGCTGCCTGAGAATAGAGACAGTGCCTTAATTGTATTTTTTATTATAAAGGTGTGGGTACAATTTGGGATTAGGTGTACAAGTTGTCATCATACAGGTAAAGTTTGGGTCTCCCTTTGGCCCCCACTTCACGTGGTTTGAGATCAGGTACCCTTACTGATGTTATGTGTTCCCCCTCACCTTCCCTGGCAGCTTCCAGCTACTGTCAATCTCTTTCTTATAGTATTATAGTGAATGTTCAGGTTAACTTATAGCTGAGAACATGTGGTTCTCAGCTCTTTGTTTCTGTAATAGATCACTGAATATTACAGACTCTAAATTCATCAAAGTTGCTGTGAAGTCCATAATTTTTGTTCTTCTTCCTGGCTGTGTAATATTCCATCATGTATACATATCACATTTTTTGCATTGAGTCCAATTTTTTTTTTTTTTTTGAGTTGGAGTCTCACTCTGTCGCCCAGACTGGAGTGCAGTGGCCGCTCCCGGCCACCGCAGCCTCGACCTGCTGGGCTCCGGCAATCGTTCTGCCTCAACCTTCCAAGTAGCTGGAATTACAGGCATGCGCTACCACACCCAGCTGATTTTTATTTATTTATTTATTGTAGAGATGAGGTCTCACTGCCCAGGCGGGTCTCGAACCCGCGGGCTCAGGCAATTCACTCACCTCAGCCTCCCAAAGGCGCGGGATTACAGGCTGAGCCACCGAGCCCGGCTTCGAGTCCATTTTTAATGGACAGCAGGGTTGTTCCATGTTTTTGCTATTGTGAATAGTGCTGCAAAAACACACGAGTGCAGGTATCTTTTTTGTAGAATGATTTGAGTTCCTCTGGGTATATTTACAGAAGTGGGATTGCTGGGTCATACAAAAGGTCAGTTTCTAGTTCTTTTAGGAATTGCTATGCTGTTTTCCATAGAGGTTGAACTAGAGATACTGCCTTTATATATTTTTTAAATTTCGGCACCCAGCATAGTGCCTGGATATAGTAAGTGCTAGGCAAACATTTATTGGATAAATAGATTAAATATTTTCATCACCATGAATATAGTAATAATACTACTTCTGCACCAACTCATCTTGTTATTCATATACATTGGAGAAATATCTTATAATAGCAGTCTTGAACAGTAAGTAGTACTTAAATTGTTTGTAGCCAGGCTAGGTGGCTCAGCCTGTAATTCCGCACCTTGGGAGGCTGAGATGAATGGATTGCCTGAGCCCGCGGGTTCGAGACCTGCCTCAGCAACTTGGTGAGACCTCATCTCTACGATAAATCAAAAAATCGGCTGGGTGTGGTAGCGCACGCCTGTAGTTCCAGCTACTTGGAAGGCTGAGGCAGAAGGATCGCCAGAGCCCAGCAGGTCGAGGCTGTGGTGGCCGGGAGTGGCCACTGCACTTCAGTCTGGGCAACAAAGTGAGACTTCAACTCAAAAAAAAAAAAAAAGAAAAGAAAAATAAAATTGTTTGTAATAAAGGATAAAATTAGGGCTACATATTAAATAGAATAGATGGAAAAGCACTGGTTGGAAGAGGTGCTTTAACAAAGCACACTGAATTGAACTTAATAAAGCTGAATCAATGCTTTCTTACTCCCTTTGGCACCCACAGGAGTGTGTGCACATACATTCTGACATTAAGTATAGAACATGGTGATTCTTCTACTCCCTACCATTTAAAAACCATGTAGGCAGTTAGGGTTGTCATTGTATAATGAGTACAAGTGACTGGATAGTAACAGCTTAAATTGTGTTTTAACTGAAACATAAAATGTATGATATTTTCCTAAAATACAAAGTGAGAATCAATAATGTATAAAGTTTTTTCTCATGGACAATAGGAATTTTGCAACAAATTGTGGTTTTTTTTTTTTTTCCCTATGGCTTTCAGGAATCTCAGAGCCAAGTTTTTGATCCAATTTTACTAAATACATAGAAAACTGTAGCCTGCATTTTTGTGTACTTTCTTTTCCTTCTGGTATTTCTGCTCCATTATATTTACATTCTCAGTGACACATTTCTTTTTGTATCCCATTGCATCTTATTTGCTGTCATAAGGCACTCCAAATCCTTTTTGGAATGAAGTGGGAGATATAAATTCATAAACATATGCAAGTATCTATATTAAAAATTAATTTTAGACTAATATTTTTTAAAAATACATAATTTTGGTAACAACTTTGTTGCTACCTTTTTCTCCTATCCACTTATCTATTATTTCTCAATTCTGCCATTCTTTAGCATATGATTTACTCAAGGGATGGGACAATTTATGTTATGTACCTAGACCAGTGAAGGAACATACTGTGCATATGCACTATCACTTTTAATTTAGCTCTTAAAGTTAAGGCTAAAATCTATACCCACCAAAAAACCCATAAAATTTACAAGGTCTCGGTGGCATGAGTTGATCATTCATTCAGCACACATTTATTGAAAATGTACTAAGAATTGTCCTAAGGTACTGTTTTATGTACTACTAGAAACAAAAACACTTAAGACATTGTCTCTTCCCTCAAGGATGAATGGTCTTTTAGAAACCTAAGATATAAACTTAAATAATCTAAATTCAATGAATAGACTGACCAATTGAGAAGGGCTATAAGGAAAAGTACAGATCAAATACCAAAAGATTTCCAAGAAGAAAATCTAACTTTCGCTATATGAGAGAGTTTTTATGAAGGAAGTATCATCAGACTATGATAATGCATTGGTGTGGAGTAGCAAAGGAGAGGGAAAAGTAAATATATATAAATTTTAAGTCTAGTGATTAAAGCACTGGAGATATTATTAAAAGAAATGGGGGACACAGAGTGAAAAGCTGGTATGATTAGTTGGAGATGACTGTGGAACAGTCAAATGATGTCAGGTAGGCAATTAAAAATTATGTGTTGGAGTTGAAGAAGGAATTTTTGAGAATTAAGTAGAAGTTGTAACAGAAGTCAAGATTTTATGTCATATTGTCAAGAGAGAGAAAGTAAAGAAAGAAGAAGGGGACCAAGAGTGAGTTATCAGGGGAGAGGTCCTGATGAAAGACAGAAGAAGAGCCTGATAAGAAGACTTAAAAGTAGCAGTACAGTATAATGGGAAGAAAAAATATCAAGAATAGAATGAATGAACAGTGCTAAATGCAGTAGAAAAGTAACAAGATGAGAACCAAGAAAAAGAAGTGGACTTTAGCAACTTAAAGATGAATATAAGCAGTTTATGAATAAAACCAGTTTATTCATAACATGAATAAAACCAGTTTATCTGGTTTGCAGTGTCAAGAAATGTATGGGTAGTGAGGGAATGGCATCAGTGAGCATGCCTTCCTTTGGAAATTTTGCAGGTGAAGAGGACAAAAAAAGGCGAGTTGTAAGTTAACAGAATGGTAGGGTTGTGAAGGGAGTCACCTTGAAAACAAAGTTAGAGTCTTAATTCTTGAATACCAAAAGAATCAGAGGTTTGCAGAAGGTATAGACATTTTTTAGTGAAGTGGGGGCATTGAAGAGGTTCACATAGTCAATTCAACCGGATCAGTAAAGTAGCATTGGGATAACCAAGAAACATGAAAATGCAAATTACCAGGCCCCAGAAATCTCTACTTGAATAGACCTTCCAACGAATTCTGGTGCACACTAAAGTTTAGGATCCACTGCCAATTTTCACTAGAAGGCGCGGCCACTTGCCAAAAGAGAAAGAGCAGCAGGGGATTGGAGTATGAGCAAGGTGGGAAAAATAAGGGCTAGACATTGAAGACTATGGAGTAAGTAAATTAGAATCAATTTTTAAAAAAAGATTTAGCAATGAAGGGAGTCCAGCAAGATACAGACAATCTGTACTATACTAAATTTGCCTAGCTTGAAGACATTCTTTAGTACACAAATAAGTCAAAAATCTAAGGGGCAGAGAAGGTGGATGGTAGTCTAGCCAAAGTAAGGAATCAGCAAAGTGAGGACAGTAGAAGAAAGGCTTCTAGCAAAAGCATTATTGAACTGGCTGACAATGGAGACCAGTCTGTCTTAGAAATAAGGGCTGGAGAGCTTGGTGATGGCAAGGTTAAGTAGAAATTAGAGAGTAGGAGATGAAGTATGAAAGTGATGATAAGAGACAGAGACGTTTAGAATTCTAGGTTAAACACTTCCATGTGATAAGGTTGAAGGAGTGGTCAAAGGTTATGTGGACTAAAGATGTAGAAATGAAGAAATGGCCAGGTGTGGTGGCTCAAGTCTATAATCCCAGTGCTTTGGGAGACCGAGGTGAGAAGATCACATGATCCCACAGGGTTGATAACAGCCTGGGAAAACTGACGAGACCTCATCTCTACAATAAATCAAAAAATTAGCTGGGTGTGGTAGCTTGCTTATAGTTCCAGCTACTTGGAAGGCTGAGGCAGAAGAATGGCTGGAGCCCAGCAGGTCAATGCGGTGGCCATGAGCATGCCACTGTACTCCAGCCTGGGTGACAGAGTGAGACTCCAACTCAAAAAAAAAAAGAAGTGAAGAAATTGAGGGTGATGATGAGCCAGGAGGGCAGAATGTAGAAAAGATTACTGATATGGGTAGTGAAGTTCTTATAGATGATTCCAGAGCTGTTGAAGGATGAAGAGAGTGACCCAAAGGTCAGTGAAAACTAATAATTCAGTCTAAGAGAACTGGTGTACATAGATTGCAGGGTTTTAAGGAGAGTAGAAGGCTAATGAGAAACATTTGACTGTGTGTAAATTGTATTGAGAAAAGAATTTTCAATAGATACACAGAAAATCAAGCAAATGGAAAAAGCAGAGAATTATTAATACCAACAAGAAAGTTATACTAATAAAAAAGCAAAATAATATGCAAATTGGTTCTGCAGTAAATATTTTATAAACACTGAATACTGATTTAATATAAAAGTATGGAGATTTAACTACATTGGTACAATGAAAAAGATGGATACAGTTGATGAGAGAGTAATAGAACTAAATGAGTATCAGAGTTATCAACAGATAATATAGAGCATTGATAAATCAAGAGATACTAGTATGCATAATATAAGCTTATCCATATTATGCTGCATACTAAAATTATATGTATACTATCTAGATAGATAGAGAGACAGAGAGAATAGATATTTAGCTGTGTGGAGGTAAACACCAGACGACAAAGCTAAGAATTGAAAATGGTTGCCTCTGGAGATCAGGTTTGGGTGGTGACAAAGGTTGGAACAGAGAATTGCTGTTTTTTATATGCCTTTTAGTACTATTTGACCTTTTAAACTATGTACATGTATTAATTTGATTAAAAAACTAATTTATAAGAGGAGTAAATAAGTAACAATTTGTTAAAAAATAAAGGTGAGCTTACCACAACACGAAAAAGGGACCATAGTAGGAGGTTGAAGAAGCTAGTAATGGGAAAAGATGGGCCCAAACAGACATGAATTAAATTTCTGGAAGCAACAGCAGGGGATAGAAGTTTGTACAAAGGCAAAAGGCACTCATTTTCAATAATACAGATGAAGAAAACAATAAATATGGAGAAGAACTTTAGCCTCATGTTAATGAGTAACAGGAGAGGAAGAGCTGCTGAGTTTATTGAAATAACCAGTTCTGAAATTTTATCATTGGTGGATGACTTATGTTAAATAAACACTATAGCAAGCTTCTTGAAGACTTGCCAGCAAAGTACCTAACACTAAGATCTGTGCTGTCTTGATGTTGGCAAAAATTGACTTTTAAAATGATGTAAGAAAGGCATCACATCACAAACTGGAGTATTTTCCATTGGCAAATGCACTATCCAAGTGAGCAGAACTGTTCCCCTTACATCTTCCCATGACACCAAAAGACTTCCTGGAATCCTCAAGTCATGTGGCAGAGAGTTGCGCACACAATATGCATATTTATTTGAGCCTTTCTTATAAACATCATCTGTATGACAACTTGTAAGATGAGTTCAGCTGAGCTTTTCCCTGTCAATAACATGTTTGAAATTATCTGTTCCTTGCTAATGACAGGAAAATGATCATGGCATGTTATTCTTACATTCCCCAGAGAAGGATATATGACTAGTGATATTTTTCATTTGAAACCAAAATGATGACGCTGCTAGGGAGGACCATGGAAAACATGCATAAATTAGTTTTATAAAAATATTGTGAAGCCAAGTTTTTAGATACCCGATTTTGAAAAATATTTTAATGCATTTTACTTTAGGGAAAACATTTGAAAGGTGATTTAGTTTCATGTAAAAATAGCATTACAATGAAATCGATTCCTTTAAGACATTTGAGATCTGGGGTTTGGGGAGGAAGATGATCAATAATCAAACTATGTACTTGGCGTTAAACTAAGTGCTTTTTACATTTTATCTCATTTAATCTTGCAAGATATATTGCACAATAAAGAATGATGGCTCTTCTTTCACAGATAAAGAAATTGAGGCTAAGTTTATTGTTGAAGGTCATGCAGCTCAGTGGAATTAGGTTTTAAAACAAATAATTGAATTGAAAGTCTGTGTTCTTTCCACTTTACTATCCTATCTCCAAATTACAATTTAACTCTAAACACAAACTTTTAAAATGAGCCATATTTTATTTTTAAAAGAGCCACCTGCATGCAGCCTACTTATGTAGTTAATTTTCACGTGTACCCCCACATTCCTATAATAAAATAAAATTTAGAAAAAAATAAAAGATCCTAACTACATCTGCTCTGTTTTCCTTTAAAGAGACTCTTCCACCCACATGTCACAACTGCAAACACTAAGCAATCTAGGCAAGAGAACTTTCTCACTGCCCACCTTTATCCATGGGATCTGTACAACCAGGATACGCCATCCTCACTCTGAGCAGGAATGGTTCCAATCCCATTTAATCCATATACCTGGAATTATTAACTCTAAGCTTCCAAAAGCACTACTCTATTTTCAGAGGCACCTCAACTTTATCCTAATAAAATATTTTTAAAAGAAAAAATTTACCTATACAAAAACCCCCAGCCTTTAACCAAACTACATAAAAATCTCAAACAGCAATATGAATAATAAAATAGAAAGTGATATATTAGTTACCCAACTCTACCCATTTTTAAAGTAGGCAATATATAGTTTGGTTATTATTAGATGTACTAAGCTGGTAAGAAAACATCATAACATTACTGTTGCTGCTGGACAAAATTCTTAATCCTGTGATATTTTTCCCATCTCTGAGAATTGTCCCTCACACCATTCCTACTGTCATTATTCTAGTTTAAGTTTGACACCTAAACTACTGTAATAGCCCTTAATAATCTTCTCTTGTAAATCATTCTCCATGGCATTGTTTCATGCTGTAGACTTTATAGTTTATAAAAAAAACCTGTCAGCATATATTTTCGTTTAGTCTTTACATCAACCCTGTGAAGTAGACATCCCTACCCAATTTTTATAGATGACAATGTTGCTGAAAAATTTAGTATTATTAAGAACACATAGCATGAGAGAGACAAAGTTAGAATAGGAATACAGGCCTTTCTACCCGGGGATACCACCAATACCTCTCCAGTGGCAGACTCTTAATTCCATGCTCTATTTATGTTTATACTAATGATCAAGGTCTCTCTACATAAGTGACCCAAATTCAAGGGGAACTATTCATGTATTCTGGAGCCAGGCTGTATAAAGCTTGGTTCCACCACATGCTAGCTGTGTTAGTTAACCTTTGCAAATAACTTAACCTCTTTAAACTTCAGTTTCTTTATCTGAGCATTAAGAACAACAATAGTACCTTTCTAATATGATCGTTGTGAGAAGAAAATTAATCAATATGCTAGTCTATCCTACACAAAGCTGCTAGTGTTAACCTTCTAAACCATACCCATTAGTATTTTTCTATTCAGTAAACTTTATTTCATTGCCTACTAAAGAAAGCTCCAAGTTTTCACTTTGCCTGGTTTGAGATCAGGTATCCTTACTAATGTTGTGTGCTCCCACTCCCTCCCTTGGCAGTCTCTGGCTACTGCTGGTCCTTTCTTGTAGTGTTATGATAGATGTTCAGAGTCTGCTTGTGAGTGAAAACGTGGTGCTCAGTTCTTTGTTTCTGTGATAGATCACTGAGTGTTGTGGACTCTGAGTCCATCCAAGTTGCTATGAAGTCCATAATTTTGTTCTTCCTGATGGATGCATAATATTCCATCATACATTCAATATATTTTCATTAACTATAACCACTCTACTTTGGTATTGAATATTATAATTTATTTCTTCTGTTTAACTGTATGTTTGTACTAGTTAACCAATTTCTTTTAATCCTCCACAATCACTCACACACTATTCCTAGTCTGTGGTAGCTACCATTCTACTCTCTACTTTCATGGGATCATCTTCCACATGAGTGAGACCATGAAATATTTGTTTTTCTGTGCATGGCTATTGCATTTAACATAGAGACCTAGAGTTTCATCTGTGTTGCTAAAAATGATATAAATTCCTTATTTTTATGACTGAATAGTATTCCATTATATATATATTACATTTTTGATTCATTTGTCTATTGATGGTCACATAGTTTGATTCCATGTTTTGGCGATTGTGAATAATACTGCAATTAAAAAATGGGAGTACAAACAAAAAAAGAAAGCCCCAAATTTTTAACTTAACACTTAAGAATCTCATGACCAGGCTTCAATGTGTATTATGTTAACACTACACCCTAGTATTTCATATAACATGTCTTCCGTACCATACAAATCAAACCACTTACTATTCTTGAAACCCAACATGTACTTTCCCAAATCCTATAACTTTGTTCAAGAAATTCCTTCTTCCCAGGATGTTATCTCCATGCAATACCACAATATCATATATGTAAAATCTACTCATTTTTCAAAACCCAGGTCAATTTCCTCCTCCTCAACGAAGACTTCTTTGATCTCCTAGCTGAAATTAATTTATTCTCTCTTCTGTTTCCAAAACATGGTGATATCTCATCTTTTATGATGGACAACACTTTGCTTTGTGTTATGTTTTATGTGCTTGCCACTTTCCCCCCTTTAGAGGAAACTAAGGCAAATACAAGTGTTAGATTGAACTGTATAAAATTGCTAATATTTGACCAATTTCAAGCTATAAAAATGATAATTTCAAATGATTTAATCTAATAAAATGGCCCTTTTATGGTCATTACTAGTTCACTTAATGTAAGACATTCAACAATCTTTGGATTGTGTTTTAGGCCAATGTTTCCATGCAGGTATTCACAGGAAAGACAATTTTAGGATTTTTTTTTTTTTAGATTAAAAAAAAACCATGGATTGTAAATCTTTGTAGTTCTTTTTTTCACCAATATGGCCAAAGTATTTATTTCAACATTTTTGTCCTTAGAAATAATCTCAAGTATGTTTAATATAAAACAGTAAAATTTTTAAGTGGGCAGGATCCTTCTTTACTTTTTCTTACTATTTTATTTTGTCTTTTAGTAAGAGTTGCCTATGACAGAGGTCAATTTGAGATCTAAAAAAAAGCACAAATGAGCCAGGCTTGGTGGCTCAGCCTGTAATTCCGCGCTTTGGTAGGCTGAGGTGAATGGATTGCCTGATCCCGCAGGTTTGAGACCCGCCTGGGCAACTTGGCAAGACCTCATCTCTACAATAAATCAAAAAATTAGCTGGGTGTGGTGGCACATGCCTGTAGTTCCAGCTACTTGGAAGGCTGAGGCGGAAGGATCGCCAGAGCCCAACAGGTCGAGACCCTCTGCCCTCTAGCCTGGGCAACACAGTGAGACTCCAACTCAAAAAAAAAAAAAAAAAAAGAACAAACACACAAATAATAGCTGATTCCCATTGTTCTAGCTGTTATTGTTAGTTTTACCAAAATACAAGAAAATTGTTTTTACCTTAACACTTGGATAGCAGATGTTTGCAATATTCCAAAGTCTTCATAACATAAATTAGTCACTGGGGATTGTATCCCAGAAAATTTCTCCTTAGCAACTAAGTTTTACTTTCTGTTTTGTTGATTTAATACACAATAAAATATAGGCATATTTTTATTTGAGTTAGTATAATATATTCTCAAAGAAGACATACAAGAAGTAAATACCAGCTTGCAAAATGTGGCCATTACAATCACCTTAGATAATATCATCATTTCCAATTCACTGTTCATTTAAATACCATAATGCATGAAAATATTTAATGTTGAATAATTGGTGGGTCCATTTTAGAACTGAGGACCACCTAGAAATGGGGTATTAATTAACTAATTTATAACTTACCTCATCGATTTAATGTATTAATGGACCTGAATTGTTTTCTTTTCAAGAGGAAATGGAAAAATTTGTTTAAAAAATTGTATGACACATACAGTAGTATAACTCCCCAATATTTTGATGAAAATTTAATGTGAGTACTTATAATATGAGAAGGGTTCCAGAATGTTATTACAGATTAATAAGGAATCATCTGATTGGTCTTACCTGCTCGTGAATCTGGTTTGATCCCCCATGGCACAGCTCATTTCCAATGTTTGTAGAAATTGAATCACTTTCTGTGATGGTTTGGATTTGCTGGCTAGAATGGGACTGCTGACAATGTGGAGAGTGGATGATCTGGGGTTGTTGGACAATGTGATGATGGCACTGAACCTGAGGATAGCATTCCTAAGACACATACACATGCCAAAAATATCCACTGGGAATAAAAATTACTAATCAAGAAAAATACAATTAAAACCATTTTTAAAATTTAAAGTTTTTTTCATTATGACTCAAACCCTAGGTTTTGTAATTTTAATTATTGTTATATTATTTTTCAAATTTTTTCCATTGGGAAAGTTTGTATTGAATTCTGTGTTTATTTGATCATGTGGCTGTGATCATCCAAATAGTTAAATTAGCCAAAGAATGTATCTGATTAAATTAATATTCCAGTTATACTTAATGGTAAAATTGTAATGAATATTAACATTACTTAATCTTTTTTGCTGATTCCACAGGCACTTAATTATCTAATTACATAATACTGTTATACTGAAATATAGATGAATATACAATTAGAAAATAATATAGTGATTTTCAATGTCAGAAAACATATTAGAGTCACAATGTGGGGGACAATGTTCTTATGTTTATGAAACTCAAATATAAATTTTTGAAAATGATTGAACTCCAGTGACTAAAGCTTCAGATCCAGAATACAGGGATTTTAACACTGATTCTACCACTTACTCTATGATCTTGAAAAACTGTATATTCAACCTTCATGAGCCTCGTTTCCTCATTTGTAAAAGTAGAGATAATATGTGTCCCATTTGGGTGCCATGAGGTGTAAATTTACTAAATGTCTGTAAATTTCTTAGTACAAAGTAGGTGAGTAATGAACATTACTATTATTATGTTATCATCATCATTGTCATCATCATCAACTGTATCACCATCTATCCCACTAATTTTGAAGATTAAAAAAAAAAAAAAAACTCCTGAGGTCCAGGCAAACAAGATGACTTACTTATAATGACACAGTTAATTAATGGCAAAATTGGAACTGTAACTCATAATTTCTAGCTTAGACTTCTTTCAGGATATTAGGCTGAATTTGTTGTTTGTAAACTAAATCTTTGTTATCTGATTTTTTATTTGTTATGGCCTTTTTTTCTATAAGTATAGAGCACAGACTTTAAAAAGATATCTGGTTATTTTAGTTTGGGGAATTTCAGGTACATTTCAACTTTCTTTATTATTTTGTTATTATTCTACTTTGATCAGAGGCATCTGGAAGCCTGCTTTCAAAGGAAAAATACTCTTTTTTGAATCATAATGCCATACACATGCACATACAACTAACTTTGTAAGTATAAACTAAATGTTTTCTTTTGACTATAAAAAGTTTGCCTATATTAATACAGTGAAGCACTTCACATTTTAATTTTTTATATTAAACAATTTCCAAGCTATATTAAATGGAAAACACCAAAGTGCAAAAGAATTAATATAGTATACCCCTTTTCTTATAAGATTTTTTAAAAATGTGCATACATATATTTACAAACATATATAACTGCTTTTATATGCATAGACCAAAACATTTTTAAGAGTGGCTGCCTCTGGGAGGAGAAACTGAGGACAACATAGTCTGGAAAAGGAAAAATAAGCTTATTTTTCATTGTAGACTTCCAAATACACTTTTTAGTGTTTTTATACTATTTGAAAATATTTATCATAAATAACAACTATCAATCAATGTATACAAATCTATCTTGAATGAAAGAAAAAATGTATAAAGAAGCATATTTTACAAATAGAAGTTGCCTTCCTAAACATACAACTAGTAAAAACTCATATAATATATTAATTGAATCATTTTTTCTAGACTCTTCAGATGTGACTGACTTTTAAGAATGCTAGTACTAAGATCTTTACAGTTGAGGAAACTAATTGTATGCTATCAGAAGCTTTTGTACAAATTTTGAGGGTAAATGCATTATTATTATCTTTTATGTTACAAAATACCCTCATATACTGAATTAGGATAAAATTACACTGACAGTCTGAGAAGACCACTCAGTGGGGAGCTTATACACTATTGAAATAGAATTCCTTTTGAAGAAAAAAACAATAGTATGTCCTTCACAAAGCAAATTAGAAAACACTTGGAAAGAGTATATCAATAGAGGGCAATAAAGAAAACAAAACCCATTTCTCAATCACCTTCCTTCATTAATATATCAGTTGACTCTTGAATAAAATATTGACATTTCCATCATCCAGGGTGCCTTGCAGTTTACCTGAGCCTATTTGGTCTCTGAACCATTCGTTGGTACCACTGAATTCTTAGCAGATTTTCAGTTTTCAATTATACCTGCTACTGAACTTATTGCTTTAAAGCAAGATGCACATATATTATCATATTTGTAAAGTATATCATTAGTTAAACTTTCAAAGTACAAAAGATCAAACATGTTCTGATTTATCATACATTTTTCCTCTTTAAAAGTGAAAAAGAGCCAGGTTCAGTGGCTCATCCTGTAATCCCGCACCTTGGATATGAGATCTGTCCAAGAAAAAAGAGGTTTTTATAGTGAAAGGGTGGTAAACTAGTGCTAGTCACAAGATAATTATCCAACTTACATGATTTGCACTCTGTAATTCTTTTTCTCTTTTTTTTTTTTTTTTTGAGTTGGAGTCTCACTCTGTCGCCCAGACTGCAGTGCCGTGGCCGCTCCCGGCCACCGCAGCCTCGACCTGCTGGGCCCCAGCGATCCTTCCGCCTCAGCCTTCCAAGTAACTGGAACTACAGGCACGTGCTACCACGCCCGGCTAATATTTTGATTTATTGTAGAGATGAGGTCTCACCAATTGCCCAGGAGAGTCTTGAACCCGCGGCTCAGGCAATCCACTCACTTCAGGCTCCCAAAGCACGGGATTACAGGCTGAGACACCGAGCCCGGCTAGCAGTTTTCTCTTAATGGAGCTCTTCTTTAATTGTCCCCGCTGCATAGCAGTAATAATGTCTATGATATTCAATATCTTACTTTAGAATTCAAAAATTAGAAAGGCTATTTAGTCTCTTAAAAACAAGAAACTGGGAGCAGCATAAAATGATAAACCCCAAGTATGTCAAACTTATTGTTTAGGCAGCCCAGTTTAATAAAGGACAGATGTTATAATTTTACAGCTTGAGGAAAATATCCCTTGAAGAACAGAATTATTTCGTGAATTTTTTCTACTTAATATTATAAAGTCTAGAAATATTATGCTGTTCTTCTGTAAGATGTCTGTTCAATATATACCATACTAAACCCTTCAGACTATAGCCAGCTTTCCAAGTGAACCAAAATCTTAAAGAATTTAGGGCCAGATGTGTTGGCTCATGCCTGTGATCTCAGTACTTTGGGAGACCAAAGTGGGAGGATTGTTTGAGGCAAGGAATTTGAGACTAGCCTGGGCAACATATCAAGATCCAAACTCTACGAAATATTTAAAAAAACAAAAATAGCCAGGCATGGTGGTGTGCACCTGTAGTTCCAGCTACTTGGGATGCTGATGTGGGAGAACTGCTTAAGCTCATGGGGTAGAGGCTGCAGTGAGCCAAGACTGAACCACTGCACTCCAGCCTGAGCAAGAGAGTAACAGCCCATCTCTTAAAAAAATAAAAAGAATTTGGATGTTTATGATTCTGAGCGTTTGCTCCATTTCATTTTCACTAGACATCAAATCAGTAATATTGTGCTTGTCCCTATGAATTTGGTAACAATTGTTCACAAATGCTCTTAAAAATATAATGTGCTCGTATGCCAAAAAATTCAAAGAGAGAAATCTAGTATATTTAGAGAGTTTCATTTCATTTGTATATGAGAAAAATAGTTTTGTTCTCAAAATTGATTTGACAGCATTTAACTACCCATTATGAGTTGAATTAACCCCCAAAAGATGTATTGAAATCTATTCCTCAGTAACTCAGAATGTGGCCTTAATTTAAAAATAGGGTCTTTGTAGAGGTAATCAAATTAAAATGAGTTCATTATGATGGGCCTTAATACAATGTGACTGGTATCCTTATAAAAATGGGAATTTAGACACAGACATTCACAGAAGGAAGACGATGTGAAGACACACAGAAGATGTGTGAAGATGGAGGACGGGAGTGATGCATCTACAAAGCAAGGAATGCCTAAAACTACCAGAAGCTAGGAGACAGGTATAGGGGTTTCTTCCCTGGCAGCTTTAGAGAAAGCATAGCCCTGCCAATACAGCAATTTCAGTCTTGTGGGTTCTAGAATTGTAAGACAATAAATTTCTGTTTTAAACCAAACAATTTGTGGTACTTTGTTATAGCAACTCTAAGAAATGAATATACTGCCCTAGTTCAAGAATGTCCAAGAGGCAAGTCTCAGATTGTGTCTGGGCTGGGCATGCAGAGCAATATGAAAACTCTGAAGATTACAGTAACAACTCTACATGAAGGACTCGGGGCTCTAGATGCCATAGAATTTTGATTGCTGTGCTTTAGTTTTACACTTTATTTTGTCTCTTGATTTGTGCTTAATGAAATTTTTTAAAAGTAACTTGAAGTTTTAGTTTTCTAGATCTATTACAGTATATAGTATTTTACATATTTGTTCATACCTATTGTTCATTTAAAATTAATTCTATAATAAAAGGAGTAGGACAAAATGATCATGTTTTAAGTTATGATTTTTGTGGGACCAAAAGATATCTATGTTAAGTTAATATTCTACCATTAATTTTCTATGTGACTGTACATATCTTGACTTCAGTATCTCTTTCAGTAGAATGAAGACAATAATACTTCACATGAAAATGGATATGAAAGTATCCATTTCATATCCATGGTATAAAATGCTATATAGACATAATAACATATTATTATAGCTCATGATAGTCACACCTGGCACTTGACAATTAAATGTCATTTTAGTTTTATTAAAATACTCAAATTTCTAAATTAAAATACTCAAAATTCTAAATTATTCACATACAAAGCAAATTTTAAAACAAATATTACTTACCTGATCTGTATTTAGTTTCTCTACTTTCCTGATTGTTTTTTCATAAATAACATTATTTCCTGGAAAGAAATGGCCTCCTCTTAGGAATGGAGATAGTGGTTCCTACAAAGACAGCAAAGAATATGTTTTGTTCTGAAAGATATTTTTTTTCAGAGGAACCTTATCTTAAATAAATACTATCACTAATAGTCTCTTGAGGTAGTGGCAGAATTTAGGAGGAAAGTGGAATGACATCCCAATAATGTTCTGACAGATGCAAGGAAATAATAATAAAGATAGTTCACTTTATCAAAGATAACAATCTGAATTTTTTCCTACCGTATTGTACTAGGTCTAACAATTTGGGGAGATTGGTAGAGAGTGGGAACATATTTATTCATTATTTTTTCTAAGGCAAGAGATAATGAGTTTTCTACAAGGTACACAAACATGAGGTCAGCCTCATTTAAATTGGGTTCACTGGCAGGTTTCTTTCAATGCAAAAGTATTTTCAGAGAAATGCAAAACAAACATAATTCAGCATGGCTAAGCCATAAATTAGGTAGAACTATACTAAAGATTTTTCTGGAACTCAATTTGGGTCCTTTTAAAGTGTACGCTTCTTACTTGTGATTACAATCAAGGCTAAGACTCTGGGAACAACATGTTTTGAATATTGAGAATAGTGTAGAGGCTTTAAGAGCCACTGTATCTCTGTATAATCAACTAAATTACTGTAGGATTGGCCAAGTGCTCAGAAGATGTCAGTCAATGATATAAAGCCAGGTAACATGCTCAAGATCTGGAAGAAACCAGGGAAGAGCTAAGAATCAGACCAGGAAGCTAAAATAAATGTAATGTGCACTACATTCTTTTCCCTTCTTTTGGTTTTCATTTGAATCTTTACTTGTGTAGGAAGAGCTGGAGTTGTTTTGCTACAAAAAAAAATTACAATCACTTATTTTATAGTATAGGGGAATAGTATAGAAGGGTAATGGTCAAGCTTATTATCAATTTATGTGCTTGGGACCATTTCAAAATTAACAAAATATAACAGCATTTTTGTTTGCTATTTTTTTTTAAACATATTTTTTATTTTAAAATTGTGGGGTACAGTTAAGGGTTAGGTATACAAATATGCATCGTTCAGGCACCCTTGTTGATAAGGGGTGTCCCCTCCCCAGACAGATATTGACTACCATTAATCCCACCACCCTTGCTTGACCTCCCTATCCCCCCCATAGATTCCCACCACTGTCAATCCTTTTCTTATAGTATTATGCTACATGTTCAAGGTACACTTATGAGTGAGAATATGTGATACTTAGATCTTTGTTGCTGTGAAAGATCACTCAGTATTATAGACTCTAGTTCCATCCAGGTTGCTGCAAAAATCATGATTTTGTTCTTTTTTATATGTACCACATTTTTTAAATCCAGTCCTCTTTTGATGGACAGCGTGGTTGGTTCCAGGTTCTTGCTATTGTGAACAATACTGCAATAAACATTCGCGTGCAGGTATCTTTTTTATAGAGTGATTTGAGTTCTTCAGGGTATATTCCCAGTAGGGGGATTGGGGGGGTCATATGGGAGGTCAATATTTAGAGCTTTTAGGGATTACCACACTGCTTTCCACAGAGGCTGTACTAGTTTACACTCCCACCAACAGTGTAGAAGTATTCCCTTTTCACTACATCCTCTCCAGCATCTGTTATTTTTTGAGTTATTGATAATGGCCATTCTTACTGGAGTTAGGTGGTATCTCAGTGTAGTTTTAATTTGCATCTCCTTGATGATTAGTGAGGTTGAACATTTCTTCATGTGTCTGTTGGCCACTCGTATGTCTTCTTTTGTGAAATGTCTGTTCACATCTTTTGCCCACTTTGTAATGGGGTTGTTTTTTTTTTTTTCTTTTCAGCACGTTTGAGTTCCTTGTAGATCCAAGATGTTAGACCTTTGTCAGACACGGAGTTGGCAAATACTTTTTCCCAATCTGTGGGCTATCTCCCTGTCTGCTATTTTAAATACTCACAGAACAATTGGACTAAAACGCTGGTTGCTGAAAGGGAAAGACACTCTTGAAAAACTATATATTTGTATTCAAGTTTAAGTAAAGTGTGCTTTAATCAAATGTTCCTTGTATACTTTGATATGTAAGTGGCTAAATTTGACTAGTTGATGAATTATTAAATCTAAAGATGGATATATTTAGAAAGATTCTCCTAGAAGCTATTTTTTGTTTATGTTCTTGTTTTTTTAAAAGAGCCTCTTTGGTACTTACCTGCAATTATGTTACATATGTTTTAAGTGCTTGCTACACAAAATGCACTTTGCAAAGTGCTGTGAAGCATAAAAACATAAAGCAGACATATTATTACCAAGAGAAGTTAATATTAATCAGGGTTCTTCAAACTACAGAAGATAGCTTGTTTTTATACTGCTCTAAACTAAGAATGATATTTATACTTTAAAAGATAGCAAATTAAAAACCAAAGAAGACCAAGGCCCTATGTGGCCAGAAAAGCCTAAAATGTTTACTGTCTGGCCCTTTACAGAAAAATTGTGCCAACTCCTTGTCTAGATAACATATGGACACAAACATCTAGAATACAAGGTAGAAAGTGACAAATGCCCATAGGGGTACAGAGAAAGAATTCATGGAATGGCGTTCAAAGGAAGAAATAATGAGTTCCATCTTACAGTGCTCAGGTAGGATACTTAGATCAGGTGGCATTTGAAAGAAGGCAAAAGTGGTCTTTTGATATGAGGGGCTCCAAGTGAAGGAAACAAAACAAGTCACCAAGCTTTGAAAAGTATATGTACAGAATATACGCAGATAGAACTTGGTTCTGCAAGCAGTGAGAAGTCCTTATGTGCTTTTAAACAGGGGTGTGAGGTAAACAGAAGTTTACTTCAGGAACAATAGTTAGAGAAGAGAAAAAGTACAGATGAGGAGAACAGTAAGATTATCCTAATAATCAAGGACAGTACTTTTCAAAAATGACTCTGAGATCTTAAACCTGAGGAGTCTACTACATGGCCAGCGGTACCAAAAACAAAAACATTGAGACACATTGAGTTTTATGTATTCCTAGGAAAAATCTAGGTCTGATATATGTTTTTATTTCTCAGAACACTTAGCAAAATATATATAGCATAATAATCACTTTAATATGTGTCAAATAATTACAAAGAACAACCAGAGTCTCTTACAAAAAATGTGTGGGTATTAAAAAATTGTTAAAAAAACTATGGTGGGTTGGGCACTTAGATGTAGATGTTCAACACACAGGTGAAAACGCAAATCTAGAACTAAATAAAGAGTTCAAAACTGTAGATTTAGATTTCAAGACCACCTCCTCAGAAGAGCTAGGTAAAATCTGGCAATTGCTGAAAAGGCAAATGAAGGTCAGGGAGAGAAACAGACAAATCATAAGAGGTCTGAGAATCAGAAGAAAAAATATCAAAGAGGAGGAATTTTCAGGAAGTGTAAAAAGTTGAAGGTATAAATGCTTCAGAGGTCAACAGATGAGAATTACAAAGTGGGACTACTACAAATCCATTGAATTTGACTACTAAAATCAGTGAAAGCAGGTCTACTGGGAAAAAAAGTTATGGAGTCATAAAACCTGTGTTTCAGTTCTTTGATCATCAATGTGCTGTGGAAACTTAGGTAACCCATCAACCTTATCTAAGGCTGAGTTTCCTTATTATAGGGATAGCAATGCAAGACATTTTGTATCAAGTAAAATAATGTAATTTAAAGTACTCTTAATGTAATTTTAATGTACAAATGACATTGGTATTTAATAAATGGTAATATAATATTTGAAATCCCTACTTTATTTTAAGAGATTTTTAAGAATTTTAGAACTTTTCTAGGATATCAAGTGTAGGCTTCCTGAGGAAAGAACTTTGTCCACCTTGAATACCCCATAGAAACTGATTAAATAAAATAAAACTTTATTTTAAAGATGTAATCATATTCTAAATGGGGGAAAATATATTTAGCAAAAGCATAAAATTTTTTTTTCTGTGAACTAAGTTTCACTATAAGTGCTTAATCATTTTTTTTAAAGAAAAAAGATAGTTTAGGCACTAACAGTATTGATTCTCTCTAGAATTTATGTTGTGGTCTTATTCTCTGAAACGACTTACTGAAAAAATTACTTCCAAATGTAAGGGATTATTACTTTCACCAAATCTATAATAAAGTAAAATCAAATAGTAGTATAAATAAATCATTCTGAGCAAAACAACTCATCAAAATAAATGTAATCAGAAGTTTTAGATTTCTCAGCAAATGAGTTGTTAGACAACTTTACTCTTTTGGCAGCTTCTTTTTCTCAATCTATCCATTTGAATTGGTACCAGATCCACCCTAAAAATTAACAGGTGCTTTCAAAATAGCTGATCTTATAATTTTAATTGTTGCTTTTAAAGCCTCTGGCAGTAGATCTCATATCTAACAAAGTATGTAATCCCCAACATAGCCTTTACTGTTCCCAGGACACAAAGCCTTGCCGGAGAAGATTAAGAAAAAAAAAAAGGTTGATTTGGCTCATTGCAAGTTCAAGTTATCCAACTTTAAGTAGGCTCTATGACCTTTCTGATTATATTTGTATTAATCAAATTTTCTATTACAATTGTTATAAAACTTTTTATTTGCTCCAGTCTCTTGTGCTCGTACTCCCTCATTAATGTTTTTACTTCTCAGAATCTTATCAAATCTTGTTGAAGCTACCTCCAAGATAGCTGTCAGAAAATATATACAATATATAGATTCAATTAACTTGAATCAGAAGACTTAAGCAACTCACATTTGTTTAAATTTTCATTTCCTTAGTAAAATAATGCTCACCACAATGTTAATCATACTAATACCTTAAATACCACAATAATTTTTCCCTGATTTCTCCCAAACAAATGTACTATCTCCAACTTCTGAATTCCAATAAGACTTCTGCATTTCTCTCATAACGTCTAGTTATTTGTTGACATGTCTTATTTCCCTTCCTGAAAGGAAATGTAAGCTACTTTGGTTTTGGAAATATGTCTTATTTCCTTGTTTCTATTTGAATGTGTCCTCTCCATAGCAAAAGCTCTACAACTGGAAAATTAATGAAATTGATTACTTACAGAAAAAACAAAGAAAATCTATCCAATTACATCTCTCTATTATCCTTCACATTTCAAATATCGCTCTTTTTTTTGCTCCTTCTATCGCAATAAAGAAAAAGACATACTCCTCTTTTTTTTTTTTCCTGAAGTCACTTCTGTGTCTGTATCTGGAATTCCATTCCCTATCTCTTGCAGAATCTTAACCCGTTTGTCTCCTTTCTCTGTTGCATCTTTATCATTCCTTATTACTGATTGTTTTCTTTTATCTACAACTCTCCCAGGTCTCTAGGATTGTTTTTTCTCTTTAGTTACCACCCCGTGTCTTCTTCCTTCGATCAATATCCTTTTCCAAAGAGCAATCCTCACTCATTTTCTTCCCTTCTTCTTCATCTACTCACCCATTAACTATAGATGTTGCTTCCACAAGTTTACAGAAACTGATCTCTCAAATATCACGATCACTATCTTAATGGTCAAACTCTATTCTCAAACCTTATCATTTTTGGTCTTTTGGTTATTTAAGACAGTTGACTACCCCTTTTCTGTATTTGCTTCAGTTACTCCGTGTTCACATTCCTCTCTGACAACTCCTCTGCCTGTGAAAGTGGCTCCTTCCTTCTGTTCCCTTAAGGTAAGCATTTCTCAAGGTTCTGACCACAACCCTCTCCATTATCCTTCAGTGATTTCACTCATTCCCACAGCTTTAATGATAACTTTAAGACTAATAACTCCCATGTCTCTATCTCAAATGTGACCTTCCTTCACGTCATTTTTAACTGCTTGTTGAGCATCTTTCCCTTCGGTGCACTTCAAACACTACTGGTTCAAAAAAATCTCTCCATCTCCTTTTCCAAATCAGCTTATCTTTCCCTTCACTTCTCAATCCTTTTAGTAATCAGGCCACTATAGTCCCCATGTCTCAAGCTGGAATGTTTAGGATCATATTTGACTTTTATTCTTTTATCCTCTATAACCAATATTATCAAATCTTGTTGAAGCTACCTCCAAGACAGCTGTCAGAAAATACATACAATATATAGATTCAATTAACTTGAATCAGAAGACTTAAGCAATTCACATTTGTTTAAATTTTCATTTCCTTAGTAAAATAGTGCTCACCACAATGTTAATCATACTAATACCTTAAATACCACAATAATTTTTCCCTGATTTCTCCCAAACAAATGTACTATCTCCAACTTTTGAATTCCAATAAGACTTCCTTTGCATTTCTCTCATAATGTCTAGTTGTTTGTTGACATGTCTTATTTCCCTTCCTGAAAGGAAATGTAAGCTACTTTGGTTTTGGAAATAAGTCTTATTTCCTTGTTTCTATTTGAATGTGTCCTCTCCATAGCAAGAGCTCTACAACTGGAAAATTAATGAAATTGGTTAATACCAACTGGAGTCTGTCCACTGATGGAACAAAAGTCTTTCTTTCATTTGTGGATCAAATTTTAATCAGAATGCATAAATATTTTGACTAAGATGATGATGACAAATGGAGAATGGGGAAGATTAGGAACAACCAAAAATAAAAAAGCCAAACAGAGGTAGAAGGAAATCATAATGAGAGAAGTAGATTGAAATCAATTTAATTACAAGGAGGAGAAATAAAGAGTAGACAAACTGAAAAGTGAAAGAGGATAAAGTTGCCATTTAAGAGACTCAGCTAAATACTGTAATTAAACTAGAATCTTCTGGGCGAATGTAAAAGAATAAGCAAAAAAGAAATACATAAATAAAATGGTGAATGTATTTAGATAAGAGTCTCAAGCTGCTTTGTAAGTAATCAGATTATTTTTGTTTACAAAATATGAAACTTGTAATTTGTTTTATTCCTCAAAAATGGAAAGAGTTAAAAACTTTAAAAGTTTTAAAATTACATTTTTCTTTTCCTTTTTAAAATGTTTATTATAAAGATGTGGGGTACAATTCAGGGTTAGGTATACAAACATTGATCACACAGGTACCCCTGTTGATGAGATATGTCCCTCCCTCCCCTAGCAGTTTCCCTCAACTGCCAATAAAATTACCATTTTTTTTCAACCCTCTGCTGAGGCTTCCTGAGAAACCACTTGCATGTTTGTAGATGAAACTCATATTGATGAGTAAGGAGATACATAGGTTAGTTTCTGAATCCTATTTCACCTTCATCATTAATTGTCCTTAATTTGCAAATGTTTCTCTCCCAGCTCTACATTGTCCAATTTCAGTTTTGTTTAAAAAATAAACAAACAAACAAACAAACAAAACTCTGATGCTTCATAATTGAATGGTTTTGCCACCAGTTAAGAACTTAAGCTGAAGAAAGTTAGGACTTTGTTTTGTTCACTGCTATATCCCCAGTTCTTAGGGAAATTTCTGGCACATAGTAGGGAATTCAACATTCATTGTATAAATGACTGAATTTCTCTGTGCTTCTGGGTTTGTTTTTTTTTTTTTGCCTTTTTTAGGATTAAAAGGGATATAATATGTAAGCTGCTTAGCATGGCGTGTATACCAATGAATATTAATTTTTCCTTTTTTCCAATTAAGTGAAGAATAAGGATTTATCCAAAGTCACATAAGAATTGATGTCAAACTGGGCATTTAAAATTTCTCTGGATATATCCTAGGCAAGCACAGCAATTCTCAGATTATGAAAAAAAAAAAATGTTATCTAGAACTAACTTTTTGAAAGCCAGGGATATCAAGTGTAATGTGCATCCATATATCTACATCCCCCAATTTGTGTGGGAAAGAGATAAAAAGAGATGAAAGAAGAAGGGGAAGTGTAAAGTGATTGGCAAAGTAAGAAAAAGAGACACATTCTCCTCTCCCAGGCCCTCCTCATCTCCCCCTCCTGGACCCTACAATTTTCACATTTGTTGTTTAAATATTGACTTCTATAAAAGAAGGAGCAGACAAATGATGTAGCTATAATCACATATCTTTCAATATTTACATAGATATATAAAAACTCAAGCAAACGTCCAAAGCAATCTCCACTCAACTAAGAGCTTCATAGGTTCATACAGACACACATGCATAACTAACAAACTCCTAACTAAGGAGACATGAAAACATGATTTTAAATTAATAAATAAATAAGGAAGATAAAGGATAGATACTAGTAGAAGACTAGTACATCCTCCCCAGCCACCCAGAATAGTAGCAATTGGCACCCTAATTTAATTGTTTGCCTTCCACAACTGAAGCAAATAATTCATTTTATCTTGCAGAAGAGGGGAGGATTGTTTCCCATCATAACAAATAAATACAATAAAGAGCAAAGAATTTCTGTATTCCTATCTGGATCATACTGTTTCCAATTGTGAAAGTGATGTCCTTTTAACTTCGTAGAGCCTCTTGTTGCAGTTAAAGAAGGGCTGTGTGTGTGCGTATGCGTGTGCGTGTGCGTGTGTGTGTGTGTGTGTGTGTGTGTGTGTGTGTGTGAAGGAAGGCTTTTTACTCAAAAGAAACACAGAAGAATATTTTCAAGTTTGTGAAATGTAAGGTTATATATCTCAGTAAGAAATATAATAATGTAATTTTAACAGTTCATTCCTGGGCACAAAAGTTCACACATCAGAGGTGACAAAGAAATGGGGACACTTTTGAACTTTTGACTTACAATTTTTATCTTCCTAGTTCATATCTCAATGGCAAATTTATATAAACTAAAGATTCCAACTCCTGATATAACGGTAGAGTTTTCATATGAAGCCTATGAAAAAAACTTTATCCCTTTTTCTTTGGTTCAAAGTGCATAAAAAATCCTTTGTAGCATAAGTGTGGGGCTATAGAAGTAGAAAGGACTTATAACCCAAGAATTTCCAAGCTGCTTGGAACTGTTGCATCCATGAGTCAGAATGTATGGGCACATGATGGTCTGGAATTAAAAATGGTATTTTTTAAAACTAGTGTTTAGAAATTCACTTTATAACTAAAAGAAAGTCCAGCAATCTGATCTGAAGGATCTGGTAACTGATCCACCCTTCTTGTTTAAGCTATTAACTTATAAGGAATTACACATTGGAAAAAGAGATTGCATCTTACCTGTTCAGGATTTTGTACTATATATCGTCTAATAGTAGTCTGTGGATATGTAGTGACTTTCACTGTTGGAGAATGCAGTTCCTGTGACGATAAAAGCTGCATATAATCTTAGTTATTTAGTAACTTTGTAACCATAAATACTAATAGGAACCAATTTTCAGAGTGAAATTTTTAGAGTCACTTGAATGAATGATAAATGTATGATTTTATGATTTAGGTAATTTCAGCTTCAGAAACATATATCAAAGCATGTATTGTGTACCCAGCACTGTGCTGGGTACCTTCATTATACTAATTTCATGGTATTTCATTGAGCTTTCTAAACTATATTTGAGGAAATTTAAAAAATATTTGTCCTACTGTAAGTGTCACCACATGCTTAGAAGAAAATATAACTTAATATTGATCAACTAAATCTTTGGTTGGGAAATGACATTTTATATTTAAAAAATGAAAAGAAGCACAAAGAAAAAATGTGTGTGTGTATTTAAACATGTAAATCTTCACTGTGTTGAAAGGAGAAGGCTTTAGATAACCTTAAAAGGAAGACAAAACACCAGAACAAAGTAATCTGTAAACTTCTGATGGAAAAAGAGTCAATACCATCAACATAAAGACAATTCTTATATATCAATGAGAAAAATCTTCATATTAATAGAAAAATAAGCAAATAACATGAGCAATTTATTAAATAAAGAAAAACAAATGGCTAGTAAACTTAACAAAAAGTGTTCAAACAAAGAATCAAAGTTAACAAAAAATGTCATATTTTTACAGGAAAATTAAAAAATAATAATGCTGATAAAGGTGCAGTAGGACAGACCATTTTTCTATTGATGGGGAAAGATTAAATAATCATTCATAGTCTAAAGTATGTACCCTTTAAATAATGATCTTGAGTAATACAAATTTACGTTAAGAAAACCTCATAATATCATATAAGGTTAAGTGAGAAAATGAGACTACAAAGCTGTCAATATGGTATGATCTCAGTTTTGCATTTGAATGAAGGAAAACACAACAAAATGTTAAGAGTATTATTTCTGGGTGAATGAGAAAATCATGAGTGAATTTTGGTATGCTTCTTTACATTCTTTTATAGTTGTAAAATGTTCTACAACAAATATTTTATTGTTAGAGCTAATATATGCAGGAAATCCAATGTTAAAGGAACTCATGAAAAATCACAGTAAATACAATCTTTTGACTGTATTTGAGTGTAGTGAACACCCCTGTAATTTTAATGGGCTTGTTTTTTGAGGTAATAACCTCACTTCGATGGCCTCATAGGGTTCCATTTCTAAGTTAGTGTAGCCTTTATCCCACTGTCCCGTGGTTTGTTATGTATGTGACACATGCTAGTCCATGGGAACCTTGATAATACTAATTGAGTCTAATTAACTTTTGTGCAATCTGTGACACATACTTGGCACTCAGAAAATGTTAGATGAATACATGCATGACTCTAATTGACCTAGTGCTAGTTTGGGCCAAATTGAGAAGTGGTAGGAAAACTTTTCTTTGATAATCTTATTTGTTCTGCATAATATCACATTTTCCTTACTGTATTCAAGGTCTAAAGTCTAGTTTTTGTCCATTTGTCTCCTCACTGCCCAAATTCATACCCTCTCTCAACTGAGTTAGACTGTTTTCTTAAAACAGTATCTCTTCTTCCTATCCCCTAAATCCCGTATCACCTCCTCTCACATGTAACCGCAGATTTAGTGTGTTTTATGTTTTTTCTTAGAACTTACTTTTTAATATATGGCAACTACTTCATTAAACATATTTTAATCTGGTATTTATATACACAATGCCTAGAATCATCCTAAATGTGGGACTATTAGGCCATAAAGGTTAAGGGAGATGGACCCTTATGTGTCTTTCAAATAATACACCCATGAGAAGAGCTAGATTTGACCCTGTAAGTTATTACCTCTGAATATAAACTTATAATACTATTACTCACAAAGTCAAGTCCTCAATCAACACAAGATAAAGGTATTTTATTTGTGCTTTATCAAGGATTCTTAAACTATCCATACTCACTTGGAGATCTTTGGCTAAAATTAAACTACACGCAAACTAAAAGCAAATAGATTGAGTAGGCAATGAAACTGAAGAATCTGATTAATAGCACTTATTTCACATTCCTTTAATGGTCTGACCTGATTCTTACATGTGAGAATCCTCTTTCTTATTTTATATTCCTGACATTGTGTGAATGTGTATATATGAACAACACACATAAAAAGAAGAGAAACAAATCTAATCTAATCCATAACTTCTTTTACCTGTTCGGTATTTTGGGTTACATGTAGAGTGCTTGGGGCACAAGCAGATGTTTTCAGATTTGGAGAATAGAGTTCCTGTTAAGATAAACAATAGGAGGTTCAGAAATTGTTTGAAAGTCTTATGTTTTTGAAGTATTATTTTATTTATTTTTATAATAAACCAATTAGCCAGAAATAAGAGTGTTACTTAGTGCTTTCTCAGATGACGTCCACCTTTCCAAAGAGTTGAATGATTTTGTGCTTTACAAGTAACCTAATGGTAAAAGACCAAGTGTTTTCATAACAATACATTCTCCTTACACTGCTAGGTTATATTCTTTTTATTATTCTTTTGAGAACTCTGCTAATATATACCTCAATGTTATATATCTTCAATTAATAAGATGCAAACTGTTATCAGATAAAAACTTTTTTTCAGTATTTGTAAATTTTATTTATTTCTCTTTTTATGTGTATAAATTTAAGGGAGTACAAGTGCAGTTTTGCTATATGGATATATTGCATAGTGGTGAAGTCTAGGCTTTTAGTGTAACCATCACCCTAATAGTGTACCCATTTACTGTACCCACTAATCAATTTCTCATTAAATAACATTAAATGTAAAAATTCTCAAACAAATATAGAAAACCTTTAAAAACTCAACTAAGATTGTTGCTCTTCAGTTTAATCTGCTTTAACTTCAAATAGTAGGCTCTGCTGTTAAAAACTTACAAAAGTGAAAGAATATGATTTTTAGTAATGATCAGATAAAATAATCACTTTATCCATTATGCTGGCATTGTTTACATTTTTTCCCAAATCAGCAAAACTGCATAGCTTTGTTAGTGTGCAAAGAGTTGATAGTATTACTCAACCTCCCTATACCTTGCTATAATCGACAATCAATTGACACAACTCGAGAATATTTTTTCACAAAGGTAAAAATATTTTTTTTTCTTTAGAACAAGGGGACTATTAAACATCGGAATCACTGATTTACAAGGGAGACACTGACAGACTCATATCAAGTATTGCTATAGTGTAAGTGTAATGTGTGTACTTAAAACCAGACTATGAGGCCAGGTGCAGTGACTCATGTCTGCAATTCCAGCACTTTGGGAGGCCAAAGCAAGAGGATCACCTGGGGCCAGGAGTTCAAGACCAGGCTGGAATTAGCCGGCCATGGTGGCGCATGCCTATTGTCCAATCTACTCAGGATCCTGAGGCAGAAGGATCACCTGAGTCCAGGAGGTCAAAGTTGCAATGAGCCATGAGCATGCCACCATACTCCAGCATGGACAGCAAAGTGAGATACTGATTCAAAAATAAAAATAAAACAGGACTATGTATTTACTCAAATTGTCAAATGTTCTGCACACTTTGATTTTGTTGTTGTTGTTGAACTTGTAATATTTTAATCTTCTTCCACCCTTTATATCAACAGCAATGCTGCCCTCTCAGTGTTTCCAGGCAGCTTTTGAATATGTTCCCAGATTTTCTGCTGGTAACTGAGGAGAATTGCTCAGACAAATGCAGATAATTAATGATCATAGACCAAACAGGTACATGTTTTCCAGTTTAGGAAAATGGTTATAAATACAACCATGTGTAGGTGGGTTTGGTCCACAGATCCAAGAGGAGCAGAAAAGGAGTGCTTTTTAGTTTTGCAATAATGTATAAATACATTCTTAATATAAAAATGTATATGGATAAAGTAAAGGGCCTACTTTTAACCACTTTTCTCCACTCAAATCACTTACCCAGAGGTTACTATTGCTGTCAGTTAAGATATTTTTACATAAATATCTATGTATGAATAGTAATATTATTACTTTTACTGTTCTACAACTTAACTAGTATCTCTTATTTATATTATTCATATACTAGATATATGTCTTAATTCATTATTTTAAACTAATAGTATTCCATGTTTGTTTGATAGCTTGTTTATATATTTCTCTACCGATTATCATTTAAATTGTTTCCAGGTTTTCATTAAGCTGCAATGAGCATCCTTGTGCAATGTGGCTTTCTAGAATTCCTTAAAGAGATGAAATTTCTGGAACATAGAGTGTGTTTCTTATTCATTTGAATAGATACTACCCAATTGGTTTCCCAAATGGCTATGCCAACTACATATCCAGCAGCAATGTGTGAAAGTACGCATGACTAGAGATGCTATTCTGCAATGCTTTGGCCTATTCAGGCTGGGTCTACTAATACTAGTATCATTCTGAGAAGATAGTTGTGTGCATGCCTGGCACCTCATAGATGTTCTATAAATCATAGTCCTCTCCTCCTCCTTTTAACCACTTCAAATCTGATTACAACAGCAAATAAAACATAATTAATCTTACTAGCCAAGTGAACTAGCTGAGGATACTTGCATGTACTAAGAAGGCTTATAGACTTACAGAAATTAACTCAAATAACACACACACACCCTGTATCACATCCACATCAAGACATTTGTTTATACTAATATGGGTAGAGTCACTTTATTCAGATGTTGACATAGTAGATATTCAAAGGGCAAATTGATGTATTTGAGCAATGACTAGTCTGGCTCTAAAATGAAGGAATCATTTAATCTTCTTATATTTGAAAAGTTGGTACATTAATTCCATAGATTATACACTTGTTTTTAGCTCTACTTAAGCTTTCATTATTATAAATAGTCATTTGGCAAACATGGCTTATCCAATACAACCTTCATGGAAACATTAGAGTACAAATGGAATAGCTTCAAAAAGTAAAGCTGTAGGATATAATTTAGTATGAATCAAAGAGATTAAAACATATTAACCAGCATGAATTTAAATAGCAGCAGTGTGGATTCAGGATGAATCCATAAAAGGGAAAACCTAACTAAGCAAATGGTTTATCAACTCCAGAAAGACTTGCTAAAGAAAACGCTTTTTCCCTGCAAGTCTACAGAATTAGGTAAGATGATGTGAGTAAATGCCCCAAATGAACAAAATCTTCAGGATGAAAGGTACTTCCAGGGGCATCAGTCTCTAGGCAAGATTGCAGCAAATCATCCCACAAACATCCATTGCTTGATCCACAGGAAGTGACCAAAAATATTTTTGAATGAATGAGTGAAGAGGATGTTTTGGTTTCAAAGGCAACCTAGGAATAAGAATCCAAACCTCTCTCTTAATAACCTATGGCAATCAGTATTTAATTTTCAGTGTCACTCATCTGCATGTATCTTGCCTAAATTCTTCATGTTGAAATCATTACATTTAATGAACAGTTACATTTTTTGTTCTTATGCCCTCTATGACACAGTCCCACATTTCTGATAACTAAATAAATGATGTCAGATACGGGATGGTGGTGGCTATCATGATGTATTGAAAGAATCTAAGACACATGAGACAGGAGCCCTGAGTTTTACTCACGGTTATACTTCTAGCCAGCTGTGTGATATCAGACAACTCATGTAATCTCTCTGAAATTCATTTCCTCATGTGAGAAAAGGGGTGTGGGTGTGGAGCAGTATGGATTAGATCTTTGAGCTTCTTTCTATTTTTGACATTTTTTGAATATAGGAGATTATACTCAACTTATTTTTCCAGACAGAAAACATAATTTCAAATCTTTAAACTTGTCAGTGTTGTTTTCCTTTAATGGTGATGGTGATGAAGATAATTAATACCTATTAAGAGCTTTCTATACCAAACATGTTGCATAGATCATCTTATTTAACACTGAAAACAATGCTATTCAGAAGATACTATTATAACCCCTCTATATTCATGTGTAAATTCAGACAGATAAGTAACCAGATCAAGATGAATAGGTTAGTAACAGCTAATACTAAGGTGCTGGAATTCCAATTCAGGTAACATGACTCCAGAACTCATGCTCTTAATCACTATACTTTGCCACATCTATAGCTTGCCTCATTATATTTCTGTTCTTCACGTTGTGTAACCTAATTACATGGTTAGGTTTGACTAGTCCTTATAACAGGAAGCTAGATATTGAACTTCTAAAAATTATTTCCTGTCAAAAGTAACTTTTGAATGCCTGAAAGTAAGAGACCTACCCATAAGTGACTGTGTGAGAGAACAGCCTTGATTAGCAAATTTAAGTTTCTATAAATTCAATAGAAGTTGTATATAGAGTGCATGATATATTTACAGAGTATAGTCATAGGCCTCTAAACTCAACGAAACAATGCATTTGCATGTAGTAATCATATCACCAACCCTTCAGTTTCGCAGAAACACTTTACTTTTCCTGATAAAATATTCAGCTTATTGAGTAATCTTTTCCATTGGCTCAGACCTGCTAAATACATAAGTGTTATACCTTGTCGGCAACTTCTTTTGGCAGAGTTCTGGTGAAATAAAATTTTGTTTATAATTCTGTGGGCTCACACCTAGTGTAAAATCCAAGTCTGCTTCAAGTAATGATTTTAAACTTTGGGAAAGTCATAACAGTTCTCTTCTTTCTCCACCTACTATACTTTTTATGAAGTTCATATGGCATTACCAATTTTAAGTTCAGAATGGATTAAAATCAGTCTGCTTTTTGGTATAATTATACTACATCAGTTGAGATAATTGCCCATACCATACTGCAATCTAAATCAGAGCTGGGAAACTCTGGTTTCCCTAGGGAATTCACTATTCACCAGAATATATATTATTTCCAATTGTTTGCTAAAATATTTGTTTTTCATAGTTATACCAGATGAAGTAAAAATGACCCAATTTATCCATTATTTGTCTTCATAAGCATGCCTTTGAGTAGCTCAATGCAGTGGAGGAAGGAGGGAAGGCAGAAGTTGGAGAGGTGTCATTCTCCTTTAGGTATGAGGGAAACTTTCAAAACTCAGGATAGACCCTGAATTTCATGATTATTTCAGAGCAAGACCTTGAAAATGAGAACAGAAAGTATTTTTGTGTTCCATTCTGATGATGGAACATTAGAGTGGGAAAAATACATGAAAAGTAATCATCAAATGATTTGCTGAAATAAAAAAATATATAAATCTGTTTAAACTGAAAAAACTTGAATATCTAAGGTTAACTGACAGAGACCGCAGATATAATAGAAATATCAGGAACTAGCCGGGCTCGGTGGCTCAGCCTATAATCCCACACTTTGGGAGGCTGAGGTGAGTGGATTGCCTGAGCCTGCGGGTTCGAGACCCGCCTGGGCAACTTGATGAGGTCTCATCTCTACAATAAATCAAAAATTAGCCGGGCGTGGTAGCGCGCGCCTGTAGTTCCAGCTACTTGGAAGGTTGAGGCGGAAGGATCGCCTGAGCTCAGCAGGTCGAGGCTGCAGTGGCCGGGAGCAGCCACTGCACTCCAGTCTGGGCGACAGAGTGAGACTCCAACTCAAAAAAAAAAAGAAAAAGAAATATCAGGAACTGGCTTTTAAATTCAGGGAATTTGTTAACTATGCTTAGACAAGTTATATTTTGAGCTATTTGAGCCTCATTTTCTTTAATAGACAAATAGTATTCAGTCTTTATTTTACAGTGTACAAATAAATGTCGTCTTTATTTGTACACTGTACAATAATACAGTAAACAAAATGATGGTTTTGCAATCTAGTTTTTGGAGTTCTAGTGAGTAAATAAACTAACTTATCTGAAAGCGTTTTGAAAAATAAAAAACATCATCTATTAATATGAAGTATTATTTTTACTGGACTGGTAATTTATTTTATTACGTTTTTAACCTGCACTTTGTTCACTACTTATTGTGTAATGGCATTGAGGGAGATATAAAAGATAAATAGAATCGTTATTTTCACCAACCGGGTATAGTATAAAAACTATGATTACAAATAGGAATTAAGTAGACCATCAGAAGACGTACAAGGAGATTATTTGGTGAATTTTAAGGGCTAAGAGATAACCTCAACCTGGGACAATCAGAGATTTGACCATACTTCATGGAAGTCTTGAAAAAGTGGTTTAATTCAGCCTGTCTAGATTGGTAGGATGGGGGACAGGAGCACCTTTCAGATGCAAGAACAACTGAGTGGGTCGGGCGCGGTGGCTCAAGCCTATAATCCCAGCACTTTGGGAGGCCAAGGTGAGAGGATTGCCTGAGCCCACGGGTTCAAGACCAGCCTAGGCAACTTGTCGAGGCCTCATCTCTACAATAAATCAAAAAATTAGCCGGGCATGGTGGCACATGCCTGTGGTTCCAACTACTCGAAAGGTGGAAGCATAAGGATAACCTGAGCCCAGCAAGTTGAGGCTGCAGTGACCATACACATGCCACTGCACTCCAGCTTGGGTGACAGAGTGAGACTCCAACTCAAAAAAAAAAAAAAAAAAAGAACAACTGAGTGAAAGATATAATTGCAGAAAAATGGAGGCTATATTTAGAGAAAAATGGTTTACATCTTGGCTGAAACATAAGACACTAGAAAAAGAGTTCCAGGAAATAAAGTCCATAGTACTCTATCATGGAGGACCTTGAAAGTCAGACTAAGAAATTTATAGACACTTAGTGTCATTGAAGGATTCCACAGCAGAGGAGCGATATGAGGAGTTTGTATGGAATTTAATCAACTTTTCTAGAGAACGTATTCTTATGTGTAATTTAATTTATAAAGATTTTTAAATAATTTTATGCAGGAACCTATGCATACAAGTCTGGTTAGAAGAGAAATGGATAAATATGGTGAACAGTAGTAAAAGTTGCACATTCCTAATCCAAAATTTAAAAATCTGAAATGCTTCAAAATCCAAAACTTTTAGAGCACTGACATGATACCACAAGTGGAAAACTTCTATACCTGACTTTACGTGACAGGTTGCAGTCAAAATGCAGTCAAGACTTTGTTTCATGCACAAAATTACTTAAAATATTGTATAAAGCTCAATCTATGTGAATAAGGTGTATATGAAATATAACTGACTTTGTTTTTAGACTTTTCCTTCATTCTTAAAATATCTAATTGTGTGTATGCAAATATTTTTAAATCTGAAAAAAACCCAGAATTAGAAACACTTCTGGTCCCAAGCACCTTGGATAAGGGATAGTCAACCTGTACTAGTGTTTATGAGGAAATCTCTAGGCACATACCTGATATGATAAACCAATTATAAGATAATTCAGTGAGATTCAAGAAATAAAAGCACTTAACATAGAATTTCAGCAGCTGAGGAGGTGGAGGGAATATCTCTACTAGCAGCCTAATTAGTAGCTTTGAGATAACTTGATCAAAGGAAATGTTACAACAAGATCTCAGGGGAATAATGTGATGGCACATTAAAATAGCTACTTCTCTAACATTTGTTATAATAAGTAATGATTAATATTTGTCCGTAGGAAAAAAGTATAAGCCAAATACAAACAAGTCAAATCCAGATGCTTAATAGGGCCCAAGAACTAGAAAATGTAATTGACCTGAAATAACTTCCTTATATTTATTTTGTGTATTGTTCCCTTTTTTTAAATAGGCAATTTATGTCTTTCCACTTTCAGATGAAAGAGAAGACATAGAAGAATGAAACAATCCCAAGTAAACCATATAATATATTTTTACTAAAGCCACAGCTGGTGGCCGTATTCAAGCCTTTTCAGAAGCCAGAATTACAGGAAAGCAGGAGAAAAAGAGAGATAGAGAGAGGAATACAGAGAGAGGGGAAATCTACACGTAACTTCCAGCTCCATTTTATTTTCCAAAACATTTGTTTTGTTTTTGAATTTTTATTTGAAAAATATCTCAACCCTCAAGAAGTATACAGTACTTGGTGGCGGACAAAAAGGACTACCAAATTATGATACAACTCAGTATTATAAGTACCAACATCACCTTATAGTTAAATAATGCAAAGTCATACTAGCAAAAGTAGACCACATCTAAAATGGAGGATGGGAGTGGAGCAGTACACTGAGGAAAGAGTGAGAAGATTCAGGATTGGGGAAAACCTTGAAAAAGACAACTTTTCAGAAGAATTTTGGGGGATAGATGAGATTCCATCGGAGATATGAAGAAAGGATGGATGTTATCAGTGCGGGGAATGAACTGAATAAAAGCAAGGGTGGGAGGAAGGTAAAATGTTCAGCAAGAGCAGTACAGTGTCTGGAACACAAGGTGGGAGAAGATAGATAATGGGACATAGTCTGTAAAAAGTAGAATGGCACCATCCTAAGGAGCCCCTTTAACATCATCAAAGTGAGGAGTTTGAACCTCACATTGAAATCATCAACATTTTTGAAAAGACTCTCAATGACATATCAAATGCCATTTTATTGTTGGTATCATACGTTTCGCTTAAGGTACAAGCCTATTGTACTTCTTCATAACATTTTCAACAAAGAAATGAAATATTCATTTACATTATTTACTTATGTCCTGGTTTATGTACCAAAGTTTTAAATGGTTCATAATGAGAGCACATACAAGAACATGATCACGAGCTATAATAATGAACCAGATATTGAAGACTATAATATAAATAAGAGTCAGTTGTGTAGTCTAGAAATATACAATATAACATAGTACAGACCTGGTACTACATTGCTGGATTTGAATCCCAGTTCTACCGTGTACTTGATGTACAAGCTAAGCAAGTCACAAAACAGCTCTGTGCTTTGGCTACCACATCTATAAAAATGGGAATGATATTGAGCTTTACTTACTAAAGTTCAAAATTCATTCAATGTGTTAAGGGAGATAAGGGGCAATTTCAGAGAGAATATAAAGCCCAGATCATGTACCTAAAAGGAAGGAAAATGAATTGACTGAGGGGGCTTATTTTTCATCTTTTTCCTTTTCTTAAAGTGGGCTTCTGGGAAAAAATATATATAGAAGAATAGATACATAATACATACATAAGTTATTCATTTAGCTCACCTATTAAACGTTATTCAATACTCCTACTTGAAATAGTCACTCTAAACTTTGAGAGACTATGACTTCATTTTTTTTTTGTTTCATTCCTATGTGCCCATTATAGCTGATAATGTAAATTGGCAGTACATTGATCACACATTTGTGCCACTGCAAATTTTTTGAATGTTATGACCTTAGAGGTATTTACATATTTTGATAATGAATGGAATGAATGTATAGAGCTTCACTGTCCAGTAGAACTCTCTGCAATGGGGGAAATGTTCTATATCTATGCTGTACAATACAGTAGCCATTAGCCACATGTAGCTATTGAGCACTTAAAATGAGGCTAGTGTGAATGAAGAAATAAATATTTAATTTTATTCCATTTTAATTCACTTGAATGTAAATAGCCATATGTGATTAGTGGCTACAATATTAAAAATGTACCTCTAAAGGAATCATAGGGTAAGAGGTAGAGTGCAAATAAACTTTAATGCTTGGTATCTCTTTTCACTTAAAAAAGAATAAAAAGCAATTTTTCAAATTCCATCTCAAATATTGAGGTTCAAGTCTGAAGACTATAAGAACATGAGAACTTCCAAATAACTCTTTCTAAAGGATATTTATGCCTATAAACACTATAAATACATTTCTGCTATTCAGGTCTTTTGACAATATATCATTCATTTTAGAAAATTGCTTTAATGCTTTAACATCATTAGTCTTTCTTAGCTAGTAAAGCCCTGATAAGCCTTTTGAACATATGTGTTTACCTAATCTATCCAGTGCCAAAGAAACTCTTACTTTATAGTCTATTAGCTTAGTTTATTATCTTGTCAGTGCAAGAGGCTTTTTCAAGCTATTTTTTTAAAAAGAAGTCAATAATACAAACAAAGGAAAGAAAATTGAGGCTAATTCCATGCTAGACATTGTGTTGCACACCTGTACATGCTACCTCATTCAATATTCACCACAATCCTTAAGGAAGGTTATTATTATCTCTACTTTACCAATGAGGAAACTGAGGTCCTGATTGGTCCAGTGACTTATTCAACGTAATACAGTATTTAACACTTACTATGGGCCAGGCACTATGTTTGTGTTTTCCACCATATAATATAACATTTGACAATAACAACAATCTAATTAGTAAGGTGTTGTTATTGCCCCATTTTACAGATGAAGCAACTGAGGCATTCAGCTAGCAAATCCATAACCAGAGTTAAGCAAGAGTTTAAAACCTAAGCCTACATTCTTAGACTACCACCAGATTGTTTCATAATTCTGTTCTGCCAAAGTTCATCTCATTTATTTGCTGATCTCCCTGAGACATTCTACATAGACACATTTTTCTGGGCATTTTCTTCATACTTTTTTTCCTGTGACTTTTTTTAGACTCTGAAAAATCTGAACCTCTTCAGTCAATACCTGTTGGACTTTTGTTTTCCTGTCGAGCCAAAGAACTCAAGAGCCTGGTGCAATAGATACAATAGAGACTGACAGGAATGAGAATTAAATAATAGGCAGAGAATATTACATGCATAGTGCAGGATCTAGTTCTCTAAATATTCAGAAGCTTGTTGAAATGAACGTGGAACTCTTCCATGCTGCCTAATTTGAATTTTAAAACTTCACTTAAAGACTAACATATAATATTGCAAGAAGGAAAACCACTGGAGCATTGTAGATGCTCCTGTCAGTCCTAATGAGTTTAAGACTTGCTGGAAGTAATAATAGTGAGTTACAAACAGTCTAGGCTGAACAGTTTAAAAAAAAAGACAATATCTGTAAAAAAACCACCTGACATTTATGTTGACAGAATTTGTCAAGGCAAACTGCCATCTGAATACATTCCCTGAACAGTATGAGAGATGCTTTTGTGAGAACCTTTCAAAGCCAGTAACATGGTTAAACACCTACCTTTGGTTATTATTGAGAAGTTATACTGAACTTTATACAGAAAAAAAACATGTAAATTATAATGATCTCTCTTTAGATGAAACAAATACTTCCTTCATTTAGGGTAAATTTGTGATTCTGTTGTCATGTAAAGAAAGCAACAGAATGTATAACAGAACTACTTCCTGTACATTTTTCTTTCCAACCCAAATCTTTCACTTAAGAGGCTCATTCCTAGGTTCTTTCTCTTTTTTCTTGAAGAAACCTGAGACAGAGAGTAAATAACATATGCAGTCTTTTTGCAGTACGTGCTCTGTTTTTAAAAACTATAAGTTTATATGCTCCATTGGAAGTCAAAAATTACCTCTATTGGGATACCTCCTGGTATGAGGAAAAAGTTGACTCAAATACCTTGTTTAGAAAGGTTTTAACTTTTAAATTGGATTTAAGAGCATGACAAATCTTCCAATTGCTTTACCACAAATTGTCAAGAAAAGAAATTTGAACAGATGACAGTTAAAGGAAAAGTTCCCCTTCTTTCCCTTTGCCACCCTCTACCTTGCCACACTTACACAAAGACAGCTTGTGAGTGCCATTGGCTGAAAACAGGCCCTGCAATTATCAGACTTCCCTCAAACAAGCGATAATTGCTGTAGGTAATTTCACCCAGCAATTAGTTGTACTCCTAAATTTCCATAGCTTAATTTAATTGTAAACACAAAAGGGATGACCAAAGCCTGCCCCTTTATTCCATGACCTCATTCTTTTTTCAGGCAACCTACTTCCCTGAACAATCATTCACTTTAGTGACCACACCCTTGAACAACAATTTATCAAAGCAACACACCCTTCCCCACAGAACAAGACAATTTGCTGATAGTGTATAGAAGTCCTGGCACAGTAGGGGAGTGATTACAATCCTTCAACCAAAGAAAAAGGAAAACAAATCATGTAAACAAAGGTAAGATATAGATGAATATTATTGCGAACACGGGTCATTATAAACACACATGTTCCCCCAGGCTGCTTTCTAGAGTTAGATTTGGTTGCAAACTTTAAATTCAAAAGAATGGCAATCCTTATATACATTAAAAGATCCCTTCTCTCACCAAAACATGTTTTATTCAATAAAATGCTGATGGTCACAACACAAAATAATCCTTGATAATGAAATAGAGATAGACATGTAGGACACATACAGATCAGTCCCTTTTTGTCTGTCCTCAAAGTGGACTCTCCCTGGGCAAACAAATGGTATTTATCCAGAAAATGACAATGTTTCACACAAATAGGCACTTATTAAACACAGCTACTATTAAACATATTTTTGATCCATTTTTCTCTCTTATAATAAAGGTCCTCTGTATACATGGAAGATATCTTGGACTTCATGAAAACCTAAATTAGTGGAAGGAAAAAATGTAAGTCCAATGAGTAATTAACACCAATGTTGTTCATTTAAGGTAGTATTTCATTTTGAATTAATGGTGGTAGGTTAGTAGTTAGGATATTTAAAAGGTTAACTGTAAGGTTTTTGTTTTGTTTTGTTTTGATTTGTTTTGCTTTAAGTAGCTTCTAGAACTCCATTTTTTTGTAAGACCACATTAAGTCCCAAAATGCATCTGTGACCTTGATTACACCAGTGTTTGATTACACCTGTAAATATAAATAAAGCCAGCAATTTTAATTCTGCAATTAATTTAGACAATTTCACCAGCAATAATTTTTATGTTTAATTTCCTCTGAAAAGTACTCTATCAATTAGACAAAATAACAACCAAAAAACCATAAAGTATATCTGATCCATTATAGAAAAAAAACAAAATGACATTATATATCTGAAGAAATTTAAAATATATTTTTATCCATAAAAACCATTTTAGTGCACTTAGAAGGTAATAGGGGAAAAACACATACTAAAAAAAACAGAAAAAGAAAATGCTAAAGTGCTGCAAAAACATTTGGTTAAAACTAATATGTCTACTATATGAGCTAAAATTAAGATTCAGGAAGCAAAGCAGAGTAGCATCAATTTTGGTTTCTCAAAGAGAACATATTTTACTACTGGATATGTTGATTTTTTTGCAGAAAAATTTGAGACTTTAATAATGCCATTTTAAGAATATAGGCTTTGGAGTAAAACTGCCAAATTTCAAAGGATGATTTCACCTTGTGTGACCTTGTACATTTGGCACTTGAGGTTTTGGAGCCTCAGTTTGTTTCCTGTAAAATGGAGACAATATTTACCTGATAGATTTATATGAAGATTACACGAAATAATCCTTGTAAAATAAAGTGGTTAGTGCTATACCTGGTACATTAAAAAATATTTCTGAATGAATGAAAGAGCACAGAGGAAAAGGGAGAAATTTATTTCTTCTTTTTTATTAGAGGCAAATGCACAAGAATAAGACAACATGTTTCCATGTAAAAATAAACCACAGTACATTTGCATGGAAAGTTTCGAGGGAAAATTTTATAGCTTTTCAAGAAAGAGAAAAATAAAACCTGGAAAAGAAAGTAAAGCCATTCCCCAATTGTCTGAGCCTGCTTTATTTTTGATGTGTCTTTTCTTTTTTTCTTTCTGAACATTTATCATAATACTATAAGAAAGGGATTGGCAGTAACTGGACACTGCCAGGAGAAGGAGCGGGCACACAACATCAATAAGGGTATCTGATCTCAAGCCAGGCAAAGTGGGGACCAAAGGGAAGCCAAATTTTACCTGTGGGAGGACCACTTATCTACTTAATTCTGAATTGTACTCCACATCTTTGAAAAGAAAAGGGGGGGACATTTATTTTAAAATTTTATGAATTCTCTGAATGTCATCCAAACGCCAAAAAGCTAAAAACAAATTAAAAGCTTAATTGAATTCATGATGATCAACAATTGATTATAACACCCATTTTTCCAGCTGCCCTGTCACAGACTCTGACATCACAATAATTGCTACATATCAATTCCTCTGAAACACAGTATATTAAGAAGCTACTTTAAAACATAAATTGAATAAAAGGTTTTTGAGTAATATGTACTGCTTGTTCATGCCTGGCATGGTACATGATAAAGCTACCATCACATCTTACCCATTTCATCAGCATGAAGGTAACTTCAAATCAAATCTAGGCATTATACACGGCGCCTCAACGCCATCCCATCAATAAACAGGCAGAAAGGAAATGAAAATAGAAGAGTTTTCTAGTCACATTCTTTGTGGTAGCTATCTAAAAGCTGTCTTGCCAAATTCTGTTTCAGTGAATTTGTGAATGTAACACTTCTTTTTTTCTCCTTCACCACATAGCTTGACTCTCACCTTCCTCATTTATACCCACCACTTACTTTTCTTTCTTTTCAATTATAAATAACTTCAGACTTCACAGTACTCTCCATTCCATTCTCTTATCTCAGTTTCTGTAGCCACACTTTCTGCCCCAAAGAGTCTTCATAAACCCTTCTATGGGGAACTACATTTTAGAATGGAGGTAGTCTCTATAAGGACCACTTTGGCAAATATCAGGTAAAAGAAAGTCTTGTAAAAAAACTTGTAAACTAATCCAGCTTGTTCCTGAATAATTAAAAGGAAAAGTTGAAACAAACAATAAATCATAATCCTAAAAATTGTTCTGTAATCGATATTTACAATTTGCCAAATTTCAGCTTTTAAATGTCTATTTACCTTTCTTTTATTATCAAGTTGACAAAAAAATAAGTTAAGTATATTTAAATAGCTATGACAAATAGGACGATTTTAGCATTCTTATGATAACAGTAATTGTTGTTTTTGACTTTCACATTATTGTTTTTGAGTTACTATAGCACAAAGGTGATCCTCATTTACTTGTACAATAGCATCCCAATACTGAATATTGAAATGTACATTTGTATTGCTATTATCACTTATACAAACTAGTATTTTTGACCTTTATATTTTTCTTCCCCTTGATCTTAATACAGGAGAGGTTTTTCTCAATCAGGAAATTGCTGACAGTAATCCTAACTTTTTAAAAAATATTTTTCCCTGAAATTAAGCTAGGAGCAAAAGTAAAATTGTGGCATTTGGAGTTTGGGGACTATCAATATCTTTGAAAAAATCTTTTAAAAAGTCACTTCACATCTTACTTAAATTTGTGATTTTGGGAATAATATTATTTTCAATTGGTATACCATGTATAATATCTCAATGGTTGTTTTTCTAGATCTTCACAGTACAAAGTGTATCTTGAAAACGTCATTTCAGTTTAGACAGTCTCACTCTGTCACCCAGGCTGGAGTGCAGTGGCACACTCATGGCCACCCCAGCATCAACCTGCTGCACTCCGGCGTTCCTTTGGCCTCGACCTTCCAAGTAGCTGGAACTACAGGCGCATACTACCACACCTGGCTAATCTATATTTTTTAAATTTTATTTTAGAGATGAGGTTTCACCAAGTTGCCCGGGCTGGTCTCAAACCAGTGGGCTCACGCGATCCTCTCGCCTTGGCCTCCCAAAGTGCTGGGATTACAGACCGAGCCACCGAGCCTGGACAATTTATTTTATTTTGAAGGGCATGTTAGAGTTCTGTCTTTTATAGCTTTCATGTAACAATTGCTTACATATTGCCTTCCTCAATCCTATATCCATTCTGTCAGCACTTCTACCAATATTTCATAAATTATTTACCTAGGCTGTATAAGAATCAATGTGTCATTTTCTGAAGATGAAACACATATGACAATTCAAACAGACATTTGCACCTGTCACTTATCCTGTGGCAGCATACTATTTGTTTAATGCTAATAATTGCTCGTCACTCCATACATGCCATTGTCCCTACACCACCATATTTGACACAAAAAACCTGTTTACTTCTGACATGAAATGAATCTGTGGAAACTTGTTCTAAAAAATTAAAAATTAAAATTTTTTTTAAAAGACCATATTTGAGCTGAGGATTGCTTTGCTGTAGGGCAAAGGGATGCATTGGATCAGATCTTCAAATCAAATCAAACTGAAAATGAGTCCCCCTATTCTCTGGTTAGATTGTGAAATTCACTGAAACTGTAGAAGAAAGAACAGCTAAGAGGTGGAATTTGGGTGACTCTCTATCCAAGGCATATATAACTGCAGTCCACCAAGAGATATTTTGTAGAACATACACAAAGCAGCGGAAAGACAGAAGAGAAATCAGGTTCAAGATTTTCCCTCTCTAGTGACCTGACATAACTGTCTTTGCTGTACCTGGGAATGGTCGCTCCAAACCAAATTTTGGTAGGAGGAGGTGGTTTTGAGAGGTGAGAGCATTTCCTGTGAACCGATGGGGTCCAAGGCCTGCACCACCTTGTTCATGGGCCCGCTGTAGGTCCTCACTCGTTCATAAACAACATTGTTTTCTTGAGGCTGCTGGGCCTGGCTTGACTTATGGTGGCAGTGGTAATGCTGGGACTGGCACTGCAGCGCCTCTGGGGGTTGCTGAGTCCCACAGCCGCTGCTGCTGGTCTCACTCCAATAACTTGAGCTCATCATCTTCTCAGTAGTCAGCAAGAGACTCCCCAGATGCTCTCCCTAAGGAACAAACAAATAAATACAATGAGAAAAAGGACAAGCAGGCAGGCACATGTGTAGAAGTCATTTATCAACCACTGCCGCCTACAGTGGTGCCAAAGAGAGATGAAAATTACCTGAGCAGCAGCTGGAGCAGGTCTGGCAGTTACAGAGGAGGCAGCAAGGTATTTGAGCTCAAATGGAAATTGGAACCACCCTGTGAGATTGCTCTAGGAAGTGGTATTGACACGCCCTTTAGGGGCGGATTCACCTGGCCAATTTATGTGCCAGGAAGAGGCCCTGCCTTGCCACAGAGACAGCTGCAAGGCTGTGCAGTAGGTACAGGTGTCTGGAAAGAGCAGAAATGTAGAATTCCAGGGATGAAACCAGAGCTTCTAAGCCTCGAAAATTTGCAAAGACATGCCCATGCCAAAATTTGCTAGAGAAAAAATCACAAAGGTTATGTGAAAGTGCCTTTCTCACGGTTCTTAAGCTTAGCAAAGGTAGTTACAAGTGTAAGTATGATCATTCCAGAATCCCAGACCAAAATTAAGGGTATTAGCCTAGGGACACACTAATTTTCACAGATAAATTTACATTACTTACAAAATCCAGTTGATAATAACTGTTAAGGGAGATTTTGATGGGGTCTCTTTCTAGCAGCTCTGTCTAATTTATAGGACCTTGCTTTAGACCTGGTATGATTTTCTGTCATATGTTGAAAGAAATTTGTTTGAAACTCAGATAGTCAAGAAAAACCTAACCATTCCACAAATGCTTTGCATTTTAGCATTTATATCTGTTGTTTTTCATTTTTGCAAAGGAATTTATCCTGGCTTTATTTGTGCCCTAGGAAACAGAGTTTGCTTGCCTTTTTAGTATGTAGTTTTTAAGGGAGCTGCAAGTTCCGAGAAGTGCCTTACCTGACATAATGAGATGTAAATGTGTTCAGCACTCATATTTGTTACTACTTGAAATTCTAATCATAATGTCTACTTTCCCACAGATTTTGCCATGCAATACACTTCAGTACTACAGACCTCCAGAATATTCTTTGAGGATGACTTTAGAAAAAGGGTATCTTCCCGATGTGTATAAGTACAGTAAGACCCAGCATACATCACCATTCTGAAGAGAAAGATGTCATTTAGCTGGCTAGCCAGGTTTTTTTTTTTTTCCTGGCAGTGAACAAAGGCTAATGATTTACTAGTTATTATGTGCCAAGCACTGTTCAAGAACCTTAACGTGGATACTTTAAATGACTTTATGAGGGGTTATAGATGGGAAACAGAGGCACAGAAATCAAGAGGTTGAAAAACTTCCCAAAGTTACATGATTTGTCAATGGTGGGTCGGAGATTTTAACATAAAGAGATTCATTTTAGAGTCTTAAGCTATCTACTATATTAAACTGCTAGATAAATGTGTAAATAGTTCTTTATCTAGCCATCTAATAAATATTCTAGATGAAAAAATCAGAAAACACCTCAGAAATGCTAGCTTACAAGTTATTTAAAAAGGAATTTTTATTTTTTATAAGGTAGGAGTGTGCAAAAAATTGAAAAGCAACCTAAAATATCTTTAAAATAAGTTATTGTATATTTACATTTATATTTGTGTGCTATATTCAGAGCTTTCCAATATAATCCTTGTTCATTTTAATGCCATTTCTCAAGAACTGATGAAAATTTAATTAGAAACACATGACATGTCAGAAAACCTGATAAAATATCAGATCAATAACTCACTAATGTCATCACAGGTATCATTTTGCATAAAGTTTATGTGTGAACAAATTGTTAAATGGGGTTACCCAGTCAGCTCTGATGATTAAAACATGAATTTAACACACACACACACACACACACAAACACACACACACGCACGCACATGCAGAATGCTGTTAATATCTGCTGTGCTTGGCCAAAAGATGACTCTATTAAATAAAGCACGAGATTGAGGTGAAGAAAAAAATCTCTTCATCCATAAAATGTGACCACACCTTCCCTCCACATTTCTTGAATAGATAGTATTTTGAGGCAACCACCTTGATGCAATTGGGTTACAATTTATGTGCAAAATTGATACCCTCACCTAATTCCTGAACTCTCATTCATTATTGTTCCCCATCTATCAGGGATAGAGAGCTTAAAGTTCAGAAATATTATATAAGAAATGAGATTAGGCACTACCTGGCAAACAAACCACATTTAACATGAAGCAGATGCTGACTAGTCTTGTTCACTTCAGAAAGTTTTATCAATCATTATCGCCAAAGTTTCTGCTCCTTCTCTGATAACTCACTTGTGCATTGCATGATCTGTATCTCTAATTGCTTCATTTATTTTTTATGAGAATGAAGTTAATATTAAACTATTGTTATTAATAAATATAAATATATATAAAGTCCTTATTTAATGATAGTACTTGCCTTGTTTTACACTAGAAAATCCAAAAGACCAACAGTGTATTCTGCAAGCTTTATGATTATGCTAACCTTTTTAACATTGGTGATGGGGTAGTAAGACAATTCCTCATTCTTAGCTCTGGACTTGTCCAGAGAATTTTAAATTATATTTCTAACAGATCTCTTGTTTCACCCAGTAATATAGATATTTTATGCTTACTGCTGAAAAAAAAAACTCATTTTACAATTTTGGGGGGACAGAATTGATAATCTCTTGGAAGCTAATTCTAATAGACTTAAAATCCTTATTGTTTCTGATTATAAAAAATTCAAATAAGTAAATACATGAATAAAGTAAAAAAATAAACTTTTCAAGTTGATGATAGAAGTAAGGGATAGGGCAAGGATTAGAAATGTCTGCTGCATACATTAATGGTAATTAAAACAACAACAGTGATTTGCATTTTGACTGAGTTGTCTTGAAGGTCATCTGAAAAAGTCCTGATTTGACCTGCTGAGGCTATTGGAAAAACAAACTCAGTTGTTCCCATACTCTCACAACACAGATGTGTGAGAGTTCCCTCTTTCTCCTCAACCCCAGCAAGCTATTGTTTTGTAGTAGACACCAGCTAGGCATCCTCTAATTCAGTTCTCACACTATTTACTCGCAGAAAACATTGGATCTCCCAGGTTGAGGGCTCAGTCCCACAATACTGCCCCCCTACTTCAGACATAAGTTGCAAGCCCTAGATTGTTTAATCTGTGTTTCTGACCGAAGGGCTATAAATGAGCGTTCCTTCACATGACCCCCTCCTTGAGTTCAATTAATTTGCTAAAGCAGCTCACAGAACTCACAGAAATACATTTACTGGTTTATTATAAATGACATCACAAAGGATACCAGTGAAGTCCAGTGGCAAGAGATGCATAGGGCAAGGCATGGAGTTTCCATGCTCTCCTCAGGTGCTCCCCTCTCCAGGGATCTCTATGTGGTCAGCTACCAGGAAGCTCTATGAACCCAGCCCTTCTTGGGTTTTTATGGAAGCTTCATTATGTTGGCATGATTGGTTAGACCATTGGTTATTGATGACCAACTTAACCTTTAGCCCCTCTTACCTCACCTGAGGTTGGGGGATGGGGCTAAAAGTTCCAACCCCCAACCTTGTTTTGGTCTTTCCAGTAACCAATCCACAGTACCCATCCTGAAGCTACTAGCCATCAGCCAACTCATTAACATACAAAAAACATTTATCACTTTGGAAATTTCAAGTTTTTTAGAAGGAATACTGGGAGGAAGACCAATTATTTATTTCACAATATCACACCTACCTCATAAAATTGATACTAGAATCAAATATGAAAGTGTTTGCTAATTGTAACACACTATTCGGATATAATATTTTAAAATATATAATTCACAGATAGTGTGGTGTGATTTTTGTGAAACAGTAGGCTTGGAAAAGCAAATATAAATGTCAAAGAAGAATATAGGCCTGGTTTTTAAAAAACTTAGCTACCTGAAACCATTAAAATACCAGATCAGCCGGGCTCGGTGGCTCAGCCTGTAATCCCGCGCCTTTGGGAGGCTGAGGTGAGTGGATTGCCTGAGCCCGCGGGTTCAAGACCCGCCTGGGCAGCGAGACCTCATCTCTACAATAAATCAAAAAATCAGCCAGGCATGGTAGCACATACCTGTAATTCCGGCTACTTGGAAGGCTGAGGCAGAAGGATCGCCGGAGCCCAGCAGGTCGAGGCTGCAGTGGCCAGGAGTGGCCACTGCACTCCAGTCTGAGAGACAGAGTGAGACTCCAACTCAAAAAAAAAAAAAAAAAAAAAACCAGATCAGTAATTAGCTTATTAAAATTGATGTATAGAATTATCTTAAAATATTAAATAATAAAAGTAATTATAAATTTATCATCAATTATATTATATCAGTAAGGAAACCAATGAGGGAAAAGTGGGGAGTGGGATTAGGACTCAGAAACTACCTATGGGACACAATGTTCACTAGCTGGGGAATGGGTCACCCGAGATCCAATCCCCACCACTAAACAATATATCCATGTAACAAATATGCCTGTATACTTCCTGCATCTAAAATAAAAATAAAAACAAATAAAAATACTAGACCAAAATAAATTGGAGGTGGAATACAGGGTTAGTTTTATATATAAAAACTGCTGATGCTGATAAAACATATTTGATGATAAATTTGAGAGGCTGACAAGAGGGCTGACCAGAGAATGAGGCAAAAGACATCTCTCCTTGCTGCAGCCTTAGGTCAGCCAGCTGAATTTGAATCAAAGCAAGCAAAGGCAAAACCCAGGACCTGTGTCCCCTTACAATGGGATCAGTGTGTATACTGCAAGAAAATTGGACACTGGAAGAAGGATTGCCGTGATAGACCTCAGAGGGAAGAAAAGAAAAATCAAGGGATGGAGATGAACACTGCCCCATACAAGATGAAACCCTCCGCTGATGGCTTTATCGGGCTAGCTGGCATTGACTCAGACTGAGACAGAAAGTGCTCAATCAACCTAGGCCCCCATGAGCTCATGGTCAAAATAAAGTTTGGTGGCCAATCAATGGACTTTATGGTGGACACTGGATCAGAGCATTTGGTTGTAACCAAACCAGTGGGGTCCATGTCAAAAAGAAAAACGAAAATCATGGGAGCTATCAGAGCCCAAATCCATTGCTCTTTTTGTGAAACTCGCAATTATATCATGGGAAGACACCAGGTAAAATATGATTTCCTGTATGTCCCAGAATGTCCAATGCCTTTGATGGGAAGGGACTTACTGTCTAAGCTGGGGGCCTGGGTCACCTTCTCAGCTGATGGCCTTGCCCACCTTGAACTGCTGAGACCCATGTGACTGGGACCCCTAAAGGACACCTCCTTAATTTTGCCTGTCACAATTCCCCAAGAAGAAGAATGGAGACTCCATTCCCAGCCTGCCACAAACACCAACCCAGCCCTGGAAACATGGAGTTCCTGCTTCCCTGGAGACTGGACTGAGAAGAACCCACGTGGGCTAGCCATCAACCATCCACCAGTAATAGTTGACCTGCTGCCCAGAGCCCACCTGGTAAGTGTCTGACAATATCCCTTATCTCGGGAAACCAAGATCGGCATCCAAGTTCACCTTCAAAGACTACTAAAATTTGGGATGCTCTGAAAGTGCCAATCTTCATGGAATATTCCTCTTTTGCCTGTGAAAAAACCAGGCACCAACAACTACCAACCTGTCCAGGACCTGTGGGCCATCAACCAAGGCACAACAACCATCCATCTGGTGATCCCTAACCTGTACACTCTCCTAGGCCTCATACCTGCAGAGGCTCAATGGTACATCTGTCTGGCTCTGAAGGATGCTTTCTTCTGCATTTGCCTGGCACCTGTAAGTCAGCTGATATTTGCCTTTTAAGGGGAAGACCCCACCATCGGCCAAAAGAATCAATTAACCTGGACCCAGTTGCCCCAGGGGTTCAAGAACTCCCCCACCGTATTTGTAGAGGCCCTAGCAGAGGATCTGGCACACTTTCCAAGTGTGGAAGTAAAGTGTACACTCCTGCAATATATGGATAATCTTCTGGCAAGCACAACCTTGGAGGACTGCATCAAGGGAACAGAGACATTGCTAGACTTGTTCCAGAAAGCTGAATACAGGATGTCCTTAAAAAGGCCCATATTTGCTAGAAAGCAGTCAAGTACTTGGGGTTTCTAATCTCAAAAGGTCATCAGGCCTTGGGGCCTGAATGGAAAAAGGTAATTTGGGCCCTTTCAACCCTGAAGACCTGGAGGCAGATCCGAGAGTTTCTGGGGGTCGCCAGATTCTGTCACATCTGGATCCCTATGAAGCCACAAAGGAGGGAGAAAAGGCACCATTCCAATGGGGGCAATAGCAACAGGAAGCCTTTCTTACCCTTAAGAAGGCTTTACTAGAAGCCCCTGTCTTGGAACTCCCTGATGTAACTCGAAAATTTAATCTCTTTGTTCATGAGAAAAAGGGAATGGCCCTGGGAGTTCTAACCTAGAACATAGGACCCTGGCGACAGCCTGTGTCATATCTGTCCAAACAGATAGACACAGTGGCAGCTGGATGGCCACCCTGCCTGCGGGCCCTGGCTGCCACTGCTCTATTGGCCAAAGAGGCAGACAAACTTAATATGGGACAAATCCTAAACATCAAGGTCCCTCATGCAATTACAGCCCTAATGAACCAATCCATGCATGAGCCACTACCAAGACCTTCTGTGCGAAAACCCCCAGGTGTGCCTAAAGACTGTCAAAACTTTAAATTCGGCCACTTTCTTACCTGCTGAACCAGGACCCCCAGACAATGACTGTATTGAAACAACAGATGAGATCTACTTGAGCCACCCAGATCTCACAGATGAGCCTTTGCCTTCTCTGGACTGTGTCCTCTACACTGATGGAAGCAGCTTCCTGTCAAATGGGAAGCCTTTGACAGGACATGCAGTCATAACAAAAACAGAAGTAATAGAATCAAGGGCCCTCTCAATGGGATGGTCAGCTCAACAGGCAGAGCTAATGGCTTTAATTAGAGCCTTAGAATTAAGCGAAGGGCAGAAGGTAAATATCTATAGACTCAACATATGCCTTTGCCACCCTCCATATGCACAGGGCCTCTATAAAAAAAGAGGACTCCTTACCTCAGGAGGCAAAACTATCAAAAATCAAGCTGAAATCCTATGCCTCCTAGAAGTAGTCTGGGATCCCATGACCATTGCAGTCATCCACTGCCAAGAAAACCAAAAGGGAAAGAGTTCTATAATCAAAGGAAACCAAAGGGAAGGCATAAAGGCCAAATGATCAGCCATGACAGCTACTCCTCAGGCCTCTCCCAGCAAAATTTTGATGATCTCATCCCTGCCCAAAAGCCCAAACTATGCCCAGAAGGAAGAAAACTGGATAAAAAGGGAAAGGGGTACCAAGGGCCCAGGTGGATGGTGGCTTCTCCCCAACGGACAGCTCTTTGTTCCAAACCACCTGACCTATCCCCTGGTTCACCAACTTCATGAAGACACTCATATGGAAAGAACGACATTAGAAACCTTAGTGAACCAGTACTACTATACAGCCAGACTCTGCACTCTCTGCGGAAATGTAACCCAGAGATGTCAGACATGTCCTTGCAACAATGCCAAACAAGGGCCTGACCAGCCACTGGGAATACAGACAAAGCCCATTTGAAGATCTAGAAATAGACTTTATTGAACTACCACCCCACAAAGGATATAAATACCTATTAGTCATTGTATGCACATACTCAGGCTGGGTTGAAATATACCCCACCAGAACTGAGAAATCCAGAGAAATAACAAGAATCCTACTAACTGAAATTTTACCTACATATGGAATGCCCACCTCAATTGGATCAGATAATGGGTCTGCCTTCATGGTTGAGATTACACAAGAACTAGCAAGGGTCCTATAAATCAAGCGGAACTTGCACACAGCTTAAAGTCCTGAGTTCAGGGAAAATTGAGCACCTGAAACAAACCCTAAAGCAAATTGTAAGTAAGTTTTGTCAGGAAACCAAAGTACCCTGGACCTCTGTACTACCTATGTCTCTTCTCCAGGTGAGGTTCTCCCCGAGCAGGAATCAAACTCTCCCCCTGTGAAATCCTGTTTGGTAGACTTCCTCCTCTTGTAAGGGTCCCCAGAAACAGAAAAGAAATAGGAAATTTAGATATCCATTTCCACCTACAGCTCTTAGCTACCACCATATCCTAGATACACTACTGGGTGCTAGAAAGACTTCTTCTACCCGCAAGCAACCTAGTGCATGTCTACAAGTCAGGAGATCTTGTCTGGGTAAAAAACCGGCACAAGGCATCCCTAAAACCCACATGGAAGGGTCCCTACTCCATATTTCTAACAACTCCCACAGTTTTAAAAGTTGCAGATATAGACACATAGATCCATCACTCCCAAGTCAAAGCTGCTGCAACACCAGAGAGCTCAGTCAACTGGACGGCAACCAGAGACCCGAAGAACCCCCTCAAAATCACCTTCCAAGCCCACTGTCCTGCCTCTAGAGAACTTACAGAGCCTCAGTCCTGCTTTAGTCACTCTGGAAGCAGACTGATCTATGCACAGCAGAAACCTGAAGAACCAGCCATCAAAACCATAAAGAAACTGTTTCACTGGGTTGTTAATTCACTGAATGTATTGCTATCACCCCTTAACCCTCCCCCTTTTCATCCCGATAGCCTTAGCTTTAGACATAGGCCTAATTACCGTAGCTTCCACAGACTGACAAACTAAAAAGATGGCAAAAAGTCCTTCTAATGCTATCTTCTCTCTCTCATGCTTAGAATATATTTCTGCCCTACTATGTTTGCAACAAAAATATGTGTTTTACTTAACCCCAAGAGCCATCCAGATCATACCTCTGCTAAGTGGATTAGGAATAATGACTGGTATAGGCACCAGAATAGGGAGAATTGCATCCTCAACCACTTACTATCATCAGCTGTCTAAGGACTTAATGGATAACATGAAACGAGTAGCTACATCATTAGTGGCCCTTCAGGGTCAATTAGATTCCTTAGCTGAAGTAGTTTTACAAAATAGAAGGGCACTAGACCTGCTAACTGCTGAAAAATGAGGGCTTTGTTTCTTCCTAAATGAGGAATGCTGTTTTATGTAAATAAGTCAGGGGTAGTTAGGGACATGGCCCAACAATTAAGAGAATGAATCACACACACACAAAAAGACAAGAATTGACTGATTCTCGGCTGAATTGAAACAATATTTAAAGTTGGGCATCCAGGCTTCTCCCATTACTAGACCCCTCCTCATGGTCCTACTGGCACTCCTGTTTGGGCCCTGCATTCTCAACCTAATAGTTCAATTTGTTTCCTCCTGCCTAGAATCCATAAAATTCCACATGTTTCTCTATGGCTATGAACAACATCCTCTGCATGATATGGAAAGTCGGTGATGCCCCTTAGAAAAATTGTAAAGGGCGTCAAAGTGGGGAATGAGATAGAAAAACAGGAATTAAGCAGGAAAGCTGACCTCAAGGGACTTATCTTAAGTAAGCAGTTGCATGCCATCTCTACTTCTATAAACATGCTTTAAGTAAGCAGCTGCATGGCATTTCCCTTAACTGCAATATCTGCTTCTATAAACACTCTTTATTGCACCTCATATAGAAATGTCTATTAAAATGTCTGCTTCAATGCTTGTTGTGGAAGTAACCATTCTTGGTCCTAGATTTAAAATTGTAAACCTATCAGTGGCAAACCCATGTATGCTGTAACCACAAAAAGTTCTATAAAAGCAGCTTGAAACTGAGGGTTGGAGCTCAGGTTTTGGGAGCCTATTCTGCCTGAATCTTCCAGAATAAATACCTTCGATTCTCTTCTCAGTCTCTGGTGCCTGTTCTGAGTGCCTTCATTCCTGTGCCTGGTGAGTTGCTGCAGTTGTTGTAACAGTGGGATTGTCTACTTTTAGTTTTTTGAGTAATCTCCATATTACTTTCCATAGAGGTTGTACTAATTTACACTCCCACCGACAGTGTATAAGTGTTCCCTTTTCTCTGCAACACACTAACATCTTTTTAAAATTTTTAAAATAATAGCCATTCTGACTGGTGTAAAGTGGTATCTCATTGTGGTTTTAATTTGCATTTCCCTGATGATGAGTGATGATGAGCATTTTTTCAGGTGTGCCAATCTTGCCAGCAATACTTTATGTGCAAATGTTCTCCATTATTTTTGCTTCATTGTGTTGCTGAAGATTAGTTATTGGGTCCTTGAGCTCCTTCAAGACTATTTTGGCATATATAGGTATATATATTTGTCTTATTATTGGGATAATTAAAACTGGTATCTCCTACTCTGCCTTCTTGGTGACATACTTTCAGCTCAGGGCCCTATTATCCTCTTTTGCAAAAATTTAAAAAATGTAGCTTTCCTCTTTCCCATTCCTTCCACCATCCCCTTCAAACCTAAACTTGAGCCCGTTGCTCCAGGGTTGGGGTAGGGCCCTCAGCGATGCTGATGTGCAAAAGCAGGTTAAACATATGAAGCCTTTCATTGAACAAGAAGCCAATGAAAAAACAGAAGAAATAGATGCAAAGGCAGAAGAAAACTTCAACATTGAGGAAGGTTGACTGGTGCAAACATAAAGACTAAAGATTATGGAATACTGTGAGAAGAAAGAAGAGCAGATTGAGCAGCAGAAGAAAATTCAGATGTCCAATTTAATGAATCAAGCAAGGTTCAAAGTCCTGAGAGGGAGACATTACCTTATCATAGACTTACTAAATGAAGCAAAACAAACTCAGCAAGGTGGTGAAAGATACAACCAGATACCAAGTGTTGCTAGATGGACTGGTTCTTTGGGATTTGTACCAATTGTTGAATCCCCAATGGCTATTCATTGTAGGAAACAGCATTTCTTTCTGGAAAATGCTGCAGTACAGAAGACAATCCCCATGTACAAAATCACCAGCAGAATGATGTTAATGTCCAAAATGACCAGGAGTCTTACCTGCCTGAGGGCATAGCTGGTGGAGTGGAGATCTATAACTGGGATCATAAAATCATGGTTTCCAACATCCTGGAAAGCTGTTGGACCTCATAGTCCAGCAGATGATGCCAAAAGTCCGGGGAAGCTTGATTGGTGCAAATGCCAACCAGAAGTTCTTGAACTAAACCTTTAGGAGGCTGCGTTCATCCCCTGCTCTTTGGCTGTGATGGGGAAGTCTCTCCTATTTGAGGAAACAAGAACATCTGTAGCTTCCTCTCCACTCATTCAATATTGCTCTGTAATTTCTCAGTGGATGCCTTTCTGTTGCTAATGCCCTTGGGCTGATGGGCTAACAATAGTAGAGAATTTCACATCATATGATTAGGAACCCACCCTTGGGTCATCTCAAAGTAACACAGCTTCCAGTGGGTTCTGCAGCATTGGGTGAGGGGATCAGCTGGTGGTTGCATGAACTTTGCCAAGTTCTCTGCTCTTTCTTTGGCTCTTGTGATCTAGTCTAAAGGTGATATATATGATGTTCTCCTCCCTGAAGTCTCTGCTTCTTAGGTTTAAAATGCATGTTGCACGTGCATTCCCTCCAGCAATAGTAGCTTCAATGTCATGCATTTGCCCCTAGAAGTTTTCCTTGACTGTAAATGTGATCTAAGATCTAAGCCATGAATATGCTTTATTTATTAAAAAGAAAGATATATGTAGATCGAACTGTAACATCTTTTTATATATGTATTTCACATTTTCTTTATTCATTCATCCATTGACAAACACAGAGGTCGATTTTTAGTCTTGGCTATTGTGAATTGTGCCACAATAAATACAAGCATACAGACATCTCTTCAATTTATTGATTTTCTTTCTTTTGGATATATTACAGCAATGGTATTGCTGGATCATATGATAGATTTATTTTAAGTTTTTTGAGGAACTTCCATACTGCTTGTTTTCCACAGCAGTTATACTAGTTTACATTCCCACCAGCAGTATATAAGAGTTCCCCTTTCTCTACATCCTTGCTAGCATTTTTTTTTTCTTTTTTTGTCTTTTGATAATAGTCACTCTAACTGGAGTGAAGTTATATCCCATCGGGGCTTTGATTTACATTTCCCTGATGGTTAGTGGTGTTGAATATTTTTTCATGCATTTGTTAGTTGTTTGTATGTTTTCTTTTGAGAAATCTCTATTCAAGTCTTTTGCCCATTTAAAAAAAGAAATCAGAATATTTGTTCTTTTGCTATTGAATTATTTGAATTGCTTATCTATTCCGGTTATTAATCTCCTCTCAGATGAATAGTTTGCAAATATTTTCTCTTTTTTAGGTTGTCTCTTTACTCTGTTGATTATTCCCTTTGCTGTGCAGAAGCACTTTAGCTTGATGTAATCTCCTTTGTCTATTTTTTATTTTGTCACCTGTGCTTTTCAGGTCTTACACAAAAAAAATTTTTGCCCAGATTAATGTCCTGAATTTTTTCCTCAGTGTTTCGTTCCCCAGAGTTCGGGATATTTTTCTCTTTTTCCTTTGTTTATCTGATCTATCAGTGAGTTTTACATTTTTGCATGCATTCGTGATTGTGTTTATCGCCTTTTTGCTTCCAGATGCAGGACTCCCTCCAGCATTTTTTGTAAGGTCAGTCTAGTGACAAATTCTTTCAGTTTTTGCTTGTCTGAAAATGATATTTCTCCCTCCTTTCTAAAGAATTACTTTATTGGATATAATATTCTTGATGCCCTTTTTTTCTTTTGACACTTTAAATATATTATCGTATTCTTTCCTGACCTATAAGGTTTCTGAGGAGAAAATTAGTTTGTCAAATGAACATTCTTTTATACATGACTTGATGCTATTCTTTTGTTGTTTTTAGAATTTCTCTTTGTCTTTGGCAATTTCACTATACTGGCCTTGAAAGGTACATTTTTGAATTGAATGTATTTTGGGAATCTTTGAACTTCCTGGATCTAGATATTTATTTCTGTCCCCAGACTTGAAAAGTTTTCAGATCTTACCTCGTTAAATGGGTTTTCTATATATTTTTCCATCTTTTCTCCTTCTGGAACTTCCAAAATACAAACATTTATTTGCTTAATGGTGTCCCATACTTTTTTGGATTTTTTAAAAATGTCTTTTTTTTCTAACTGAATAATTTCAAATAATCTATCTTCAAGTTAAGGGAATCTTCTGTTTGATCAAGTCTGCTATTGAAGCCCTATGTTTTTGAAAAATTCATTCATTAAATTCTTCAGCTGCAGGATTTGTGTTTCTTTTTTTTTTCTTTTTTAATTTTTTTTTTAAAGATGTGGGGTATTCAGGGTTAGGTATTCAAATGTTCATTTTGCAGGTACCCCTGTTAATGAAGTGTGCCCCCTTCCCCCGGCAGATTCCCACTACTGCCATCCTGCTCCCCACCCCTCAGCAGTTTCGCACTACTGCCAATCCTTTTCTTATAGTATTAGGATAATTGCTCAAGGTCCACTTATGAGTGAGAACATGTGATAATTCTTTGTTTCTGTGATAGATCATTCAGTATTACAGATTCTAAGTCCAACCAAGTTGTTGTAAAGTTCATAATTTTGTCCTTTATGAATGAGTAATATTCCATCGTGTATATGTACCACATTTTAAAAAATTCAGTCCCTTTTCGATGGGCAGCATGGTTGGTTTGGTTCATTTTTATGATAGCTATCTCTGAATTGAAATTTTCTTTACAATTTGAAATGTTTTTCTAATTGTGTTGAATTTTTCTATCTGTATTTTCATGTGCTTTATTACATTTCCCTAAGATCATTATTTTGAATTTCTTTTCTGGCAGTTTATTAATTTCCTTTTCTTTAAAATCTGTTACTAAAAAGTTATAGTCCTTTGGTAGTGTTATATTTCCTTTTTTTTTTCTTTTTGTTATGTTTCTTATGTCCCTGCATTGATGTCTGTGTGTCTGGTGGAACAATCACCTCTTCCAACTTTTCTAAAGTTAGTCCCAAAGTCTTAACTCATTCTAACACCAACTTAAAAGTCAAAATTCCAGAGTCTCATCTGTCAGTCTGTAAAATCAAAACAAGTTATCTACCTCTAACATACAATGGTAGTCAAGGCAAATATTTCTGTTTCAAAAGTGAGGAATAGGCTAAATGAAATGAGTAATAAGCCCAAGCATGTTTGAAACCAAGCAGGGAAGATATTAAATCTTAAAGTTGAAGAATAATCTCTTTTGACCTCATATACCACCTTTTTTACCCAACAAGGTGGCGGTAGGGGGTTGAACACTCAAGACCTCAAGCAGCCCTACCCCTATGGCTTTGCTGGGTGTAGCCCTTGTGACTGCTTTTACAGCTTGGAGTCCATTGCCTGAAGCTTTTTTAGGTAGGTGTTGCATGCTGCTAATGGTTCATAGTTCTGCAGTCTCAGTGGTGGTCCCACTTCTGTGATTCCATTAGGCATTTCCCTACTGAGACTTTCTGTGGTGGCCTCACTTCCAAGGTTCCACTAGGTACTGCCATGGTGGGAACGCTCTGTGGTAGACCCAACCCCACATTTCGGCTCTGCATTGTTCTGGTGAGGGCTCCCTGCAGTGGCTCTGCCACTGCAACAAGTCTGCCTGAGTCTCTAGGTTTTTGATGCCATCCTTTGCAATCTGGGTGGAGGTTACCAATATTCCATAGCTCTTGTTTTCCTCAGTCTGCAATGTTAGCAATATGTGGATACTATAATTTTATGATTTGTACCTTCTGGAACTGAAGCATGAGCTCTACTTGGGACCACTTGAATCATGGCTGTGACAGCTGCAAAAAATGTGCTAGGGTGAGGGTTGCAGAGTGCCAAGACAACCCTGGGTAGTGAGTCCATGGAGAGTATCCTGGGCCTGTCCCTTGTAACAATTCTGCCTTCCTAAACCTCTAAGCCTATGAATTGTAGGGACAGCCTGAAATATTGATATATCTGGGCAATGTCTTTGGGTCTTTCTTCCTTTGTCCTGACAAATAGCACCTGGTTACCTTCTGTCTCTGCTAATCCCTTTAGCAAATGGTTACTAGGCTATACCCTTCATTTTCTAAAGTTATCCCCAAAGTCTTAATTCTTCATGTTGCCTGACTGTTTTTCAAATACTTTTGTTCTGCTTCTCTTTTAACTATAAATTTTGTCTTTAAATTATTTATTTATTTATTTATATTCTTTTTTTTTTGAGTTGGAGTCTCACTCTGTCGCCCAGACTGAAGTGCAGTGGCCGTTCCCAGCCACCGCAGCCTCGACCGCCTGGGCTCTGACGATCCTTCCACTTCAGCCTTCCAAGTAGCCAGAATTACAGGCATGTGCTACCACGCTCGGCTGATTTTTTTATTTATTGTAGAGATGAGGTCTTGCTGCCCAGGTGGGTCTCGAACGCTCGGGCTCAGGCAATCCACTCACCTCAGCCTCCCAAAAGCACGGGATTACAGGCTGAGCCACTGAGCCCAGCTTATTTTTATTCTTTAATATGTATTTTTTATTTTAAAATTGTGGAGTACAGTTAAGGGTTAAGTATACAAATATTCATTGTGCAGGTACCATTGTTGATGAGGTGTGTCCCCCTTTCCCCAGACAGATATTGACTACCATTAATCCCACCTCCCTTCTTCTCCCTGCCCCCCTCATAGTTTCCCAACACTGTCAATCCTTTTCTTATAGTATTACAGTAGTTGTTCAAGGTCCACTTATGAGTAAGAACATGTGATATTCAGATTTTTGTTTCTGTGAGAGATCCCTCAGTATTATAAACTCTAATCCATCCAGATTGCTTCAAAATTCGTAATTTTGTTCTTTTTTATGACTGTATAATATTCCATTGTATATATGTACCATATTTTTATAATCCAGTCCTCTTTTGATAAGCAGCATGGTTGGTTCCATGATCTTGCTATTGTGAACAATGTTGTGATAAACATATGTGTCCAGGTATCTTTTGTATAGAGTGATTTGAGTTCTTCAGGGTATATTCCCAGTAGGGAGAGTGTGGGGCCATATGGAAGGTTGATTTTTAGAGCTTTTAGGGATCACCACACTGATTTCCACAGAGGTTGTAATAGTTTACACGCCCACCAACTGTGTAGAAGTGTTCCCTTTTTGCCACATCCTCTCCAGCATCTGTTATTTTTTGAGTTATTGATAATGGCCATTCTGACTGGAGTTAGGTGGTATCTCAGTGTAGTTTTAATTTGCAACTCCTTAATGAGTGAGGTTGAACATTTCTTCATGTATCTGCTGATGGCTCATATGTCTTCTTTTGAGAACTTCTGTTCATATCTTTTGCCCACTTTGTACACTTTGTAATGGTTTTTTTTTTCTTTTCAGCACGTTTGAGTTCCTTGTAGATCCTTGATGCTAGGCCTTTGTCAGACATGGGGTTGGCAAATACTTTTTCCCAGACTGTAGACTGTCTCCCTGCTCTCTTGATGGTTTCTTTGGCTTTGCAGAAGCTTGCCAGTTTAATGAGGTCCCACTTATCTATCTTATCTCTTATGACCTGTGCATTTCAGGTTTTGCTCAGTAATTGGATGCCAGTTCAACTTCCATAAGGGTGTGTCTTGCATTTTGTAAAGTTCTTATGGTTTGAGGTTTTACATTTAGGTCTCTGATCCATTTAGAGTTAATTTTTTTGTATGAGGATAGATAGGGGTCCTGTTTGAGTCTTCTGCATGTGGTCAGCCAGTTTTACCAGCACCATTTACTAAATAGATTCTCCTCTCCCCAGTGGTGGGAGGCAGAGGCTTTGTCAAAGATAAGTTGGTTGAGAAATTGAGGTTTAGCTTCTGGAATCTCAATTCTATTCCATTGGTCTATATGGCTGTTTTTGTTTCAGTACCAGGGTGTTTTGATTACTGTAGCTTTATAGTAAAGTTTAAAGTCTGGTAGTGTGATATCTCCTGTTTTTTGTTGTTGTTGTTGTTGAGGTTTGTTCTGGCTATTCTTGGTCATTTGTGTTTCCATATGAATTCCTGTGTTGTTTTTTCTAGGTCTGAGAAGAATGTTGTTGGTAATTTGATGGGTATTGCATTAAATCTGTAGATTGCTTTAGGTAAGATGGACATCTTAACAATGTTGATTCTTCCGATCCATGAGCATGGGATATTTTTCCACTTGTTTGTGTCATTGTTGGGAGCCAACCGTGGAGGCCCGCCTGAACATTAGGGATCCTGGCGGGTTGTGGACCCTGAGACCACTAGGATGAGTTCAGGAGTTGATGGCCCATTCCCTCTTCCCTTCTTTGCTGTTTGGCACGTCCCACTAGCAGGGACTTTGATAATCTAAGCATGAAGTTCTGAGAGTACGACAGGCATGGCTTAATTTAGGAGTCCATTGTTCCCGTTTCTCACAGACGGCAGCTTCGACTTTAAACTTAACATAATTCAAACTCAGGTTGCATTTGGGAGCCTTTAATATGGTACAAACCTCTTTATAAGATTTAAAAGTATATTTGTAGAATTAGTATATACATATAAAGTGCTGTTTCAATCTTAATAATATGGTTAATTATCTAGAGTTACTAGAAATGGGCCAGCACAAACTTTGGGCTGGGCCACATTCCTTAGGAACTGGTTTGGGCAATAATTAAGAGTTTCTGTAGTGTAGGTAGAATTAGTGTAAAATAGAAAGGAATTGGGATTTAAGCTGGTCATTAGGTGTTGTGTATGAATAAGTTTTAAAAGTTATTGATTATTAGAATATTATGATATTAGAATTGCTGTATTGCTTTTGAGGAATATTAACCAAGCATGAGGAACAGTGAGATAATTTTGGGATCCTCCTTCCTCATGCCTGAGGAAACACCTGATGGGTGGGTGACACCCCTCACCCACCTGGCTTTGTATTCACGTGATAGTCTTGTTATTTAACCTGTGAAACTTTAGGATAAAAGGCTTATGGTTCATCCCATTAAGCGGCTTCAGCACTAGACATACCCTGAGACTTTGCCAAAGTCCTTTATCAGTGTCAGGAGGTTTTTGGCAGATTCTCTTGGTTTTTTAAGGTATACAATCATGTCATCTGCAAAGATAGATAACTTGACTTCCTCTTTACCTATTTGAATAGCCCTAATCACCTTCTCTTCTCTGATTGTTCTAGCTAGGACTTCCAATACTATATTGAACGGGGGGGGGTGAGAGTGGGCATCCTTGTCTTGTTCCAGTTTTCAGGGGAAATGGTTCCAATTTTTTGTCTGTTTAGGAGTATGCTGGTTGTGGGTTTCTCATAGATGGCTTTTACTATTTTGAGGTATGTTCCATGTATGCCTAGATGTCCAAGAGTTTTTATCAAGAAGGGGTGCTGGATTTTTCAAAATCTTTTTCTGCATCTAATGATATAATCATGTGGTTTTTGTTTTTGTTTTGATGCCTGCTGATGTATTTAATTACATTTAGGGTCTTATGAATGCTGAACCAGACTTGCATCCTGGGGATGAAGCCTACTTGGTAATGATGGATGATTTTTGAGATGTGTTGTTGAATTCAGTTTGCTGGGTTCTTGTTGAGCATTTTAGCATCTATGTTCATCAAAGATATTGGCCTGTAGTCCTCTTTCTGTGTTGGTTCTTTACCTGGCTTGGGTATCAATGTGATGTCAGCTTCATAAAATGATTTGGGGAGAGTTGCATCTTTCTCAATCGGCTGGAATAGTTTCAGTAGGATTGGTATCAGTTCCTCCTTAAATGTCTTATAGAATTCTGCTGGAAAACCATCTGGTCCAGGGCTTTTTTTTTTTTTTTTGTAGGTAGTTTTCTAATGTCATAGTCAATTTCCTTGACTTTTATTGATCTATTTAAGGCCTCGATTTCTTCTTGTTTCAGCCTAGGCAGGTTGTGTGATGTCACAAAGTTCTCCATTTCCTTAAGGTTTTCAAGTTTGTTTCCAAGTAATCTCCAATGATCTTTTGTATTTTTTCAGGGTCAGATATGACTTCATCTTTTGTGTTTCTGATTGCGTTTATTCGGGCTTTTTCTCTCTTTTTCTTGGTGATTCTTGCTAGGGGACCATCAATCTTGTTTAGCCTTTCAAAGAACTAGGTTTTTGTTTCGTTGAGTTTTTGTATTATCTTTTATCTTCTATGTTCCGGATTTGGGCTTTTATTTTGGTGATCTGGATTCTTCTGCTGAAGTTAGGTTTTTGGTGGTCTTGCTTTTCCATCTTCCTTAGGTGACTTGTTAGGCCATTAATTTGTGACCCTTCCATTTTCTTCAAGTGCATTTGTAGAGATATTAATTCCCTTCTTACTACATCTTTCATGGCATTCCAGAGATTTTGGTAAGATGTTTCTTCATTTTCATTTGTTTCCAGGTAAGTTTTAATCTCTGGTTTGATTTCATCATTGACCCAGGAATTGTTTAGCGTCCTGCTGTTTAATGTCCATGTCTTTGTGGGTTTGGGGGGAACCTTGTTGTTGTTGATGTTTAGTTTTAGTCCACTGTGGTCCAAGAAGGTGCATGGCAAAATGTCAATCTTTTGAAATTTGTTTATGCTTGATTTATGGTCAAGGATGTGTTCGATCTTGGAGCATGTTCCATGTGGTGTTGAGTAGAATGAATATTCTGTGGTCATTGGATGGAGTGTTCTGTAGGTACCAATTAAGTCCATTTTTTCAAGAGTCACATTGAAGTTCTGGATCTCCTTGCTGATTTTTGTCCTGATTTTCTGTCTATTGCTGTAAGTATGGTATTAAAGTCCCCAGGTATGATAGTGTTAGAGTGAATATCTTTTTTGAGCTTACCTAGAAGCTGTTTTATAAAAGTTGGCATTCCTATGTTAGATGCATATATGTTTAGGATGTATACTTCTTTTTGATGGATTGAACTTTTTGTCATTATGTAGTGGCCTTCTGTATCTTATTAAATTTTTGATAGCTTAAAGGGTATTTTGTCTGAGATTAAGATCGTGACTCCCTCTTTCTTTTGTGTTCCATTCGCCTGAAATTTTGCTTCCCATCCTCTTGCTTTGCATCTGTGAGTGTCCTTTCTAGTGAGATGAGTCTCTTTGAGGCAATATATTGTTGCCTGGTGATATTTTATCCATTTTGCCATTCTATGTCCTTTCAGTGGTGCATTTAGTCCATTCACATTCAGGTTAATTATTGAAATGTGAGAGTTCATTCCTATCATGAGGTTATTATAAAGGTGTTGTTGTTCCTGTTTGCTTGTTGTCTTTCTTTTGGTTTTTGGGTTGGTTCCTGTGTGTTTTTAATCTTTTTCCTGTACTCTTATGAAGAACATCGTTCTTCTTTTTTCTGTGTTTAATACTTTCTTAAGTGTTTCTTGTAGAGGTGTTCTGGTGGCAGTGTAAGTTCTTAGGGATTGGATATCTGGGAAAGATTTTAGTTCTCCCTCACTGATGAATCTTAGCTTGGCTGGGTAGGTTATTCTTGGTTGAAATTGTTTATCTTTTAAAACTTTGAAGATAGGGCTCTAAGCTCTCCTAGTCTGAAAGAGAGTCTGTAGATAAATCTGCTGCTATTCTAATTGGTCTTCCATGATAGGTAATCTGACCTTTTTCTCTTGTGACCTTTAGGATTTTTTTCTTTTATGCCTACTTTGTTTATGTGAATTATTATGTGTCTGGGAGTTGGTCTTCTCATTTGTTGTCTTGCAGGGGTTCTCTGAATCTCTTGTGTTTGAATTTTTGCATCACTGATGAGATGAAGGACGTTTTCTTGAATAATTTCATAGAATGTTTGTTCCAGGTTGGTCTGTCTCTCTTTCTGTCTCAGGAAGTTCAATTACTCTTAGGTTTAATCTCTTGAAGTACTTGCTTATCTCTTGAAAATTTTGTTCTGTCTTTTTAAGCTTCTTTTCTATGTTTTTGACAGTTTGGGTTAGTTCTATATTTTTTTCTCAAGGTCTGATATTCTTTCTTCTGCTTGGCTAATTCTGCTTTCCATGCTTATTAGTTTGTTATTTATTTCATTCACAGTATTCTTTACTACTGTTATCTCAGTTATCAACTCCTTCCTGTTTTTCTCTTGTCTTTCCTCAATTCTTTTTAATCTCTCTATTTATGTCTTGATATCTGGGTTTTTAATCTGAGACCAGTCATTCTTGGGCTCTTCATTGTTTGCATTCTGAAGTCTGTTTTTTCAGTGTCTGATTTCCCAGGGGTCTGTGAGTGACCCATATTCTTCTTTTGGTTTTTCTTCATTTGTGTAGAGTTTTCTCTTCCCCTTTCCCTCCCCTTCCTTATTTTTGCTTTTCAGGAAAGGTGGGGTTGCTTTTACCTTCTTTTGTTCAATCTCCTGTTCTTCCTTATGAGGATCCTCTGGCTTTGTTCACTTTTGAGGCTGGACTGTGGGTTGGGGGCTGTACTTTTTGCAATTTTGAGATTTAATTGAAGGGGAAGCTGTGATTCTTTGTGTGCAGATCCCAGTATCCACCGACAGGTGTATGGGCACCCTGGATCCCACTTACCACTGTCCTACAATCTTTCCATGCAGTGGGTTTTAGGTTTGTTCCCCAGATCAAATGGCAGTAAGAAAAAGGAAAATAATGGGAGAAGGGAGGGTCAAGAGGAAGTTGGCAGGAGAGAAGAGTAAGTGGGGAAACAGACATACATACCAACTAAGGAATGAAAAGAGACACAAGACCAGAAAAGAGTAAAAAACAGGCAAACAAAGAAAATTCCCTAAAGCATACCAGTAACCACACAAAGACAGTCCAATAACATCATGCCTTTTTATGTGTTCTACCCAAACAAAGGTAGTCTAAATCAAAAAGCAAACAAAAGTGAACAAAACAAACAGTCAAAACAATAAAGTAAAAAAATCAAAATAAGAAATCAGACTAGCTCTGGGGTCTTTCCTGGGTGTCTAAAGTCTCTTCAGCTCTGATCTCTAGCCCTTCCCGTTTGCTCTCATTACAGGAAACAGGTTATTCATAGTTAGGGTCAGTTCCCTTCTCTTGTTGCATGTCAGGTCTGCCACACACAACTGAGTTGTCAGTGTCTAATTCAGCATAGAGGAGGGGCTTCTGTCTCCTGTTTTGGCGAGTTTACCTTAGAAAACAAAGTGGAGGCTGTGAGGAGATGGGCGGGGCAATGCGAATCTCTACCTGGAAAATGGCTGTGGTCAGTGGCTTCTCTTTTGCAGATCCTTTCTCTTCACTCATCCAGACCCCAGCTATGATGACGGGCAACAAAGGTGTGTGCCCAGCATCCAGCACTGGGAATCAGTGAGGCAGCTGGGTGCCACAACTGGTGTGCCACAGGTGGTCTGGGGTGGAGGAGGGAGCTGGGAAATCCCTGGGGGCCAGAGCTGAGAGCCACGATGACAGCAACTGTTCAGCATCTGGCAACCACCACAGCAGCAATACCCTGTGGAGCCTGCAGTGCAATGGAGGCAGTTTGCTGCATGGGACAAGTCACAGCAGCCACCTCCCATTAGGTGGCAGCCACGGGGGCATGTGGAACTACCCTCAGGAGCCACCACCTGTGGAGATCTTCACAGTTCAACTTGTCTCGTTACCATCTTGCCGAACCAAACCTGAACACAACAGCCCGGTTGTTTGTATGGTCACTTCTAAAGAATTGTTCTGCTTGGTCCTTGACATGAGCATCTGCCAAGCCACAGAAGGACAAGAGCAACAAGGCTGCTAGGGCAGCTGCAGCTCGCCTGAGGAGGCAAGCAGCAGCTATGCTTGCTGGATTCAGACTTCCCACCTAAATTATTTCTTTGATCATGAATCTCAATGTAAGTAGCCAACAGTAACCATGCAGCTTCTATATTTTGCTTAAAAATTTCTTCTGCCAGATATTCCAGTGCATATCTCTCATTTGGCTTTCCACAAAGCCCTCCTGCATGGTCACAGTTCAGCCAAGGTCTTTGCCAATTAATAACAAAAATAGGCTTTACTCCAGTTTCCAACACTTTATTCCTTAATTCCATCTGAAATCCTATCAGAATGGTCTTTGCTGTTCATATTTCCACCAGCATTCTTGTTATGACCACTTAACCACTCTCTAAAGAGTTTCAAACTTTCCCTGGTCTTCTTGTTTATTATTATTATTATTATTTTAAAGATCTAGAGTACAATTCAGGATTAAGCATACAAATGGTCATCATAAGGTAAAGTTTGGGCCTGTCTTTGGTCCCCACTTTGGCTAGTTTGAGATCAGGTTTGAGGTATCCTTATTAATGTTATGTGCCATCCCCCCAGACAGTTTCTGGCTACTGCCAATCCCTTTATTATGGCATTAAAGTAAATGTTCAGGGTTCACTTATGAGTGAGAACATATGGTATTCAATTCTTTGTTTCTGCAATAGATCACTGAGTGTTATAGACTTTAAATCCATTCACGTTGCTCTGAAGTCCATAATTTTGTCCTTCTTTATGACTGCATAATATTCCATTGTGTATATGTACCACATTTTTAAAATCCAGTCCTGTTTCGATGTGCAGCACAGTAGTTGGTTCCGTGGTTTTGCTATTGTGAATGGTGCTGCAATAGACATGCATGTGCAGGTATCTTTGTTTGTAGAGTGATTTAAGTTCCTCCAGGTTTTTCCCAGAAAGAGAATTGCTAGATCATATGAAAGGTCAATTTCTAGTTTAGGAATTGCCATACTGTTTTCCATAGAGGTTGAACTAGCTTGCATTCCCACCAGCAGTGTAGAAGTGTTCCCTTTTCCCTGCATCCTTACCAGCATCTGTTCTTTGTTTTATTAATGATGGCCCATTGGAGTTATGTGGTGTCACAATGTGATTTTGATTTTCATTTTTCTGATGATTAGTGAGACTCAGCACTTTTTCATGGGTTTTTTGGCTGCTTGTATGTCTTCTTTTGAGAAATGTCTATTCATGTCTTTTTAATGGGACTGTTTAGTTTTTTTTCCTTTCGGCATGTTTGAGTTCCTTGTAGATCCTGGATGTTAGGTCTTTGTCAGATATGAAGTCAGCAAATATTTTTTTCCATTCTGTGGGCTGTATCCCCACTGTCTTGATGTTTATTTTGCTTTGCAGATGTTTTTCAGTGTGATGAGGTCCCATTTGTCTATCTTATCTCTTATGGCATGGGCACTTGGGGTTTTGATCAGGAATTGCTTGCTAGTTCCAACTTCCATAAGACTGTCTCCTGCATTTTCTAAGGTTCTTATAGTTTGGGATTTTATGTTTAGGTCTGTGATCCATTTAGAGTTGATTTTTGTGTATGGTGATAAGTAGGGGTCTTGTTTTAATCTTCTGCATGTGTCAGCCAGTTTTCTCAGCACCATTTACTGAATAGGTTCTCCTTTCCCCAGTGGTTGTTGGTGAAGGCTTTATCAAAGATGAGTTGATTGAGAAATTGAGGTTTTGTTTCTAGAATCACTACCCTGTTCCATTGGTCTATATGCCTGTTTTTGTATCAATACTAGGCTCCTTTGGTTATTGTAGCCTTATAATAATGTTCAAAGTCTGGAAGTGTGATACCTCCTGCTTTGTTTCTTTTGCTAAGTATAATTTTGGTTATCCATAGTCACTTATGTTTCCTTATGAATTTCTGTATTGTTCTTTCCAGATCTGAGAAGAATGATGTTGGTAATTTATTGGGTATTACATTGAATGACAGAGACGGCAGGGGAGCCACCAACAGCCTCTTATGGGATCCATACCTGGTATCTAACACTCTGAATTGTAACTTCTTATGTAAAGCACTACATATGGATGGTTTGAGAGAATCAAGATCTCACGGGATACCTAGAAAAGAAATATTTAGATCCCTGCAGCTTTGACAGTCCACAGCTGCCAGTTCTCAAAACTGTTGATCCTCAGTGTCCTGGAAGTTTTCTTCCCAACCCCTTAGGTCCTTCCCCACCACCTGGCTCCTCAGCATTACCTGTCCTCTAGAGGGTGTGCAGCTTCATTCAGGAAATGGTTTTACTAGTTTGGACAGAGTGAGAAAAAAAATAACTAAGTTATTTATGGGGGGTGGTGGGATTACTGTGCTTTGGGCCCAAGTCCTTTCACAGGGGCCACATTCTTCCTCTTACTTCCCTCAAGTGACCCCAAGAGTTGCCCAAGTTCTTGCAGCCAGCACTCAATAGAGCTGGAATTTTAACTGAGGGCTGTCTCCAGAGTCCATGCTCAACTGGAGTTTCCATGGAGTAGGAGGTACTGCACAGGGTTGACCATTGCACCACCACTCTCTTCCTTGTTAACCCAAGAGGGAGTTTTAGAGGTAGGGGCTAATTAAATAACAACGGCAACAGATGGCTTTTTCTTAGGAAACAAAATGTTGGATGGTTCACTGAGGACAATGATTTAATCTCATTCTACTTTTTTCATCACCTTGGCACAACCTAGCAGAGTAATGGTAGTTAGAATAATTAAATCTGAGTGTTGGAAAGGAACCTAAACATTATCTCATTTTATGCTGCCATGTTCATGATGTTCTCAAAAGTTTGATACTCAGAGAATATCGTTAAACGAGTTGCCAATTGATCATTTAAGCTATTTACTATATCTAAATTGAAAAACTAGTGATTAGATTTCCAAGCATTCCTACATGATATGGTTGCATTTGCTTTCTTCCCTCCATTATTTCTTCCCTCTTTCCTTCCTTCCTCTCTTTCTATTTTAGATATTTATTTATTAAACTACAATAGTAATACATAATTGTTTTAAAAATGCAAATGTTAGTGTTTAAAGTAAAAATGGAAACTCTTTGCATCTTCCTCCAAATTCACTTCCCATAGGTAAACAGCAGTTTTCTTTGAATTCTTCTAAACATTTTTGTATCTATATGTTTATCCATTTATCTACATTTCCATAAATACACATATACCAATATTCTGCAAATTCTTTTCTCCTCTAAATGGTTTACCGTGGGCAAATTTTACATCAATATATTGATAATGCTCACTCTTATTAAACATAACATAATATTTCAATATATGGAGGCATTATAAATAAATCACCACATTGATGAGCACTTAGAACCTTGTGGTTTTTTTTTTTTTTACCTTTTTCAGGCAGTGTTGAACAATACTTACTAGTTATGACTACATTTTCAATCTCTGCTATCATTAAACGTCTAACAAATAAAATTATATGTTTGAAAACAGTGAAGAAAATGGATTTTAGGGATGTTTATAAATAAAAAGTATTCATACTAAATATATTTATTGTATACTATTCAGATTCACAAATAAAGTTTTGTTTAAAATAAACACATGAGAAAATAAAAAGCAAAACCATTAGGTCAGATTGAACCATTTAAAAGAGATATTACTGAGCAGAAAGAGACTTTGTTATTAAAGGAAAATCTGCACCATGTAAAGTTGCAACTAGTATACAGAGTATTCAAATTTCATGAAAGCAATAAACAGTATGCAGTTGGTTGATAAAAGCTGGGATAAATAAGTACAACAGTATAATATAAATGGTAGAGGAGAGATAAGAATACTAAAAAAATTCACCAACTTATCCAAGGAAAATAGATTAACAATGTTTTTCTACTTTTATAACAACAAATAATATTCATCAAATGGCAATGTACCCAGCATTGTTCTAGACAAACTATAATGCTGGATACGATATTATGAAGATGATTTCTCAATTAATAGCTTCTTTTCAAAAGCAACAATCACAACAGGAAGATAACTCTATGATCTATATTGATTGAGAACTCCTTGGAGATAGCAACTGTGACTAATTACATTTCTAGTTTCAACGGTATGACTGGGAGTGGAATCTTTTTTCAATAAATGAATGGGGCTTTGCCAAGAACTTACAGGCTCAAAGAAATGAGTAAATAAAAAATCAGCCTCCTATATAACCCTGCAAACCCCCTACTGGGAATATACCCAGAGGAACTCAAATCACTCTGAAAAAGATACTTGTGCATGTATGCTCATTGCGGCATTGTTCACAGTAGCAAAAACATGGAAACAACCATGCTTTCCATCAAAAGAGGACTGGATAAAAAAATGTGGTACATATACATGGTGGAATGCGACACAGTCATAAAGAAGGACACAATTATGAATTTCATAGTAACCTGGATGGACTGGACTTAGAGTCTATAATACTGAGTGATCTATCACAGAAACAAAGAACTGAGTATCACGTGTTCTTACTCATAAGCAGACCTTGAACAATTTTTATAATATTATAAGAAAAGGATTGGCAGTAGTGGGAAACTGCCAGGGGTAGGGGGAAGGTGGGATTGGCAGTAGTGGGAATCTCCCAGGGGAGGGGCAACACATCTCAGCAACAAGGGTATCTGTATAATGAATACTTGTATACCTAACCCTGAATTGTACCCCACATCTTTAAAATTAAAAAAAGAGAAAGAGAGAAAAAAGAAATGGGTAAATCACAAGCAATTTTGTTTATTTATTTATTTTAAAGATGTGCGGTGCTATTTAGGATTAGGTATGTAAGTAGTCACCATATAGGTGAAATTTGAACCTCCCTTTTGTACCTACTTCACCTGGTTTGGGATCAGATACCCTTATTAATGTTATGTGCCCCCCTCCCTCTCCTGGCAGTGTTCCCCTACTGTCCATTCCTTTCATGTAGTATTATGACAAAAGTTCAGGGTCTGCTTACAAGTGAGAACATGTGGTGCTCAGTTGTTTGTTTCTGTGATAGATCACTGAGTATGATAGACTTCAAATACACCCAGGTGGCTGTGAAGTACATCATTTTGTCCTTTTTTATGGCTGTATAATTTTCCAGCATGTGTATGTACATTTTAAAAATCCGGTCCATTTTCAATGGGCAGCACGATCACTTCCATGTTTTTGCTATTGTGAATAACGCTACAATATCATGCTTGTGCAGGTATCTTTTTTTGCAGAATGATTTGAGTTTTTCTGGGTATATTTCCAGAAGGGGGATTGCTGGATTACATGAAAGATTGATTTTTAGATCTTTTAGAAATAGTCACACTATCTTCCACAGCGGTTGTACTAATTTACACTCCCACCAGCAGCGTAGAAGCATTCCCTTTACCCCACATCCTCTCCAGTATCTGTTTTTGTTTTTTTTTAAGTTATTGATGATGGCCATCCTGACTGGAGTTAGATGGTATCTCAGTGTGGTTTTGATTTGCATTTCTCTGATAATTAGTGAAGCTAAAAAATTTTTCATGCATCTGTTGGCTACATGTATGTCTTCTTTTATGAAGTGTCTATTCATATCTTTTGTTCACTCTTTTTAAAAATTTTCTATTTTAAATAGGTGGGGTATAATTCAGGGTTAGGTAGACAAATGTTCATTATGCTGGTACCCGTGTTGATGAAATGTGCCCCTCCCTGTCAGTTTCCCATTACTGCCAATCCCACCCCCACCCTCCTCTGGCAGTTTCAAACTACTGCCAATCCCTTTCTTATAGTATTAAGATAGTTGTTCAAGGTCTGTTTATGAGTGAGAACATGTGATACTTGATTCTTTGTTTCTGTGATAGATCACGCAGTATTATAGACTCTAAGTCCATTTAAGTTGCTGCAAGTTTCATAATTTTGTCCTTCATTATGACTGTGTAATATTCCATTGTGTATATGTACCACACTTTTTTTATCCTGTCCTGTTTCAATGGTCAGCACGGTTGGTTCCATGTTTTTGCTATTGTAAATAATGCTGCAATAAACATGCATGTGTGAGTAACTTTTTCTTTCATTTATTTATTTATTTTAATTATTTATTTTAAAATTGTGGGGTACAATTCAGGGTTAGGTATACAAATATTCCTTGTGCAGATACCCTTGTTGATGAGATGTGCCCCCTCCTTCCCCAGGCAGTTTCCCACTACTGCCAATCCCACCTCCCTGCCACCCCCACACCCACACAATTTCCTACTACTGTCAACCCTTTTTTTATAGTATTATGATAGTTGTTCAAGGTCAACTTATGAGTGACAAGATGTGATACACAGTTCTCTGTTTCTGTGAAGGATCACTCAGTATTATAGACTCTAAGTACATACAGGTTGCTGCGAAGTTCATGATTTTGTTCTTCTTTATGACTGTGTAATAATCCATTGTGTATATATACCACATTTTTTTATCCAGTCCTTTTTTGCTGGGCAGCACAGTTGATTCCATGTTCTTGCTATTGTAAACAATGCTGCAATAAACATGTGTGCAGGTATCTTTTTTACAGAGTGATTTGAGTTCTTCTGGGTATATTCCCAGTAGGGGGATTGCAGGGTCATATGAAAGGTCGACTTTTAGAACTTTTAGGTATCACCACACTGTACTAGTTTGCACTCCCACCAACAAAGTAGGGGTGTTCCCTTTTTGCCACATCTTCTGCAGCATCTGGTATTTTTTGAGTTATTGATAATGACAACTCTGACTGGAGTTAGGTGGTATCTTGGTATAGATTTACTTTGCATTTCTTTGGTGATTTGTGAGTCTGAACATTTTTTTCATGTATCTCTTGGCTGCTCATATGTCTTCTTTTGAGAAGTGTCTATTCCTATCTTTTGCCCACTTTGTGATGGGGTTGTTTTTTTACTTTTCAACACGTGTGAGTTCCTTGTAGATCCTAGATGTTAGGCCTTTGTCAGACATAGAGTTGACAAATATTTTTCCCCAGTCTGTGGGCTGTCTCCCTTCTCTTTTGTTGGTTTCTTTGGCTTTGAAAAGGCTTGTCAGTTTGATGAGGTCCCACTTGTTTATCTTATCTCTTATGGCATGGGCACTTGGGGTTTTGATCAGAAATTGGTTACCAGTTCCAATTTCCATATGGGTGTCTCTTACCTTTTCTAAGGTTCTTACACTTTGAAGTTTTATGATTAGGTCTGTGATCCATTTAGGGTTGATTTTTGTGTATGGGAATGGGTAGGGGTCTTGTTTCAATCTTCTGCATTTGGTCAACCAGTTTTCCCAGCACCATTTACTGAATATGTTCTCCTCTCCCCAGTGGTTGGTGGTGGAGGCTTTGTCAAAGATAAGATGGTTGAGAAATTGAGGATTTTATTCTGGAATTTCAGTTCTGTTCCACTGGCCTATATGTCTCTTCTTGTACCAATACCAGGCTGTTTTGATTGTTGTAGCTTTATAATAGGGTTTAAAGTCTGGGAGCGTGATACCTCCTCCTTCGGTTTTTTTGTTTGTTTTTGTTTTTGATGTGGATTGTTTTTGCTATTCGTGGTCATTTATGCTTCCGTATGAATTCCTGTATTGTTGTCTCTAGGTCTGAGAAGAATGTTGCTGGTAATTTGATGGGTATTACATTACATCTGTAGATTGCCTTAGGTAGAATGGACATCTTAACAATGTTGATTCTTCCAGTCCTTGAGCATGGAATATTTTTCCACTTGTTTATGTCATCTTTGATTTCTTTGATCAGTGTTTTGTAGTTTTCATTGTAAAGGTCTTTCACATCTCTGGTTAGGAAGATGCCAAGGTATTTCATTTTTGTGTGTGTGGCTATTGTGAAGGCAATTGTGTTTTTTATTTGGGTTTCTGTTTGTTTATTATTCGTGTATAGAAATATGATTTTCTTTTGCACATTTATTTTATACCCTGACACTTTGCCAAAGTCCTTTATAGGTGCAAGGAGGTTTTTAACAGATTCTCTTGGGTTTTTGAGGTGTAGAATCATGTCATCTGCAAAGAGGGATAGCTTGATTGCCTCTTTTCCTATTTCAATACTTCTGATCACCTTCTGTTTTTTGATTGCTTTAGCTAGAAATTCCAAAACTATGTTGAACGGGTGGGGGGGTGAGAGTGGGTATCCTTGTCTAAGTTCCAGTTTTCAGGGAAAATGGTTACAATTCTGTCTGTTTGGCAGTATGCTAGCTGTGGGTTTCTCATAGATGACTCTTAATTATTTTGAGGTATGTCCCATCTATGCCTAGATCTTCGAGGGTTTTTATCAAGAAGAGGTGCTGGATATCTAATGATATAATCATGTGAGTTTTTTTGGTTTTTTTGTTTTTTACATCTGTTGATGTAATTAGTTACGTTTATGGTCTTTCAAATGTTGAAGCAGTCTTGCATCCCTGGTCGTCGTGGTAGATGATTTTTGATATGTGTTGTTGAATGTGGTTTTCTAGGATCTTGTTGAGAATTTTAGCATCTATGTTCATCAAGGATATTGGCTTGTAGTTCTCTTTCTTTGTTGGATCTTTACCTAGCATGGGTATTAATGTGATGTTAGCTTCATAAAATGATTTGGGGAGAGTTCTATCTTTCTCAATCTCCTAGAATACTTTCAATAAGATGGGTATCAGTTCCTCCTTGTATGTTTTGTAGAATTTTGCTGGAAAGCTAAATTGAGGGCTTTTTTTTGTAGGTAGCTTTCTTATGACATAGTCAATTTCCTGGATTTTTATTGTTCTATTTAGGGTCTTGATTTATTCCTGTTTCAACCTGGGGAGGTTGTGTGATGTCAGAAAGTCCTCCATTTCCTTTAACCTTCCAAGTTTGTTTCCATACAAGTGCTTAGTAGTCTCTGATAATATTTGTATTTCTTCAAGGTTGGTTGTGACTTCATCTTTTGTGTTTCTGATTGAGTTTATTTGGGCTTTCTCTCTTTTTCCTGGTCAGTCTAGCTGGGAGGACCATGAGTCTTGTTTATCCTTTCAAAGAACCAGCTTTTGGTTTAATTTACTTTTTGTATTATCTTTTTATCTTCTATGTCCCATATTTGGGCTTTTATTTTGGTGATCTGAATTATTCTCCTGAAGATAAGGTTTTGGTGGTTTTGCTTTTCCAGCTTCACTAGGTGACTTGTTAGACTGTTAACTTGTGATCATTCCATTTTCTTCATGTGTGTTTGTAGATATATGAATTCCCCTCTTACTACTGAGTTCATGGCATCCCAGAGGTTTTGGTAAGATGTTTTTTCATTTTCACTTGTTTCCAGGTATCTTTTAATCTCTGTTTGGATTTCCATGTTGACCCAGGAGTTGCTTAGCATCATGCTGTTTAATGTCCATGTCTTTGTGGGTTTTGGGGGAACTTTGTTGGTGCTGATATTTATTTTTTTTCCACTGTGGTCTGAGAAGGTGCATGGCAAAATTTCAATCTTATGAAATTTGTTTTTGCTTGATTATGGCCAGGATGTGGTTGATCTTAGCAGACATTTATGTGCTGATGAGTAGAATGCATATTCTGTGATGGTTGGGTGGAGTGTTCTATAGGTATCAATTAAGTCCTTTTGGTCGAGAACCACATTGAGGTTCTGGATCTCTTGCTGATTTTTTGTCCTGATGATCTATCTTGGGTTATGAGTGGGGTATTGAATTCCCCAGCTTTGAAAGTGTTAGAGTCAATATTTTTTTTAAGTTTGTATAGAAGCTGCTTTATGAAAGCTGGTGCTTCTATGTTGATTGCATATATGTTTAGAATTGATATTTCTTTTTGATGGATTGAACCTTTTGTCCTTATGTAGTGACCTTCTGTATCTTTTTTAATTTTTGATAGCTTAGAGGGTACTTTTTCTGAGATTAAGATTGCAACTCCTGTTTTCTTTTGTGTTCTAGTTGCCTGAAAATTTGTTTCCCATTCTCTTACTTTGAGTCTGTGAGTGTCCAATCTAGTGAGGTGAATCTCTTGAAGGCAATAGATTGTTGCCTGGTGATATTTTATCCATTTTTCCATTCAATGTCTTTTCAGTGGTGCATTTAGTCCATTCACATTAAGGCTAATTATTGAAATGTATGGGCTTATCCCTGTCATGAGTTTCTTATAGAGTTATTGTTCCTGTTTGTTTGTTGTCTTTGTTTTGATTTTTGAGTTGATTCATGTGTGCTTTCAATCTTTTTCCTGCACTCTTGTGATGAATGTTGTTCTTTTTTCCCTTTCTTCTATGTTTAATACCTTCTTAAATGTTTCTTGTAGAGCTGGTCTAGAGGCAGCATAAGTTCTTAGAGATTGAATGTCTGGAAAAGATTTTAATTCTCCCTCACTGATGAAGCTTAGCTTGGCCGGGTAGGTTATTCTTGGTTGAAATTGTTTATCTTTTAGAACTTTGAAGATAGGTCTCCAAGCTCTCCTAGCCTGAAGGGTTCTGTAGATAAATCTGATGCTATTCTAATTGATCTTCCATGGCAGGTAATCTGACCTTTTTCTCTTGCTGCCTTAGGATTTTTTCTTTTATACCTACTTTGTTTAGGCTAATTACTTTGTGTCTAGGAGTTGGTCTTCTCATTTGTTGTCTTGCAGGAGTTCTCTGAATCTCTTGTATTTGAGTGGTAACATCACTGATGAGATGAGTGAAGTTTTCTTGAATAATTTCATAGAATGTTTGTTCCAGGGTGATCTTTGTCTCTCTTTCTGCCTCAGGAAGTCCAATTACTCTTAGGTTCTGCCTCTTGAAATGATCGCTCATCTCTTGAAGGTTTTATTCTGTCTTTTTCAGCTTCTTTTCTATGTTTTTGACAGTTTGGGTTAGTTCTATATTTTGATCCTCAAGCTCTGAGATTCTTTCTTCTGCTTGGCTAATTATGCTTTCCATGTTTATCAGTTTGTTATTCATTTCATTCACACTATTCTTACTTCTGTTATCTCAGTTATCGACTTCTTCCTATTTTCCTCTTGTCTCTTCTCCATTTCTTTTATTCTCTCTATTAATGTCTTTTTATCTGGATTTGTGGCTTGAGACCAGACATTCTGGGGGCTTTTCACTGTTTGCATTCTGAAGTCTGTTTTCCTATTGTCTGACTCCCATGAGTCTGTGTGAGACCCATATTCTTCTTTTGGTTTTTCTTTATTTGTGTAGATTATCCTCCCCCCCATCTTTTTTCCTCCCTCTTCTTTAATTCTGTTGTTCAGTGATGGCAGGTTGCTTTTACTTCTGTTTGCTCAGTCTTCTATTCTTCCTTATGTGGATCCTCTGACTTCGTTCAATTCTGAATCTGGACTGTGGGTTGGAGGCTGTACTTTTTGCAGTTTTGAGATTTAATTGAAGGAGGAGCTGTAATTCAGAATCTATCTGCTGATCCCAATATCCACTGTCAGGTGTATGGGCATCCTGGAACCCACATCCCACTGCCTTACAATCTGTCCATACAGTGGGAGTATAGGTTTGTTCCTTGGAAGCAAAATGAGATAAGAAAAAGGAAAATAATGGAAAAAAGAAAACGGGGGCAAGAGGAAGGTGGAGCGAGAGAAGAGTAAGAGGCAAAACAGACAGATGTACCAACTAACAAGTGAAAAGAGACACAAAGACAGAAAAGAGTAAAAAAAAACCTAAAACATACAGATAATCATACAAACACACAGTCTAACAAAAACCTATTGATGTACTCTTCCCATACACAAATAGGAAGTCTAAAGAATAGGGGGAAAAAGTCAGTAAAATAACAGAAACAAAGCAAGTATGAAAACGTTATCAAAAACAGAAAGAGAAAAAAACGAAAACAAAAATGAGAAAAACAAACAGACAAAAAATAAAAATAAATAAAAGCAGGGAACCAAACTCCTTCTAGGATGGTTCCTGTAAGTCCATCTTTTCAGTTTTGACCTCTAGCCCCTCTCCTCTGCTCTCAGCGCAGGCTTTTAGAGTTGCTCACAGCTTGGGTCAGATGCCTTAGGCCTACTTTGGAAGGAGAGTGAATCAGATCTGAACTCAGCCGGTTGTTGCCTGTCAACAAATCTGACCTGTCTATGTCTGATCCAGCATGGGGAGGGGGCTTCTGTCTCTTCCAGTTTGGTGAGATTACCTTAGGTCCCAAGTTGGAGGCTGGGCAGAGCTGGATGGAGCTGGGCAGGGCAATGCAGTCTCTGCCTGGTCCTTAGGCCCTAAGTTGGAGGCTGGGCACAGCTGGGTGGGGCAATGCAGGTCTCTACTTGGTCCTGGGACAGAGAAAATGGCTGTGGTCAGCATCTCTTCACTGGGCATGGGGCTCCTGTCCAGTTTTCTCCAATCCTCTCTCCAGTGACCAGATCCAGGGATCTAGCTGATCTGCTATAGCAGGTGATAGTGTGGGCCAGGAGTCAGTTGATAAGAATCAGCTGGATTCGGCAGGCTTTTCTCAGGAGAGTCCTGTGAGTAGCAGATGACTAGTGCACATCTGTGCTCCAGTCTCAGGGTGATGGGAGCTTGCAGTCACCCTCAGAGGGGGTGGGGGGGTGCATGAACTTGAGTTTCCCCTCAGATGGACTTTGATCAGGAATTGGTTGTCAGTTCCAATTTCCATAAGGATGTTTCCTGTATTTTCTAAGGCTCCTATAGTTTGAGGTTTTACGTTTAGGTCTTTGATCCATTTAGAGTTGATTTTTGTGTATGGTGATAGGTAGGGGGTACTGTTTCAATTTTCTACATGAATCACAAGCAATTTTAAAAGGCTGTCATCTATTCTTTCTAGAACCAATGGAGAAAAAAGGGAGAATTCATAGCTGAGTTAAGAGTTATAGTACTCACCACTCCAGATTGAATGTGAGACATCCTGTGGCAAAGAATGGTGGAGTTGTTCTGAAAGCATAATTGTTTCCAAGGTGATTGAGCCCTTTGATATCCACTTGGGAGAAGAATAGAACTTTCATTAGGGATACATAGCAGCCACATTAGATTCAAGAACTGCTGCCTCAGGCTGGTCTGGAGAAACAAACATTGGGCCCTCACAGTTACAGGATCATTGGATGAAGTCTTGATTCTAACTAACTTTTAATAAGAGTGACAGGCAATAAGAGATTGGATGCCAGAGTAAAATTGGCCCATTAACCTTTTAAATCATAAAGTTCGAAGCCAAGCATAAACTTTGATTTCAAGCTTAACATTAGTGCTTACATTCAAACTCCTGTATTAAAAACAAATTGCCGCCGGGCTCGGTGGCTCAGCCTGTAATCCCGTGCCTTTGGGAGGCTGAAATGAGTGGATTGCCTGAGCCCACGGGTTCGAGACCCGCCTGGGCAGAGAGACCTCATCTCTACAATAAATCAAAAACTAGCTGGGTGTGGTAGCACACGCCTGTAGTTCCAGCTACTTGGAAAGCTGAGGCGGAAGGATCACCGGAGCCCAACAGGCGAGGCTGCGGTGGCCGGGAGCGGCCACTGCACTCCAGTCTGGGTGACAGAGTGAGATTCCAACTCAAAAAAAACCAAAAAACCAAAACCAAAAACAAAAACAAAAAACAAAAAACAACAACAAAAAAACAAATTGCCTTAGAGAGCTTTGTATCTATGGACTATAATTTCAACTAATTTATGGAAGAACCTGGTGACCAAATAAAGGAAATGACATATAAAGTAACATTTACTTCATGAGGCACAAGGCCCTGAAAGGAAATAGTCTCAGAGATAACTTACTAAAACAATATTTCAAGATTCTTAATTGCTTGTCTCATATCAAGCCATGAAACACCTGAGAAACTAATGGAGATCCAATTTCTTTATTGTATTCCACTCGTAATGGAAGTATTTGATTTGTATCTCATGGGTCCAGTAATTGGAGATTGGCCCAAGAGAAGATGAAGGAAATTGACATTTTTTAAAGGACCTACTCTATGTTGAACTAAACATTTTTACCAGGAAAATGATATTATCACATTTTTTAATTTCAGTGAATCCTGTTCTCAAATGTTCCTGCATGAATTCTTATGATAACTTTATGTTGGTCTCTCTATTTCTGAATTCTAAATTTATTTCTTTTCTGCCCTCACATTCACTCTCTCCAACCATCCATTGTACCAGAAACAGATTAATTTTCTGAAAACTTTGTCTTTCTTTGGCTAGGCCTTGGCTAGAAACTCTATAGTGTTTTACCATTCTTGGCATGATTAAGTCTGAACTTCTTAACCTACTTTCTTACTTGTACTTTGAAATAAATCTCCATCTTTACCATCATGTTCACTCTACCTCAGTATTCTCCCACATCATGCACACACACTGACTCTTTCACCCCATGTGCACCCTATTATAGCTACTGAATATTATAGAGAAATCTTGACGCTTATTTGTAACATAGGATAATAATTAACTCTATCCTAAAGAGGCTACTTGCTAATCAAACAAGAGTATAGTGTTATTTTTCATATACTTTCAAAAGAAAAAAAGCTCCCTTCATTTTTCCTGGTTCAATGGCATTAATACCACCAAAATGCTAACAGCCTTTAACTTTATATCACTAGTTCATCCTTTTTTCTAAGTTCCAGATGCATATTTCCACTGCCTATTTAGCATCTTCACTTGGAGCTAATAAGCTTCTCAAACTGAGCACAACCAAAACAAAATTTTGATTTTGCTATGAAAAATCTCATACCTGCTCCAGTCTCCTCCATCTCAGAAAAACTACTGACTTTATTACAATTGCTCAGGGCAGATTGTTTAGTCATTTATAATTCTACTCTTTCCTTCACAGTCCATATACAATCTATCAGCAAGTCTTGTCAGCAACTTGTTAAAAATATATCTTGATTTTGTTTACTCATATTTCTCCAACTCTTTTGCCCATGTCCAAGTACTGTTATTTATCATCTGGGCTACCACAAAAAAATTTCCTAGTTTCCCCATGTGCTATGATCTGAATGGTGCCCCCCATTCATATGTTGAAATCATAATCTACAGCACCTAAAAATGTGACTGTATTTGGATAGAGGGTGTATAAAAAGTAATTAAGTTAAAATGAGGTCATTAGGGTGGGTTAATTACTAATATCTTTATAAGAAGAAAAGATTAGGACAGACATATACAAAAAGAACATGTGAAGACACAGGGAGGAGGTAGCTTTCTACAAACCATGGAGAGAAGCTTCAGAAGAAACAATCCTTGCCAAAACCTTAAGCTCAGACATCTAGCCTCCATAATTGTGAGAAAACAAATTTATGTTGTTTAAGCCACCAAGTCGGTAGCACCTTGTTATAGCATCCCTGGCAAACCAATATGCTGTGTTTTCTGTTGCTGTGTAACAAATGACCACAGATTTAGCACCTTAAAACAGCACCTATTGATTAGCTCACAGTTATGTAGGTAGGTCAGATGTTTGGCATGGTGTGACTGGGCCCTCTGCTCAGAGTATCACTATTTTCAGGGTATCACCAAGGCTGAAATCCAGGTATCCGCTGGACTGAGATTTAGTCTGAAGGTTCTGAGGAAAATCCATCTCCAAATTTATTCCTGTTGTTGGCAGAACTCAGATTGTAAATTGAAGTTTTTTTGTTCTTACCAGCTATCAGTCAGGGACTGCTGTCAGTTTCCTAGAGGCCACCTGCATTTCTTGCCATGTGGCCTCTCCATCTTCAGGCTAGTGATGGCATAACTCCTTTGTAGCTCTGTCTTCAATGCTTTGAACCTCCCTTTTCTTTTGCTACCAGTAGGATAAAAAACTTTGCTTTTAACGGGCTTACCTTATTAGGTCAGCTCCACCTTGGAGAAAAAATAAGAAGAGAAAATCTCCCTATTTTAAGATCAGATAACTTGGGACCTTAATACATCTAGAAAACCCCTTCACGGTACCTAGATTAGTGTTTGACTGAATAACAGAGAGAAGGTGCATCTAAAGTAGAGGCCAGTAATCTTAGGAGGCTACCTTGGAATTCTGCCTAGCTCATGCTGCTTTTAAAAAATCTTCTCATGTTCCATTCAAAACATAATTCCCTTAAGATGGTTTTTAAAAATGTAAATCATATATTACCTCCTTGCTTAAAATACTCCAAGGGTTGCCTATTGCACTGGGGATAAAATTTACTTTCCCATTCTTCATGCCTAACTGGGCATGTATTTTTTTTTCTATTGCTGTATTAACTCAGATGGAGTGCCTTGATCTGCATTTGTGGCAACTGCTTGATGTTGAGACTGTTGTTTTTTTAGAATCTCCTATTGTCCTGATCCTCCAGACTAAAACCCACTTTCATCTATGATTTCTATATTAGTGACTCCTAAATTTATATATATAACCCAACCTCTCTTCTGATTCCCAGCCTCATATATTCAACTGTCAGTTTGGCATGTCTACTTAGATATCTAATAGGTACCTCAAATCAAAAACATGCAAAACAGAGCTCTTATTCCCACACACCTCAGTTAAATACTCTGAACTCCTCTACCTCTGTAAATGTGTCTATCTTCAATGCAGTTCCTCAAGGTGCAAATTTTAGTCATTCTTTATTTATCTTTCCTTCGCAGTCCACATACAATCTATCATAAAGTTTTATTGGCAATATCTTTGAAATGCATCCTGAATGCATTTGCTTCCCTTTATCTCCGCTTCCACCACTCTGGTCTAAGGCACCATCTTCTTTTATCCAGATTAACAGATTAGCACAATACTCCTTTAACTGGTGTCCCTGCTTCCACTCTTATCCCCCTGAAACTCACTCCCTATACAATAGCCAAAGGGATTTTTTAAAAATGTAAATCAGATTATTTCCTCTTCCTTTAAATTATTAAATAGCTTCCCATTGTATTAATAAAATCCAAACTACTTACTATGGATCCCAAAACCTTAAGTGGCTTGTCTCCTTCCTGCTGACTTCTCTAATATTCTAGTCACATTGGCCAAACTTAGTCTCATCTCAAGGTTTTTACATTTGCTGTTTATTCAGCCTAGATCTTCTCATGCCTGCCTCTTTCTCGTCATTTAGGTCTCAGCTCAAATTTTCCCTTGATCTTAATATGCAAAGTAGTCTCCTCAACCCCACTCTTATTCCTGTCCTCAATCATTCTCTATTATGTTACTCTGTTTTATTTATTTGATATTATTTATTACTATCTGATATCGTCTTATTAACTGGTTCATGTCGTTCTCCTCCCACTACATTTATAAGCCTCATGAGAAAAACTTTGACTTTCTGGTTCACTGTGGTATCTCCAGCTCTTGGAACAAGTGTGTGGAGCAAAGTAGTCACTCAACAAACTGATTATTGATGTTCTGGATTGAAACTTATTCATCACATTCCTGGACTTTGGTGATTTGGATTGTCCTTTTCTAAAGTAAGCTAGTAATTTTGCCCTGATTCTTTCCCCAGGCTCCAGGTTGAACAAGTCAGCTCCCATCAGTCTTAAGCCCTTTATTCCTCTCCGGTGAGAACTAATGACATGTCTAATGATCAGGGCTGACACTTTCAGGAGTTTATATGGTTTTTTATGAGTTTTGGTAAGTGGTACACAAACCTAAACCAATAATGCACTTATCAGAACCATGTATAAGATAAGTCTGGTGAGAAGTTCCAATGAAGGGGTGATTTTATTGTGGTGTTAAATATACGTGCATATTTTTCAGTCAAAATAGTTTCCCCTATTAATAAAGAATGTATACTCAAGAAATCCAGGACTGTTACTGAAGAAAAACAGTGAGATTATTTTAGTACTAGAACCACAAGTTTCTAGTTATTAGGATTTTTTTTTCTTATTCAAGGTCACGAACAAATAACTATCAAGGCCATATAAGTAGCAAGTTAATTGTCTGTTTATTTTTGTAAATATACAGTAAAACTCACTTTTTTCTTTTGGTGTACAGCTCTTTGAATTTTAACATATAGGGGAAGAGGAACCCAACAAATGGGATTTATTTATTAAATATTGTACACTTATTCTTACATGTTTAAACTTCAGTCACCTTCAAAATACTCTCCGTTTGATTTGATACACCTATCATGATGCTTTTTCCACTCTTCAAAACAGTTTTTGAGTTTGTCCATTTTTATGCCTTTCAATGTTTCTGCTGGTTTTTGTTTCACTTCTTACACATCAGCAAAACATTTTTGTTTGAGGGCTGTTTTCATCCCAGGAAACAAAAGAAAAAGTCACTTGAGATGAGATGAAGTGAATAGGGAAGGTAGGGCATGGGGATCATGCCCTTTTTGGTCAAAAATTGCTGAACACTCAGCACTGTGTGGGCAGGTCATTGGTGTAAATCACCCATCATGAAATGGGCAATTACACTGACTGAATCTCCCCCCAAAATTCACTGAACCTGAAGACAGCTTCTCACAACAACAGTAGCTGGTACACTGATACCAATGGGTTCCAATGCTTATGTAGAGGGGGAAGTCTGTACTACCATGGGCTCACTCTCCAAAAAAATTTCCTATTGTTTTGTTCCCTCTAGTGTATTTGTGTAACCATCACGACAATCAGGATACAGAAATATTCCGTCATTCCTAAGAACTTAATTGTGTTTTCACTTTGTTTCCTTCTCCAACTCCTAATTCCTATCCCCGACAATTGCTGATCTATTTTCTGTTCTTGTAGTTTTATCTTTTCAAGAATGTCCTATAAATATATCATACAACATGTAACCTTTTGAGACTGGCTTATTTCATTCAATGTAGTATTTTTCAGATGTTTAAATTGTTTTTTCTTTTTATTGTTAAATATATTTCATTACATAGAAGGACCATAGTTTGTATAGCCATTTACACATAGCAGTGCATCAAGACTGTTTCCAGATTCTGGTGATCATAAACACAACTGCTATAGACATTCTTGTCCAAGTATTTGTGTGAACATAAGTTTTCATTTCTCTAAAATAAATACCCAGGAGTGTTTGGATTTAGGTCTATCATTTTATATTTATTCGTATAATTCATTTTCTTTCTTCTGTTTCCCTATTTTTGCATTCTTTGACGTGATTTGAGTGTTTCTTGATTTTTGTTATATTTTATGTATTATGATTTTGGCTACATATTTTAGTATACATTTTTGGTAGTTGGTTTAGGAATTACAAAATATATACTCCCTTATTTCACAGTCTACATACAATCAATATTTTGCTACTTCAAGAGGAATGTAGAAATTTACCATCATACAGATCCTTTTAGTTCCTCCTTTTATGTTGTTGTTTTTATATACATTACATAAACATTAATCAATAACCTTATCAGACAATGTTATACTTTCTGTTTTCAGCCATTAAAACATTTTAAATGACTCAAAGAGTGAAGTCTATTATATTTAATCATATTTTTGTTCTTTTCATTGTTACTTCTTTCTTCCTTATGTTCTAAGTGCTATTTTATTATTTCCTTTCTGTTTCAAGAACTTTCTTTAGCCATTCTTTTAGATCAAGTCTTCTGACTATGAATTATTTTAATGTTTCTTCATCTGAGAATGTAATTATTTTACTCTCATTACTGAATGATATTTTAATTGGATAGAGAATGATGGATTGACAGTTCTTTTCTTTCAGCACTGGAAGAAAAGTGGTGCCACTTCTTTCTGGCCTCCATGGCTTCTAATGAGAAATCTGCAGTGATGTGTGTCATTTCCCATCATTGGTAATGTGTCATTTTTCTCTAACTACTTTCTAGTTTATAGCACTTTGATTATGATATACATGTGCATAGAATTCTTTGGGTTTATTTTGTTTGGAGTTTGCTCAATTTCTTGAGTTATGGGTTAATGTTGTCCATCACTTAGTAAATTGTCAACCATTATTCAATTTATTTCTTTTTTTTTTTTTGAATTGGAGTCTCACTCTGTTGCCCAGACTGGAGTGCAGTGGCCGCTCCCAGCCACCACAACCTCGACCTGCTGGGTTCCAGCAATCCTTCTGCCTCAGTCTTCCGAGTAGCCGGAATTAGAGACACACGCTACCACGCCCAGCTAATTTTTTGGTTTATTGTGGAGATGAGGTCTCGCCTGCCCAGGCGGGTCTCGAACCCGCGGGCTCAGGCAATCCACTCTCCTCAGCCTCCCAAAGGTGCGGGATTACAGGCTGAGCCACCGAGCCCGGCTATTCAATTTTTTTCAACACACACTTCTCCCCTTCATTTCTTAAACTCCAATGATGTGACTATTGGTTCTTCTTGTTGTCCCATGCATCCCTGAGGCATTATTTTTTTTTCAATCTCTTTTTGTTTGGTTGCTCAGATTTGATAATTTCCAGTGATCTATTTTCAAAATCGCTGACTCTTTGTTACCTTAGTTCTATGATTGAGCCCATGCAGTGAATTTTTATTTTGACTATAGCATTTTTTTTACCAGCAACGTTTCCTGTTGGTTTTTCTTTTGCTGATATTTTCTGTTTTATATTGATTCAAGAATATTCATAATTGCTTGCTTGAGAATCTTAATAATAAGTGCTTTAAATATCTCATCAGATGATTTTAAAATCTGTTTCACCTTGCCATTGGCATCTGCTAGTTGTCTTTTTCAGTGTATGTTGAGATTTTTGTGATTATTTATGTGCTGAGTAATTTTGGGTTGTATCTTGTGCATTAGGAACTCCTGAGTCTTGTTTATATCTTATATGTAATATTTATACCTTTGTTTTAGCAACACATGACCTGGTCAAGTCAAGTGAATAGGGAACTTTAGGAGTTTTTTGTTCTTCTCTTCAAGTCACAGCAAGTGACTTTCTTCTGGATCTCTCTATCTTTCTCACTGTATGTGTATACTTCTATGCTTTAAACAACATTGAATTCAGATTAGGGTATGCAAGAAGAAAACAATGATAAATTCACCACCAATTCAGTGGCACTTCAAATTCTGTCATCCTTTTTTGTCTGTCATATTGGTATTTGCTTTACAGAGATCTGAAATAACTGCAATATACATTATGCACAGGTTTTATTGTTGCATTCTATGGGAGAAAATGGGGTATATGTGATTACTTCATTTCACCTAAAACTAGATCTCTTGCCTGATTGTTTTTCAAGAGATATCCAGGCTATGGTGGCTCACATCTGTAATCTTAGCTATTTGGAAGACTGAGATAAGAAGATCATTTGAGACCAGGAGTTCAAAGCTGCAGTGAGCTATGATCACACCACCGTACACCAGCTTGAGTGGCAGAGTGAGATGTTGTCTCTAAAAATAGTACATAAATAAATGACAAATGTGAAACTTAATGGTGTAATGAAAGTATTCCATGATTTGGAGTCAGAATACCTGGATTTTGTCTACCAATTGCATGATCTTAATAACGTAGAAATCTCCCTGTATCTTGTTTTCTCATCTGTAAGTTGGAAATAAAGTATCGTCTCAAAGGGCTGTTGGGAGATGAAAGGAGATAAATGAGATAAGCAGAAGCTATCTTGAGAGGCAGAGGGTAAACAGATGTTTAGAAGCAGACAGAAACAGATGAAAAAGAGACTAACAAATTCTAAGAAATGAGGGAGACAGAAAATAGAGTTACATAATATTCCCCTTCCATCTTTTGCCAAACACACAAACATACACACACAAAGTGCAACACAGTATATATAAAGACACAGATAGAATTAAAGAGTGATATAGAGTCAAGAATGAATTTCTGAGGAAGGAGACAAGATGGTGACAGAACAGGTCAGAGTGTGAGAGTCTCTGCAAAAGCAAGTGTTGATACAGACTCTGTGTGAGTGGGTGTGCACCAGTGGGTGAATAAAAGTCAGTCTGAGGGGAGAGTCAGGTTCATGCACCTGGGGCTCTCCTCTGGAGATGACTGCAACCCACCACCACTCTGAGATCAGAGTCCCTGATGCACAGGATCATCTGCCATTCTTGGGGCCTTCTTGAGAAGAGGCAGGAGAGAACAGATGCTCCTCACCACCTGGAAACCAGTCCATGCCATCACCTGTGGCAGCAGACTGGCATAAGCCTCAGGAACTGTGGAGAAGGCAGGACATTGAAATCTGGAGTCCAGACATGATACTGGTGAGGAGAGGTTAACTGGTGCCATATTCTCTGTCCTGGGACTGGGCAAAGATCTGCCTTGTCGTGACCAGCTCTGGCCGGAGAGACAGACACCCCCCTCCATGCTGGAATAGGCACAGACATATCAGTTCTGAGTGGGAGATTTGACAGTAGTGACAGTGGCAGACTAATCAGGTGAGTCTGGATCTGATCTATCCTCTTCCCACAGTAGTCAGTGGGGCATCTGACCCATGCTAAGAACAACTCTATCAGCCTGCACTAAGATTGGAGGAGACAGGCTAGAGACCAGAGCTGCTCCTTAATGCAGCAGCAGTAGCCAAAAGGGATCTGGAGTAACAGAAATGGACACAGAGCAAGTTTTTTAAAATTGTTTTTAGTTTCAGTTTTAGTTTTTTCTTCTCTTTCTTTCTATTTTTATTTATGTTTTCATACTTGCTTTGTTTCTGTTATTATAATGTTCTTTTAGATTTTCTAAGTAGAGGTATTTTTGAGGGTGAGTATGTTAATGGGGTTTTTTCTGTTTGTTTATTTGTTTGTTTGTATGATTGTCAGTATGTTTTGGGTTTCTTTTGTTGTTGTTTTTTATGTGTTTATTTCTGTCTGTTTTCCCTCTTCTTATTCTTTCTCTCCACCTTCCTTTCATCTTCCTCCTTCCTTTTTCCATTCTTTTCCTTTTTCATATCTCGTTTTCCTTTCAGGGGGCAAACATACACCTCTACTGCATGGAAAGTTTGTAAGGCATTGGGACATGGATTCCAGGGAGCCCACACAGCTGTCAGTGGATACTGGGATCTGCAGATAGCTTCTGAATCACAGCTTTCCCCATAATTAAATCTCAAAACTGCAAAAACCACAACCCTTCACTCCCAGACCAACTTCAAAATTGAACAAAACCAGAGGATCTACATAAGGAAGAATAGGAATCTGAGAAAACAGATGTAAAAGCTATTCCCCCATCACTGAACAGCAGAATTAAAGAAGAGTATAAAAGGGAGGGAGGAGGAAGACCTACACAAGTGAACAATAAAAGGACAAATATGGGTTTCATACAGACCCCTGGGAGAACAACTGAGAATACAGACTTTGGAACTCAAACAGTGAAGAACACCCAGATGACTGGTTTCAAACAACAAACCCAGATATTAAGATATTAATAGAGAGAATAAATAGAAATGAGGAGAGATAAGAAGAAAGAATGAAGGCGTTAATAACTGATATAATACCAATAAAGAATACAGTAAATGAAATAAACAATAAACTTATAAGCATGGAAAGCAGAATTAATCAAGCAGAAGAAAAGAAAAAACAAAACAGAGCTTGAGGACCAGAATATGGAACTAACCCAAACTGCTAAAAACATAGAAAAGAAGCTTAAAAAGACAGAAGCAAACCTCCAAGATGAGTGATTATGTCAATAGGCTGAACATAAGATTAATTGGAATCTTTGAGGCAGATATAGAGACAGAGACCACCTTAGAACAAACATTCCATGAAATTATCCAAGAAAACTTCCTTCATCTCATCAGAGACATGACATTCAAACACAAGAGATTCAGAGAACCCTTGCAAGGAAACAAATAAGAAGACCAATTCCTAAATACATTGTAATTCACTTACACAAAGTACATATAAAAGAAAAAAAATGTGGTACATATACATGATGGAATACTACGCAGCCATAAAAAAGAACAAAATCATGAATTTCGCAGCAACCTGGATGGAACTTGAGTCTATAATACTGAGTGACCTCTCGCAGAAACAAAGATCTGAGTATCACATGTTCTCACTCATATAATGAACCTTGAACATCCAATGTAATACTATAAGAAAATGACTGATGGTACTGGGAAACTATGGGGAGGGGGATGGGATTAACAGTAGCAAATATCTGTCTGGGGAAGGGGAAACACCTCTTATCAACAGGGTGCCTGAATGAAACGTAATTGTACACCTAACCCTTAACTGTACCCCACAAAACCATAATAAAAAAATATTGATTAAAAAAAAGAAAAAATTCTAAAGGCAGCAAGAGAGAAAGGTCAGACTATCTACTGGAGAAGACCAATTGAAATAGCAGCAGACTTCTTTACAGAAACATTTCAAGCTAGGAGAGATTGGAGTCCAATCTTCAAAGTTCTCAAAGATAAACAATTTCAACCAAGAATTATCAAGCTAGCTAAACTAAGTTTCATCACCATGGAGAATTAAAATTCTTCACAGATATTCAGTCCCTAAGAGTTTATGACACCTCCAGATCAGCTCTACAAGAAACACTTAAGAGAGTATTAAACACAGAAGAAAGAAAGAAACAAAAAAACACTCTTGACAACAATGCAGGGAAAAGATTGAAAATACACATAAATCTACTCAAAAATCAAAAGAAAGACAGCAAACAAATAAACAAACAACAGCAGCAACACCAAACTCTATAAGAACTTCATGACAAAGATAAACTCTCACATCTCAATAATCAGCCTGAATGTGAATGAACAAAATGCACCACTGAAAAGACATAGAAAGGCAAATTGGATAAAATATTATGATGCTACAATATTTTGTCTCCAAGAGACTCATCTCATCAGAAAGAACACTCATAGACTTAAAGTAAGAGGATGGGAAACAAATTTTCAGGTAAACAGGGCACAGAAAGAAAGTAGTTGTGATCTTATTATCAGAAAAAATACCCTTTAAGCTATCAAAAATTCAAAAAGATACAGAAGGTCACTACAAAATGATAGAAGGTTCAATCCATCAACAATAAATATCCATCCTAAACATATATGCATTCAATATAGGAACACCATAATTCATAAAACATCTTCTAAGTAAACTAAAAAAAGATATTCACTCTAACACTATTATAGTTGGAAACTTAAGTGCCCCACTCACACCCCTAGACAGATCATCAAGGCAAAAAAATCAACAAAGAGATCCAGAACTTCAACATGAGGCTTGGTCAAGTGGACTTAATTGATACCTACAGAATATTCCACCCAACAACCACAGAATACACATTCTAATCATCACCACATGGAACATACTCTAAGATCAACCACATCCTTGACCATAAGTAAAGCATCTTTTCAGACCACAGTGGAATAAAAATAAATATCAACAGCATCAAAGTTCCCCCAAAACCCAAAGACATGGACACTAAAAAGCATGATGCTGAAAAACTCCTGGGTCAACATGGAAATCAAAACAGAAATTGAAAGATTCCTGGAATCAAATGAAAATGAAGAAACATCTTACCAAAGTCTCTGGGATGCTAAAAAAAGCAGTACTAAGAGGGAAATTCATATTTCTAGAAATGCACATGAAGAAAATGGAATGACTACAAGTTAGCAGCCTAACAAATCACCTAAGAAAGTTGGAAAAGCAAGACCATAAAAACCCTAACTTCAGCAGAAGACTTCAGGTCACCAAAATAAAAATCCAAATTCAGGACATAGAAGACAAAAAATCAAAGAAATGAAAAGCTGGTTCTTTGAAAGGATAAACAAGATTGATTGTCCCCTAGCTAGACTGACCAAGAAAAAGAGAGAAAAGGCCCCAATAAACACAAACAGAAATGCAAAAGATGAAGTCACAACTGACCCTGAAGAAATACAAAAGATTATCAGAGATCATTATGTACACTTGGATGGAAACAAACTTGAAAACCTAAATGAAATAGAGAACTTTCTGATGTCACACAACCTCCCCAGGTAGAAACAAGAAGAAATCGAGACCCTAAATAGACCAATAACAACCCAGGAAATCAACTACATCATAGGAAAACTGCCCACCAAAAAAGCCCTGGACAAAATGGCTTTCCAGCAGAATTCTACAAAACATACAAGGAGGAGCTGATACCAATCCTATTGAAAGTATTCCAGGCAATCAAGAAAGTTGGAACTCTCCGCAAATCATTTTACAAAGCTAACATCACATTGATGCCTAAACCAGGTAAAGATCCAACAAAGAAAGAGAACTACAGGCCCATATCTTTGATGAATGTAGATACTAAAATTCTCAGCAAGATACTAGTAAACCAGATCCATTCACAAGTCTCAAAAATTATCCACTGTGACCAAGTTGGCCTCATCCTCAAGAGGCAGGGCTGGTCCAACATTGACAAGACCATAAACATAATTAAATACATCAAAAGGTGTAAAAACAAAAACCACACAGTTATATCATTAGATGAAGAAAAAGCTTCAATAAAATACAGCACCCCTTCTTGATGAAAACCCTTGAATATCTAGGCATAGATGGAACATACCTCAAAATAGTAAGAGGCATCTATGAGAAATCCACAGTCATCATACTGCTAAAAAGACAAAAATTGGAACAATTTCCCCTCTAAACTGGAACAAGAAAGGGTGACAACTCTTACCCTTCCTGTTAGACATGGTAATGTAAGTCCTAGCTAGACCAATCAGACAAGTGAAGGAAATCAGGAGTATCCAAATAGAAAAAGAGGAATTTAAGTTATTTTCTTTGCAGACAATATGATTCTATACCTTGAAAACCCAAGATAATCTGTCACAAACCTCCTTGCACTGATAAAGGACTTTGGCAAAGTCTCAGGGTATAAAATAAATGTGCAAAAGACAGTCACATTCCTATACATCAACAATAAACAAATAGAAACCCCAAAAAGCACAATCCCATTCACAATAACCACAAAAAAAGTGAAATACCTTGGCATCTTCCTAACCAGAGAAGTGAAAGACCTTTACAATGAAAACTATAAAATACTGCTCAAAGAAATAAAAAATGACCAAAAAAAAAAAAAAAAAAGGAAAAACATTCCATGCTCATGGATTGGAAGAATCAACATTGTTAAGATGTCCATCCCACCCAAGGAAATCTACAGATGTAATGTAATACCCATTACATCAGCAGCAGCATTCTTCTCAAAATGACAATACAGGAATTCATATGGAAACACAAACAACCATGAATATCTAAAACAATCCTCAACAACAACAACAATAAAAAGCAGGAGGTATCACACTCCCAGACTATAAACTTTATTATTAAGGTACAATAATCAAAACAGTCTAGTATTGGTACAAGAATAGTCTTATAGACCAATGGAATAGGATAGAGATTCAGGAAGCAAACCCTCAATTTCTCAACCAACTCATCTTTGACAAAGCCTCCACCACTTACCACTGGGAAGAAGAGAACCTATCCAGTAAGTGGTGCTGGGAAAACTGGCTGACCACATGCAGAAGAATGAAATAGGACTCCTATCTATCCTCATACACAAAAATTAACTCTAAATGGATCAGAGACCTAAATGTAAAACAAAGCAACATCAACCATTAGGGAGAGGAGAACCTATCAGTAAATGGTGCTATGAAAACTGGCTGACCACATGCAGAAGATTAAACCAAGACTCCTACTTATCATCATACACATAAACCAACTCTAAATGGATCAAAGACCTAAACATAAAATCTCCAACTATGAGAACCTTAGAAAACACGAGACACTCTTATGAAAATTGGAAATGGCAACCAATTGCTGATTAAAACCCCAAGTTCCCATGCCATAAGGAATAAGATAGACAACTGAGACCTCATCCAACTGACAAGCTCTGCAAAGCCAAAGAAACCATAAGAGAATGGAGAGACAGTCCACTGTCTGGGAAAAAAATATTTGCCAACTGTATGTCTGACAAAGGCCTGACATCTAGGATCTACAAGGAACTCAAATGTGCTGGAAAAAAAAAAGAACAGCCCAATTTCAAAGTGGGCAAAAGATAGGAATAGACACTTCTCAAAGGAAGACATATAAGCAGCCAACAGATACATGAAAAAATACTCAGCCTCACTAGTCATCAAAGAAATGCAAATTAAAAACACACTGAGATGCCACCTAACTCCAGTCAGGATGGCCATCATCAATAACTCAAGAAACAAAAGATGCTGGAGAGGATGCGAGTAAAGGAAACACTTTTAAACGGTTTGTGTGAGTGTAAACTAGTACAATCTCTGTGGAAAACAGTTTTTTGATTCCTAAAATATCTAGAAATTGACCTTCCATATGACCCCACAATCCCCCTACTGGGAATATAACTGGAGGAACCCAAATCACTCTGTGAAAAAGATACCTGCATGCACATATTCATTGCAGCATTATTTATAATAGCAAAAATATGGAACCAACATGCTGCCCATTGAAAGAGCACTGGATAAAAGATTGTGGATATTACGCACCCATAAATAAGGACAAAGTTATGAACTCTGCAGCAACTTGAATGGACTTACAGTCTATAATATCAAGTGATCTATCACAGAAACAAAGAACTGAGTATCACCTTGGACATTTATTGTAATACTGTAAGAAAGGGATTGGCTGTAGTTGGAAACTGCCAGGGGATTGGGGTTGGGATTAGCAGTAGTGGGAAACTGCCAGGAGAGGAAGATACACATCTCATCAGTAAGGGTACCTGCACAATGAACATTTGTATACCTAACCTTGAATTGTACCCCACATATTCAAAATTTTAAAAAAATCTTTTTTAAAAAAGATTGAATCTCTGTTTTGCACTCTTTTGAGATATAACAATCGGAACATATTATTGAATAACTTTGTAATATAAGCATTTAAACAGTTGTTGCTTTTGGTCTTGTCTTATTCCATTCCTGGGTATAGTTAAAAACTCATAATTTTCCATGCTAGAGTATAAGCTCCAAGAGGGTATGAACTTTCTGTCTGTTTTATTCACTGATGTATTCCAAGTACCAGTATATTGCTTTGTATTTGTTAAGGTCTCCATAAAATGTTTGTTGAATACATGAACAATTCAATTTCTACTAATTTAGAAATTTTTTCAGTTGTGATAGGGCCATTGACAACGTTTAGCTTCTTGGTGTTTATGAAGGAAATATTTTGCTATGCAAATAAGTAATGTAACTTCATTTGCTTGGGAAATGTTTAAGCTACCATCAGAGAACAAAGTAAGATTTAAAAGCACTATCTTTCAAACACTTGCTATGCTAATTTTAAATTCTTTTTAAAAAATCTGTTCACTTAAGCAAATCTTGCATGAAGTTCTTTATAATTTGTAGATTAATTTAATGGCTATAAATTGCAAGACATATTAACTGAATTTTTTAAAATGATATATAATAATTTTATATTTTCAGAGTCATCTCTCCAAGTAGTCTAGGGAAGAGCTGGCTTAGTATATGTTAAAATTAAAAAATTGTGTTTCAGTCATAGTTGCAAAAATTAGAAAGTTCTAATGTTCATGAGGATATGCAAATATACATTTTATACACTGACAATATGAATAACTGAATATCCCATTTACTCAAAACTTTCCTGCTACTCAAAGCTCTTAATGATACTTAGAACATATAGTTTGTACAATTTAATTTTATACTTAATTTTATCCTGCTTTGTATAGTTGTTAACCAATTGTTTGAAAATATGCCCATCTTTTCTGCCCAAGCTAGAATTTTTTAAAATTTCCTTTCCACATAAGGCTGAACATCTTAAACCAAAGTAGAGTTTTAATTTTTTACAAAATGTATCCAGTCATTGTTTTCTCTTGTCTCTTCCATCCTTCCAGGGCTTGGTTCATAGTAGGTTCTCAATTAAATATTATTCACTGATCAATTCAATCAACAAAACTTTATTGAGAGGTTTCTACTTTGTGCCAGGCATATTTCCAGGTATGGAATGCAAATTAGTGATTATAGTTGCTAGAAAAAAATATGAAAAGTGCATTAATATATTATTTTAGCCTAATCAGAAACCAATTTCAGTTTTCAAGGTGGAACAAATAGCAGATTGTTTTCTCTGTAAATGAGTGGGTCTTTACACAGAAAACATAGACTTATACCATATTAGTAAAATAAAAGCAAACTCTAATTTCACCATGCACAGAAGGAAGTAAGAAGTTCTATCCTCTCACTACTCCAAGAAAGGTAGCATGTGTATAGACAACAGAAAATGATGGTTTACATCATTACAGGAGTCTTCAGTATGGCCCAGAAACGGGCCTACCTTGTGCAGTCTGTCTAGTGTGTCTCAGTAAGTACAACAACAAAGGTGTAGACCTAGACCTCCAAAGAGAGAGACAGCTATAGACTTCTCCTCCTCCTCCTCCTCTTCACCCCTCTCCTCTTTATTCTTCCTTTTCTTCTTCTTCTTCTTCTTCTTCTTCTTCTTCTTCTTCTTCTTCTTCTTCTTCTTCTTCTTCTTCTCCTTCTCCTTCTCCTTCTCCTTCTCCTTCTCCTTCTCCTTCTCCTTCTCCTTCTCCTTCTCCTTCTTCTTCTCCTTCTCCTTCTCCCTCTTCTTCTTCTTTTTCTTCTTCATCTTCTTCCTCCTTGGCTGAATATAGGATGTGTGCGGTGATTAACGCCTATAATTCAAACACTTTGGGAGGCTGAAGTAAAACGATTGCTTAAGTGCAGGTGTTCAAGACCAATCTAGGCAATATAGTAAGACTCTATCTCTAAAATAAATAAATAAAATTAGCTGGATGTGGTGATCTGTCATCCTACCTATTTGGGAGGCTGAGGAAGGAGGTTCTCTTGAGTCTCATTGTTTGACATTGTAATGAGCCATGATTGTGACACTGCACTCTAACCTGGTTTACAGAGCAAGACCTTGACTCAAAGAAAAAGGCTGAGTATAGTTACAATTTTATTTGAACTACGTATACAAAATTATTTTAACAATCCTTTAGTATTAAGTTGCTAAAAGTTAATCATACTCTTACATATCAAAAATAGCATGTTCACCTGAATTCAAATCACTGTATAATAATCAAGTAGATTCAGCCAGATTTTAAGACCTACAGTCTTGCACTAACTTAGGTGAAAATACAGTTTCCAAAAGGAAAAAGTTTTAATTAAAGAGTAACAGATGAAAGAAGTATCCAGGCCTTTAAAAGGGATAATTCCAGGTATCAATATCAATATTTGAATAAATGTATTACTTATATTGACTAGTATGGACATTGATGACTATTCCTTCTTTAACCATAACTTACACAATGTGTCCAAGTATCAAGCTTCTCAAGTAAGGGCAGTACATTCTTCAAAGGAGTAAAGTAGGGATTGTTTTCTAGTAACTTAATTTTAAATTGTAATTTTTAAGCCTCTTTGGTTTATTAGATGAGAAGCTACAGTAATTAAAGAATACAGGAATTAACCAAATTATACACAATTTACTTTTAAACTCATCTATAAATTAATAACTTAGCAGATCTATAACAGTGAAACTGCAAAAGAACTAACATTTCTAACTCCATTTTTGTTTAAGGGGTTTTACTCATGCTTGCACTAAGCTGGAATAATTTTGAAACACAGAAAAGATAATACAGGAAAAAAGTATGCAGCTGTCAAAACTAATTCTGAAGAAAAGAAGAGTATGTACACTACTATGTTTTGTAAAGATTTAAAGAAATACTGTCCTGACCAAGAACACAAAAGGACACTACATGACATTAAAAGGCTTAATCCACCAGCAGGAGATATCCATCTTAAACATATGCACTCAACCTAGGAACACCAGGTTTTATAAAACAACTACTAGGAAAACTAAAAAAGGACATTGACTCTCATGCAATCATAGATGGAGACCTAGATATGCTTTAGTTAGATCATCAAGGCAAAAAACCAACAAGGAGATCCAGAACTCAATGTTCAATCAAATGTATTTAATAGAATACTCCACCCAACATCTACAGAGTGTAGATTTACTCATCAGCACATAGAACATACTCCAAGATCTATCATATTCTGAAACATAAACCAAGTATGAACAAACTTTGGAAGATTGAAATAATATCACAATATCTTCTCAGATCAGAGGGGAATAAAAACAAATATCACCATGAATATGATCTTCTCAAAACACATAAAGATGTGGACGTTCAACAATATGCTGCTGAATGACTTCCGAGTCAATATGAAATCAAGACAAAAAAAAGATTTCTGGAAACAAACAAAAAGAAAGATATATCCTCTCAGAACCTCTGAGATGCCATAAAAACAATGTTAAAAGGTAAGTTCATAGCATTTCATATACACCAAGAAAACAGAAATATCACAATTAAATAGCCTAACGTCAAACCTAAAAGAACTGGAAAAGCAAGATCACCTAAAGCCTAATTTCAGTAGAAGAATCCAGATCACCAAAATAAAATCACAATTGCAGAATATAAAAGACAAAAACATCATAGAAAGGATTAACTAGGGGGAAAAAAACTGGTTTTCTAAAAGGATAAATAAAATTGACAGATCCCTGGCCAGATTGACTTTAAAAAGAGAAAAAGAAAGCCCAAATAAACAAATTAGAAATGCAAAAGGCAAAGTCACAGCTGACTCTGAAGAAATTCAAAAGATTATCAGAGATTACTATGAACAAATAATTGTATCCAAATAATCTTGAAAACCTAAAGGACTGGAGGACTTTCTGACATCACACAACCTCCCAAGATGGAAACAAGAAGAAAGTGAAACTCTAAATAGGCCAATAACAATCCAGGTAATTAACTCAATCATAAGAATGCTCCCCACCAAAAGAAGCCCCAGACCAAATGGCTTCCCAGCTGAATTATACAAGACATAAAAGGAGGAGCTGATATCAGTTTTATTGAAAGCATTCCAGGTAATTGAGAGTGATGGAATTCTCCCCAACTCATTTTATGAAGCTAACATCATATTGATACCCAAAACTGGCAGTCTCAACAAGGAAAGAAAATTAGAGACTAATCTCCAGGATGAACATAGAAGCAAAAATTCTCAACAAGATCCTAGCAAATCAGATCCAACAACACACATCAAGGAACACCCACCATGATGAGTTGGGCTTCATTTTGGTATGCAGGGCTGGTTTAACATTCATGAGGTCATGAATGTAATTCAGAACATTAACAGATGTAAAACACAGAGCCACATGATTACATCATTAGATACAGAAAAAGCATTCAACAAAGCCTAGCATCCCTTCTTGATAAAAACACTTGAACACCTAGGCAAAGAATGAACATTCCTCAAACCAGCAATAGCCATCTATGATAAACCTACAGTCAACATTTTGCTCGATGGGCAGAAGCTGCAAACATTGCCCCTAAGAATGAGAACAAGATAAGAATGCCCACTCTCACCCTTCCTGTTCAACATAGTGCTGGAAGTTCTAGCCAGAGAAGTCAGGCAAGAGAAGTAAATTAGGGGTATTCAAATAGGAAAAGAGGAAGTTAAGCTACCCTTCTTTGGGGAGGACATGATTCTATACCTTGAAAACCCTAGGGAGTCTGTCAAAAGCCTCCTCACATTGATAAATGGCATTGGTAAAGTCTCGGGCTACAAAATCTTTTATTTTTTATTTATTTATTTTTTCCTCTTTTAATTTTTATTTTAAAATTGTGGGGTAAAATTCAGGGTTAGGTATACAAATATTCACTGTGCAGGTACTCCTGTTGATGAAGTGTGCCTCCCCATCCCCAGGCAGATATTGACTACAGTCAATCCCACCTCCCTGCTCCCCATTCCCCCCACAGTTTCCCACTATGGTCAATCCTTTTCTTATAGTATTGCAGTAGTTGTTCAAGGTCCACTTATGAATGAGAACATGTGATACTCAGATCTTTGTTTCTGTGAAAGATCACTCAGTATTATAAACTCTAATTCCATCCAGGTTGCTACAAAGTTAATGATTTTGTTCTTTTTTATGGCTGTGTAATATTCTATTGTGTATATGTACCACATTTTTGAAATCCAGCCCTTTTGATGGGCAGTGTAGTTGGTTCCATGTTCTTGCTATTGTGAACAATGCTGTGATAAACATACATATGCAGGTATTTGCTTTAGAGAGTGATTTGAGTTATTCCAGGTATCTTCCCAGTAGGAGGATTGCAAGGTCATATGGAAAGTCAGTTTTTAGAACTTTCAGGAATCGCCACACTGATTTCCAAAGAGACTGTACTAGTTTACACTCCCACCAACAGTGTAGAAGTGCCCCCTTTGGAATTACCATTCATTGATAGGCTGCTTGGCCCTCATCTGGTAGTGGGCACTGCCTGGCTTCCTTTCTGCTGAACTTTATGCTTGGTTGGATTATAACTGGGCCATAATTATGTTTTTTTAAATTAATTAATTTATTTATTATAAAGATGTTGGGTGCAATTCAGGGTAAGATATACAAACATTAATCAAACAAGTGCTCTTGTTGATGAGGTATGCCCCTCCCTCCCCTAGCAGTTTCCCTCAACTGCCAATCCCACCCCCTCTCGCCTGACAGTTTTCCACTACTGCCAATCACTTTTTTATACCATTATAATTGTTCAAGGTCACCTTATGAGTGAGAACATATGGAACTCAGTTCTTTGGTTCTGTGATAGATCACTGAGTATGATCGACTCCAAATCCATCCAAGTTGCTGTGAAACCCTTATGTTTGTCTTTCTTTACAGCTGCATAATATTCCATTGTGTATATGTACCACATATTTTTTTATCCAGTCCAGCTTCGATGGGCAACACAGTTGGTTCCATGTTTTTGATATTGTGAATAGAGCAGCAACAGACATACTTGTGAATGTATCTTCGTCATAGAATAATTTGAGTTCCTCTGGGTATATTTCCAAGAGAGGAATTGCTGGGTCATATGGAAGGTCAATTTCTAGTTCTTTCAGAAATCACCACACTGTCTTCCAAAGAGGTTGCACTAGTCTGCATTCCCACCAGCAGTGTAAAAGCGTTCTTTTTTCTTCACATCCTCTCTAACATCTGTTATTTTTTGTGTTATTGATGATGGCCATTCTGGCTGGAGTTAGGTGGTATCTCAGTGTTGTTTTAATTTGCATCTCCTTGATGACTAGTGAGGCTGAACATTTTTTCATGTATCTGTTGGCTGCTCATATGTCTTCTCTTGAGAATTGTCTATTCATATCTTTTGCCCACTTTGTAATAGGGCTGTTTTTTGTTTTTCAGCATGATTGAGTTCCCTGTAGATAATTGGTGTTAGGCCTTTGTCAGACATGGAGTTGGAAAATATTTTTCCCAGTCTGTGGGCTGTCCCCCTGCTTTCTTGATGGTTTCTTTGGCTTTGCAGAAACTTGTCAGTTTAATGAGGTCCCACTTGTCTGTCTTCTCTCTTATGGCATGGGCATTTCAGGTTTTGATCAGGAATTGGTTGCCAGTTCCAATTTCCATAAGAATATTTCCTGCATTTTCTAAGGTTCTTACAGTTTGAGGTTTTACATTTAGGTTTGTGATCCATTTAGAGTTAATTTTTGTGTATGGAGATAGGTAGGGTCCTGTTTCAATCCTCTGCATGTGGTCAGCCAGTTTTCCCAGCACCATTGACTGAATAGGTTCTCCTCTCCCCAGTAGTGGGTGGTGGAGTCTTTGTCAAAGATGAGTTGGTTGAGAAATTGAGGGTTTGCTTCTGGAAACTCACTTCTATTCCATTGGTTGATATGCCTGTTCTTGTAACAATATCAGGCTGTTTTGATTATTATAGCTCTATAATAAAGTTTAAAGTCAGGGAGTGTGATAACTCCTGCTTTGTTTTTTGTTTCTGTTTTTGTTTTTTGCTGAGGATTATTTTGATGACCATGGTCATTTATGTTTCTATATGAATTCCTGTATGGTTTTTTCTAGGTCTTAGAAGAATGTTGTTGGTAATTTGATGGGTATTGCATTAAATCTATAGATTGCCTTAGGTAAAATGGACATCTTAACAATGTTGACTCCTCTAATCCATGAGCATGGAATATTTTTCCATTTGTTTGTTTCATCTTTGATTTATTTGAGCAGTGTTTTGTAGTTTTCATTGTAAAGGTGTTTCACATCTCTGATTTGGAAGATGACAAGGTATTTCATTTTTTTTGTGGCTATTGTGAATGGAATTGTACTTTTTATTTGGGTTTCTGTTTGTTTATTATTGGTATATAGAAATGCAATTATCTTTTGCAAATTTATTTAATACCCTGAGACTTTGTGAAAGTCCTTTATCTATTCAAGGGAGTTTCTGACAGATTCTCTTGGGTTTTCAAAGTATACAATCATGTTGTCTGCAAGGAGAGATAACTTGACTTCCTCTTTTTCTATTTGGATACACTTGATCACCTTCTCTTCTCTGATTGCTCTAGCTATAACTTCCAAAAACCTGTTGAACAGGAGGGGTGAGAGTGGGAATCCTTGTCTTATTCCAGTTTTCAGGGGAAATGATTCCAATTTTTGTCTGTTAAGGAGTATGCTGGTTGTGGGTTTTTCACAGATGACTCTTAATATTTTGAGGCACATTCCACCTATGCCTAGATGTTTGAGGGTTTTTATCAAGAAGTGGTGCTGGTTTTATCAAAAGCTTTTTCTGCATCTAATGACATAATCTTGTGGTTTTTGTTTTTACATCTGTTGATGTATTTAATTATGTTTATAGACTTATGAATGTTGAACCAGCCTTGCATCCCAGGGATGAAACCTACTTGGTCGTGGTGGATGATTTTAGAGATGTGCTGTTGAATCCAGTTTACTAGGATCTTGTTAAGAATTTTAGCATCTATGTTCATCAGGGATATTGGCCTGTAGTTCTCTTTCTTTGTTGGGTTTTTATCTGACTTGGGTATCAATGTGATGGTAGCTTCATAAAATGATTTGGGGAGAGTTCCATCTTTCTCATTTGTCTTGGAATACTTTCAGTAGAATTGGTATCAGTTTCTCCTTGTATGTTTTTCAGAATTCTACTGGAAAGCAATCTGGTCCAAGGCTTTTTTTGTAGGTAGTTTTCTTGTGACATAGTCAATTTCCTTGATTGTTATTGGTCTATTTAGGGTCTTAATTTCTTCTTGTTTCAATGTAGGGAGATTGTATGATGTCAGAAAGTCCTCCATTTCCTTTATGTTTTAAAGTTTGTTTCCATGCAATTGTAAATAGTACTCTCTGAGAATCTTTTGTATTTCTTCAGGGTCAGTTGTGACTTCATCTTTTGTGTTTCTGATTGAGTTTTGGGGGCTTTTTCTCTCTTTTTATTTGTCAGTCTGGCTAGAGGAGCATCAATATTGTTTATTCTTTCAAAGAACCAGCTTTTTGTTTCATTGATTTTTTTTGTATTATCTTTTTGTCTTCTATGTCCTGGATTTGGGCTTTTATTTTGGTTATATGGATTCTTCTTCTGAAGTTAGGGTTTTGCTGGTCTTCCTGTTATAGCTTCCTTAGTTGACTTGTTCAGCTGTTAACTTGTGACTTTTCCATTTTCTTCATGTGTGTTTGTAAAGATATGAATTCTCCTCTTTTTACCACTTTCATGGGATCCCATAAGTTTTGATAAGATGTTTCTTCATTTTTAGTTGATTCCAGGTACCTTGTAATCTCTGTTTTTATTTCATTGTTGGCCCAGGAATTGTTTAGCATCATGCTGTTTAGTATCTATGTCTTTGTGGGTTTGGGGGAACTCTGTTGGTGTTGATATTTATTTTTATTCCACTGTGGTCTGAAAAGATGCATGGCAAAATTTTGATCTTATGAAATTTGTTTGTTTGATTTATGGGCAATGATATGGTTGATCTTGGAATGCGTTCCATGCAGTGATGTGTTAGAATGTATATTCTGTGATGGTTGGGTGGAGTGTTCTCTAGGTATCAATTAGGTCCATTTCCTCAAGAGTCTCATTGAGGTCCCTGATCTCCTTGGTTTTTCTTTTTTTTTTTTTTTTGTCTTGATGATCTTTCCAGGATTGTTAGTGGAGTATTAAAGTCCTCAGTTATGATAGTGTTAAAGTCAACCTCTTTTTTAAGTTTGCCTAGAAGCTGCTTTACCAACATTGGTGCTCCTTTGCTGGGTGCATATATGTTTAGGATGGATATTTCTTGTTGATGGATTGAACCTTTGGTCATTATATAGTGAACTTCTTCATTTTTTTAAAATTATTGATAGCTTAAAGGGTATTTTGTCTGAGATTAGGATTGCAACTCCAGTTTTCTTTTGTGTTCCATTTGCCTGAAATTTGGCTTCCTATCCTCTTGCTTTGAGTCTGTGAGTGTCTTTTCTGGTGAGATGAGGAAGTGGCTGCAGGAGGGAGAAATGGTGGTGGCAGCCTTGTCAGCAGTGGGTTGTGTGAGAGGACCTCTATGGGCCGGGAGCTGAGGGCCATCCTGGGTCAGGGGAGGGAGTGACTGTGGAGGGAGGAGAAGTGACAAAGTCAGCAGTGTGGTGCATGGAACCAAGGGCCTCCAGTCCATGGGCCAACATGCCTGGTGGTAGCGATGGTGGTGGCTGAGGTGGTAGAGCAGAGTGTGGGGCCAGTTTCTATTGGAGACAATATAATTATGCCTCATAATATTTTATCCACTTTGCCATTCAATATCTTTTCAGTGGTGCATTTAGTCCACTCACATTCAGGCTAATTTTTGAAATGTGAGAATTTATCCCTGTCATGAGGTTCTTATACAGGTGTTGTTGTTCCTGTTTGTTTGTTGTGTTTCTTTTGATTTGGGGCTTGATTAATGTGTATTTTCAATATTTTTCCTGCACTCTTGTGAAGAATGTTGTTCTTTTTTCCCTTTCTTCTGTGATTAACACTTTCTTAAGTGTTTCTTGTAGAGCTGGTCTAGGTGCAGCATAAGTTCTTAGGGATTGAATGTCTGGAAAAGATTTTAATTCTCCCTCACTGATAAAGCTTAGTTTAGCTGGATAGGTTATTTTTGGTTGAAATTGATTATCTCTGAGAACTTTGAAGACTGGGCTCCAAGCTCTCCTAGCCTGAACTCTTTCTGTAGATAAATCTGCTGCTATTCTAGTTGGTCTTCCCCAGTAGGTAGTCTGACCTTTTTCTCTTGCTGCCTTTAGGATTTTTTCTTTTATACCTACTTTATTTAAGTGAATTGTTATGAGTCTGGGAGTTGATCTTCTCATTTGCTGTCTTACAGGGGTTCTCTGAATTGCTTGTGTTTGAATTTTTTCATCACTAATGAGATGAGAAGTATTCTTGAATAATTTCATGGAATGTTTGTTCCAGGGTGGTCTCTGTCTCTTTTGCTGCCTCAGGAAGTCCAATTACTCTTAGGTTTGTTCTCTTGATGTAATCACTCATCCCCTGAAGGTTTTATTCTGTCTTTTTTTTTTTGAGTTGGAGTCTTACTCTGTCACCCAGACTGGAGTGCAGTGGCCGCTCCCAGCCACTGCAGCCTTGACCTGCCAGGCTCCAGCAATCCTTCCGCCTCAGCCTTCCAAGTAGCCGGAATTACAGGCATGTGCTACCACACCCAGCTGATTTTTTTTGATTTATTGTAGAGATGAGGTCTCGCTGCCCAGGTGGGTCTTGAACCCGCAGGCTTAGGCAATCCACTCACCTCAGCCTCCCAAAGGCGTGGGATTACAGGCTGAGCCACTGAGCCCAGCTTATTCTGTCTTTTTAAGCTTCTTTTCTATGGTTCACACCATATGGTTTGGATTAGTTCTATATTTTGTTTCTCAAACTCTGAGATTCTTTCTTCTTCTTGGCTAATTCTGCTTTTCATGCTTATTAGTTTGTTATTTATTTCAATCACATTATTCCTTACTCCTATTATCTCAGTTATCAACTCCTTCCTATTTTCCTCTTGTCTCTCCTCAATTCTTTTTATTCTATTACTATCTTGATGTCTGGGTTTGTAGTATGTGACCAGTCATTCTGAGGGCTCTCCATTGTTTGCATTCCCAAGTCTTTTTTCTCCATGTCTGATCTTCCAAGGGTCTGTCTGAGACCTATATTTTTCTTTTGGTTTTACTTCATTTGTATAGATTCTCCTCCCCACTTTTTTCTTTTTTTGCCCCTCTTCTTTAATTCTGTTGTTCAGGGTGGTGGGATTGCTTTTGCTTCTGTTTGCTCCATCTCCCATTCTTCCTTATGTGAATACTCTAGCTTTGCTCACTTCTGAAGCTGGATTGTGGGTGGGGGGTTGTACTTTTTTTTTTGCAGTTTTGGGATTTAATTGAAGGGGAAGCTGTGATTCAAAATCTATCTGTAGATCCCAGTATCCACCAACAAGTGTATGGGTACCCTGGAACCCACTTCCCAGTGCCTTGCAATCTCTCCTTGCAGTGTGGGAATAGGTTTACTCTGTGAAAGCAAAATGGGGTAAGAAAAAGGAAAAGAATGGAACAACAGAGGGGAAGAAGAAGAAGGTAGAGAGTAAAAAGAGTAAGAGGGAAAACAGACAAAAGTACTGACTTACAAATGAAAAGAAACACAAAGACACAAAAGACTAAAAAAACTAAAACATACAGACAATCATACAGACACACAAGCCAATCAACCTCCTTATTGATACTATTCCCCTACACAAACATGAAGTCTAAAGAGAAAAAATCAGTAAAATAGCAGAGACAAAGCAAGTATGCAAATTTTATCAATAACAGTAAGAAGAGAGAGAAAAGAGAAAAAAGATTAGTTAAACAAACAAAGAATAAAAATAAAATAAAAATAAAAACAAGGGAACCAAGCATGCTCTTAGATCATTCCTCTAAGTCCAGTGTCCTTTCAGCTCTGATCTCTAGCTCTCATCCCAGGCTGGTAGGGTTGTTCACAGCTAGGATCTGATGTCCCAGGCCTGATGTGGGGGAAGGTTTGATCAGATCAGGGCTCAGTCAGCTTGCTGCCTGAGAAGTCTGCCACTCAGTCTGACCTGTGCACAAACTAGCATGGGGGAGAGGCTTTTGCCTCTCCCAGTTTGACACCATTACCTTAGGTACCAAGCTGGAGGCTGGCAGAGCTGGGAGGAGCTGCATGGATCAATGCAGGTCTCTGCCTGGTTTCAGGGCTCCAGCTTCTTTCTGGACCTGCCAGCCTGAGGTCAAGCTGGGGGAGGTGGAGTGCAAGACAGTCGGTAGCTGCAGGTCAGAGTGGCACTGGGCAGCTCAGGCAGGGTGGTGTAGCAGGCTTTGGGGCATAGAGTTCCATGGGGTGGGAGCTGAGGGCTGCCCTGGGGTTGAGGAGGGAGTGGCTGCAGGGGGGAGAAGTGGCAGCAGGCTCATCAGCAGTGGGTTGTGTGGGAGGAGCTCTATGGGCTGGGAACTGAGGGTCAACCCAGGTGGGGGGAGGGCACGACTGTGGGAGAGAGTGGAAGTGACCAAGTCAGCAGTGTGGTGCATGGAACTGAGGGCCTCCAGTCCACGTTCCAACATGTTGATGGTAGCAGTGGTAGCAGCTGAGGTGGCAGACAGAGCAGAGTGTGGGGCCAGTTTCTGGCAGCCTGCAGGCTTGCGCAGTTGGCTGAAGAACAGGCTGGCAGTGGCAGGAGCTGGGGCCACTGGGGGAGAGTAAGAGTCCCTATGGGCACTCACTTTCACAGAAAATCTCATGGACCAACCTGTTCCTTTGACATCTTGCTGGAAAACCCTTGGGATACAAAGTCAACACTCAAAAGACAGTTGCATTTCTATTCACCAGCAACAAGCAGGTGGAGAGCCAAATAAAAAACATATTCCCATTAATAATAGACACTCTCACACACACACAATACACAAAATTTTCTTGGCATCTACCTAACAGAGAAGTGGAAGATCTTTACAGTGAGAACAATGAAACACTGCTCAGAGAAATCAAGGATGACACAAACAAATGGAAAACCATCCCATTTTCATGGATTAGAAGAATCAATATTGTCAAGCTGTCCATTCTATCTGAGGCAATTTATAGATTCAATGCAATATTCACCAAATAACCAACGTTATTTTTCTCAGAACTGGAAATGACAATACAGAACTTTATATGGAAATAAGTAAGAGCACGAATAGTCATAACAATGCTCAACAAAAGCAACAAAATGGGAGGTATCACATTTCCAGACTTAAAACTTTATTACAAAGTTACAGTAACCAAAACAGCTTGATATTGGTACAGGAATAGGCACATATACCAATGGAACAGGATAGAGATTCTGGAAGCAAAAACATGGACTCTCAACTAACTGATCTTAAAAAAAGCCACCAATAGCAACAACTGGATAAAAGAGATCACATTAGCAAATAGTGCTGGGAACACTGGCCGACCACATGCGAAAGAATGAAACTGGACCCCTACCTATCACCGTATACAAAAATCAATTAAAAATGAATCAAAGACCTAAACATAAAACTTCAAACTGTAAGAATTCTAGAAGAAAATGTAGGAAATACACCTATGCACATCAGAATAGGTAAGAGTTCTTGGCTGAGCCCCCAAAAGTAAATGCCATAAAAGCTAAGATAGACAATTAGGATCTCATCAAACAGAAAAGTTTTTGCACAGCAAAAGAAACCATCAAGAGAAGAAAGAGACAATCTACTAAATAGAAAAAAAAAATAGGGGGACTTCCGGCAAGATGGCGATGGGGCAGCCTGGTCTATGAGACCCTCCACAAAGGAGAACGCAGAGGGACTCTGGCTCTCTCCCTGGGGCCTGCGGATGCCAACATCGGCAGCCTGCTCTTCACATGGAGCTCGGCCGTTGCCAATGCTGGGGCATCGCAGTGGTCAGGACAGTCACTGCAGTCACAGACACAGCAGCCGCCGGTGCTGCCATGGCCTCCATGGAAGCCATAGTGCATCACACCACCCATGCCTGAGGTAATCCATGAGTTCAGTCCTTGAAGCCCCTGCAGGCAACCTAAGTTGCGATCACTGCCACCTCTGCAGCCACCATGACGTCCTGCTGGCCATGGGTCTCCTCTCATGTGCCCTGGGGCAGGCTCTCATCTCCAGCCTCTGCTGGGCTCCAGTCTGGCTCCACCCACCTCTGGGGCTGCAAGATATCACCACCTGCTGGTGATTCAAGGTAACAACACCAAAATGGGAAAAACAAGCTTGAAAAACAGACACAGGCCAGATTTAAGTGGTGAACTGAATGGTGATCTGAACTGTCCTTCACAGCAGGCCAGGGGCAACTGATCCTAACTGTGAACAAATTTACCAGCTTGAGAAGACAGCTAGAAATCAGAGCTGAAAGGACATTGGACTTAAACTAAAATCTCAGAGTGTGCTCAATTGGTTCTGTTACTTTAATGACTTGATTCTATTCCTACTGTTTTGTTTCTTTTTTCTTTTTTCTTTTTTTTCCTCTTCCTTTTCTTCTCTTTTCTCCTCTCTATAAACCATATCTTTGTACAAGGGAACAGCATACCAATAAGGAGGTTGGTTAGCTTGTATGTTAGCATCATTGTATGTTTTAGGTTTTTTTTTTGTATGGGAGTTGGTTAGTCTGTAGCTGTGATCTATTGTTTTTACCTGTTCCAGTTTTGGTCTCTTTCTCGCCATTTGTTGGTAGACTCGTCTGTTTCCCCCCTTACTCCTCTCTCTCTCCACCCCTCTCTTCCCCCCACTGTCTGCTCCATTCTCTTCCCTCTGCTAACCTCATTTTATTTCAGGGAGTAAACCTACAGCCCCATGCATGGACAGATTCCAAGGCAGTGGGAAGTGGGTTTCAGATTATCCATACACCTGTTGGCAAATACCAGGACCTACAGATAGATTTTGAATCACAGCTCCCCCCTTAAATAAATCTCAAAACTATAAAAAGGACCACAGCCAACCTACAGTGCAACTCCAGATTGAACAAAGTAAGAGGGCATGCATAAAAAAGAATAGGAGATTGAACAAACAGAAGTAAAAGCAACCCCTCTATCCATGAATAACAGAATTAAAGAAGATGGTGACATGGAGGGAAGGAAAAAGTAGGGAGGAAAAACAGAAAGAATAATATAGGTCTCACACAGACCCCTGGGAGGTCAGAAACTGAGAAAACAGACTCTGGAACACAAACAATGAAGAGCCCCCAGAATGACTGGTGACGTGCAACAAACCCAGACATCAAGACATTAATAGAGAGAATTTTAAAAATTGTGGAGAGACAAGAGGAAAATAAGAATGAGCTGATGTCAGAAATACCAGCAGTGAAGAATACTGCAATGGAAATAAATAACAAACTAATAAGCATGGAAAGCAGAATTAGACAAGCAGAAGAAAGAATCTCAGAGCTCAAAGACCAAAACACAGAACTAACCCAAACTGTCAAAAACATAGAAAAGAAGTTCAAAAAGACAGAACAAAACCTTCGAGAGATGAATGATCACTTCAAGAGACCAAACCTAAGAGTAATTAGCCTTCCTGAGGCAGAGAGAGAAGCAGAGGTCTCACTGGAACAAACATATCATGAAATCACTCAAGAAAACTTCCCTCATCTCATCAGTGATGAAAAAATCCAAACACAAGAGATTCAGAGAACCCCTGCAAGACAACAAATCAGAAGACCAACTCCCAGACACATAATTTGTCTAAAGAAAGTAGGTATAAAAGAAAAAAATCCTAAAGGCAGCAAGAGAAAAAGGTCAGACTACCTACAAGGGAAGACCAATTAGAATAGTAGCAGAATACCCACCTGGGCAGCAAGACGTCATCTCTACAATAAATCAAAAAATCAACCAAACATGGTAGTGCATGCCCGTAATTCTGGTTACTTGGAAGGCTGAGGCGGAAGGATCACCAGAGCCCAGCAGGTGGAAGCTGCAGTGGCCGGGAGCACCCACTGCCTGCCAGTCTGGATGACAGAGTGAGACCCCAACTCAAATAAATAAATAAATAAATAAATAAATAAATAAATAAATAAAAATAAGAGAATAACAGCAGATTTATTTACAGAAACCCTCCATGCTAGGAGAGCTTGGAGCCCTATCTTCAAAGTTCTAAAAGATAAACAATTTAAACCAAGAATGACCCAGCCAATTTAAGCTTCATCAGTGAGGGAGAATTGAAATCTTTCCCAGATATCCAATCCCTAAGAACCTACGATGCCACCAGACCACCTCTACAAGAAACACTTAAGAAATTATTGAACACAGAAGAAAAGGAAATACGAACAACAACGTTCTTTACAAGAGTACAGGCAAAAGATTAAAAACACACATGATCCAACTGTAAAACCAAAAGAAAGCCAACACAAAAACAGGAAGAACAACAACGACTCTGTAAGAACATTATGATAGAGATGAACTCTCACCTTTCAATAATTAGTTTGAATGTGAACAGACTAAATTCACCACTGAAAAGACATAGAATGGCAAAATGGATAAAATATCATGAGACAACAATCTGTTGCCTTCAAGAGACTCACCTCGCTAGACAGGACACTCACAGACTCAAGGTAAGAGGATGGGAAACAAATTTTCAGGTGAATGGAACACAAAAGAAAGAGGGAGTCATGATCTTAATCTCAGACAAAATACCCTTTAAGCTATCAAAAATTTAACAAGATACAGAAGGCCACTACATAATGATGAAAGGTTCAATCCATCAACAAGAAATATCCATCCTAAACATATATACACCCAACATAGGAGCACCAACTTTCATAAAGCAGCTCCCAGGTAAACTAAAAAAAGATATTGACTCTAATACCATCATAGCTGGGGACTTTAATACCCCAACCACAACCCTAGACAGATCATCAGGACCGAAAATCAGCAACAAGATCCAAAACCTCAATGTGACTCTTGATAAAATGGACTTAATTGATACCTACAGAACCCTCTACCCAAAGACCACAGAATACATATTCTATTCATCACCAAATGGAATGTACTCTAAGATCGACCACATAAATTGCCATAAATCAAGCATAAGCAAATGTAAAAGGACCAAAATTTTACCATGCACCTTCTTGGACCATAGTGGAATAAAAATAAACATTAACACCAACAAGGTCGCCCCAAAACCCACAAAGACATGGACACTAAACAGCATGATGTTAAACAACTCCTGGGTCAATGAAGAAAGCAAACAGAGATTAAAGGATACCTGGAAACATCTTACCAAAATCTCTGGGACGCCATGAAAGCTGTAGTAAGAGAGGAATTTATATCCCTACAAATGCACATGAAGAAAATGGAAGGAACACAAATTAACAGCCTAACAAGCCACCTAAGAAAGCTGGAAAAGCAAGACCACCAAAATGCTAATTTCAGCAGAAGAATCCAGATCACCAAAATAAAAGCCCAAATCCAGGACATAGAAGACAAAAAGATAATACAAAAAAAAAATCAATGAAACAAAAAGCTGGTTCTTTGAAAGGATAAACAAGATCAATGTTCCCCTAGCTAGACTGACCAAGAAGAAGAGAGAAAAAGCCCAAATAAACACAACCAGAAACACAAAAGATGAAGTCACATCTGATCCTGAAGAAATACAAAAGATCATTAGAGACTACTATGTTCACTTGAATGGAAACAAACTTGAAAACCTTAAGGAAATGGAGGACTTTGTGTCATCATGCAACCTGCCTAGGTTGAAACAAGAAATTGAGACCCTAAATAGACGAATAACAATCAAGGAAATTGACTACATAATAAGAAATCTACCTATTAAAAAAGCCCTGGACCAGATGGCTTTCCAGCAGAATTCTGCAAGACATTTAAAGAGGAGCTGATACCAATCCTACTGAAGGTATTCCAGGTGATTGAGAAACATGGAACTCTCCCCAAATCATTTTACGAAGCTAACATCACATTGATACCCAAGCCAGATAAATACCCAACCAAAAAGAGGACTACAGGCCAATACCTTTGATGAATATAGATGCTAAAATTCTCAACAAGATCCTAGCGAACCGGATTCAACAACACATCTCAAAAATCATCCATCATGGCCAAGTAGGCTTCATCTCTGGGATGCAAGGCTGGTACAACATTTGTAAAACCATAAATGTAATTAAATACATCAACAGATGTCAAAACAAAAGCCACATGATTATATCATTAGATGCAGAAAAAGCTTTTGATAAAATCCAGCACCCCTTCTTGATAAAAACCCTCAAACTTCTAAGCATACAGGGAACATACCACAAAATAGTAAAAGTCATCTATGAGAAACCCACAGCCAGCATACTTCTAAATGGACAAAAATTGAAACCATTTCCCCTGAAAACTGGAACAAGACAAGGCTGCCCACTCTCACCCCTCCTGTTCAATATAGTATTGGAAGTCCTGGCTAGAGCAATCAGAGAAGAGAAGGCAATCAGGGGTATCCAAATAGGAAAAGAGGAAGTCAAGTTATCTCTCTTTGCAGATGACATGATCATGTAACTTGAAAACCCAAAAGAATCTGTCAGAAATCACCTTACTCTGATAAAGGACTTTGGCAAAGTCTCATGATATAAAATAAATGTGTAAGAGACAATCGCATTTCTTTACACCAATAATAAACAAACAAAAACCCAAATAAAAACCACAATTCCATTCGCAATAGACACAAAAAAATGAAATACCTTGGCATCTTTCTATCCAGAAACATGAAAGACCTTTACAATGAAAATTACAAAACACTGCTCAAAGAAATCAAAGATGACTCAAACAAGTGGAATAATATCCCATGCTCATGGATTGGAAGAATCAACATTGAAAAGATGTCCATCTTACCTAAGGCAATCTGCAAATTTAATGCAATACCCATCAAATTACCAGCATCATTCTTCTCAGACCTAGAAAAAGCAACACAGGAATTCATATGGAAACACAAATGACCAAGAATAGACAGAACAATCCTCAGCAAAAAAAACAAAGCAGGCAGTATCACATTACCAGGCTTCAAACTTTACTATAAAGCTACAATAATCAAAACAGCTTAGTAGTGGTACAGGAACAGGCATATAGATCAATGGAATAGAATTGAGATTCCAGAAGCTAAACCTCAATTTCTCAACCACCTCATCTTCGACAAAGCCTCCACCACCTACCACTGGGGAGAGGAGAGCCTATTCAGTAAATGGTGCTGGGAAAACTGGTTGACCACAAGCAGAAGACTCAAACAAGACCCTTATCTGTCCCCATACACAAAAATTAACTCTAAATGGATCAGAGACCTAAATGTAAAACCTCAAACCATAAGAACCTTAGAAAATGCAGGACATACCCTCATGGAAATTGGAACTGGCAACCAATTCCTGATCAAAACCCGAAACCCACAGGCCATAAGAGAGAAGATGGACAAGTGGGACCTCATTAAACTGACAAGCTTCTGCAAAGCCAAAGAAACCATCAAGAGAGCAGGGAGACAGCTTACAGACTGGAAAAAAGTATTTGCCAACTCCAGGTCTGACAAAGGCTTAACATCTTGGATCTACAAGGAACTCAAATGTGTTAAAAGAAAAAAAACCAAACAAACCCATTATAAAATGCACGAAAGATATGAACAAACACTTCACAAAGGAAGACATCTGAGCAGCCAACAGACACATTAAGAAATGTGCAACCTCACTAATCATCAGGGAGATGCAAATCAAAACCACCCTGTGATACCACCTAACTCCAGTCAGAGTGGCAATTATCAATAACTCAAAAAATAATAGTTGCTGGAGAAGGTGTGGCAAAAAGGGAAAACTTCTACACTATTGGTGGGAATGCAAACTAGTGCAACCTCTGTGGAAAACTGTATAGCAATTCCTGAAAGCTCTAAATATTGACCTCCCATATGACCCCGCAATCCCCCTACTGGGAATATACCCTGAAGAACTCAAATCACTCTGTAAAAAAGATACCTGCACACATATATTTATGGCAGCATTTTTCACAATAGAAAGAACCTGGAAGCAACCATGCTGCCCATCAAAAGGGGACTGGATTAAAAAAATGTGGTGGATATACACGATGGAATACTACGCAGCCATAAAAAAGAACAAAATCATGAATTTCACAGCAACCTGGATGGAACTAGAGTCTATAATACTTAGTGACGTCTCACAGTATCAAAGATCTGAGTATCACATGTTCTCACTCACATAGTGGGCCTTGAACATCCAACGTAATACTATAAGAAAATGACTGACAGTGGTGGGAAACTATGAGGGGGGAGGGGAAGGGAGATGGGATTAATGGTAGTAAATATCTGTCTGGGGTCGGGGAGACACCTCTTATTAACAAGGGTGCCTGAACGAAGCATATTTGTATACCTAACTCTTAACTGTACCCCACAATATCATAATAAAAAATATTGATTATATAAAAAAAGAAAAAAAATGGAAATTATACAACTAACAAAGGCCTGACACTGAGGATCTACAAGAAACTCAAACAAAGGGAAAGAAAAAACAAGCAAACCACCCCATTAATACGTGGGCAGAGGACATGAACATACATTTCTCAAAAGATGACATACAAGTAGAAAACTGATACATGAAAAAATGCTCTGCCTCACTAATTATCTAAGAAATGCAAAGAAAACCTGCAGTGAGATGCCACCTAATTCCAGTAAGGATGGCTATCATTAATAGGTTCAAAAACAAGTGCCAGCATGAGTGCAGAGAAAAGAAAACATTTTTACACTGTTGACTGTAATGCAAACTAGTTCAGCCTTTATGGAAAACATTGTGGCGATTCCTAAGAGAACTAGAAATTGATCTTCCATCTAATCCAGCAATCCTTCTTCTGGGACTAAACCCAAAGGAACATAAATCAATCTACCAAAAAAGACACCTGCACATGCACGTTTATTTCTGCACTATTCACAATAACAAAAACATGGAACCAACCCTGCTACCCATTGAAAATGGACTGGATAAAGAAAATGTGGTACATATACACAATGGAATATTGCACAGTCATAAAGAAGAACAAAATAATGGACTTCACAGCAACTTGGATGGAGTTGGAGACCATCATACTAATTGAACTATCACAGAAACAACTGAAAGTACTCATAAGTGCACCCTGAACATAAGTCACATTAGCACAAGGGAAGGATCAGCCGCTGCTGGACACTGCTAGGGGTGGGAGGGAGAAAGAGAGGAGTGGAAGCATGTGATGACACAAAGGGTACCTGGTCCACCTCCAAGGGATATGAGGACCAGCTGGAAGACCAAACTTCACCTGCATGCAGCCTACTTACATGGTTAATCCTCACATTTCTATATTAAAATAAAAAATAAATTTTAAAAAGGAGAAAAAAGAGCAAATATGGGCAGCCAAAATGAAAACAAACAAACAAAAAAGCTTTTTAGTTTGATATGGTCCTACTTGTCAGTTTTAGATTTTACTACATTTGCTTTTGAGGACTTGGCTCTGAATTCTTTGTCTACTCCATTGTCCAGAAGGATGTTTCCAATGTTTTCTTCTAGGATTCTTACAGTTTGAGGCTTAGGTCCTTGATCCGTTTTCAGTTGATTTTTGTATATGGTGATAGGTAGGGATCCAGTTTCATTCTTTTGCATGTGGTTAGCAATTTTCCCAGCACTATTTGCTAAATATGGTTTCCTTTCTCCAATGTTTTTTGTTTTGTTTTGTTTTGTTGCTTTGTTGAATATGAATTGGTTGAATGTCTGTGGTTTTACTTCCGGATTCTTTGTCCTGTTCCATTGGTCTATGCGTCTATTCCTGTACCAGTATCATGCTGTCTTGGTTACTGTAGCTTTGTAGTAAAATTTGAAGTCTCGAAGTTTGATGACTCCAGATTTGTTCCTTTTGCTGAGGATTGCTTTGGGTTTGGGCTTTTTTTTGGTTGCTGTTTCCATATGAATTTCTGCTGAAAACGTCTTATTCATTGGCAGTCACTCTTTATTTCCACTCCCAGCCCCAGGCATCCAGCTTTTTACATTGTATCTATAAGTCTTCTTTTTACTGAAGTATAATCCACATACCATGAGCTCAGCCATTTAAAGTGTGCAACTAAGTGGCTATTAACATAGTCACAGACTTGTGCAACCATCATGAGTATCAAACTCTATAAACTATTTTCACTCTAAAGAGAACTCTTTTCCCTGTGGTAGTCACTCCACCTCAGTCCCTAGCAACCACTAATCTACTAATCTATGGATTTGCTTCTTCTGGACATTTCATATCAATGGAATATTATAAGTGTTTTCTCTTTGGGTTCTTTCACTTTGTATAATTTTTGGAAGGTTCACTCCATTATAGTGTGTATTAATACTTCATTCCTTTTTATAGTTTGAGAATACTTCACTGTATGGATATAATAACACTTTTGTTTATCTGTTCATCAATTGTTGTATAATTGGGCTGTTTCCACGTTGGAGCTATCATGAATAATCTTATTATAACTTTTGTGTTTTTATTTTTCTTTGGTAGAGACTTTAGGAAAAAATTGCTGGATTATATGGTAATTTTATGTTTAATTTTTTGAGAAAACAACAAACTGTCTTCCAAAGTGGCTGCACAATTTTACATTCCCACCAACATTGTATGAGGGTTCCAATTTCCCAAAATCCTCATCAACACCCACCAAATTTCCTGAGAAAAGGCAAAGTTGGCAAAAAATTGACTGTTAGCACATGTACTGTGTCTCAAATCTGAAATAAAAATGGGAAAAAAACTTTTTATTCCCACCATCACCTGAGGATAAGACTTCTTTCAGCCTCTATGAGAGCATAGAATTATGACTTAAATGATTGCCAGCTAGCAGACAAACCTGACCTAATCTCATCGACTTTGTAACTCTTCACTTTCTTAACTCTACTGAGTCCGTGCTTACACTCCTTCTATATTCCCTCATTACCCCTTAAAACACTCAATCGCCTCTGGACAAATGAAAGTTGAGTTTAGCTCACACTGGAATCTTTTTCTTTTTGCAATAGTTATTACTAATTAAATCTGTCCTTACTTTCTTTCTCAAAGGGAGATCTGAAGAAAAAAGTCCTTACCATTTTATCTAGTGTTCAGCTTTGTTTATCTTTGATATTACAGAGATGATACAGTGCTTTCTCTCTTCTATCTTATTAAAAATTTGCATTTCACACTCTCACAAATCAAAGAGTGATTACATTAAGTACCTGATTTCAGATACTTTTTAAAATAAATCCATCACATTTTCAACAGTTACAAAATTTTATTCTTGGAAATTTGGCGGGTATGTATGGTATATGCCCACCTCTCCCCCTCTATGCTTATGGTAGGAGCAATAAAAGCTTATAAAAACGTTATTCCTCTTCTACTTTCTTGATCCTTTCAGTGGCAATACAAGGAGAGAATAATTTGGTGGTCTGGGGTCTATTCTCTCTAAGTGCCTTTTAATTTCCAGAGTGAAGAGGGAGGATTTAAGAGGAAAGAAAGCAAGGCTCTCGTCTGAGCTGTCTTTAAGCACTAGTGATTTTAAGGGCAATAGAGGGAATTTTATGTACCTGCACAGCTAATCAAGGCAGGAAAACAGAGCTAGAGTCAGAATTCCTGTCCAGAAATAGTGCATATGGCAGAGGTGTAGCCCGTGAGGCATTTCTCAGGAGCTGGAAGTAAGGAAGATTCGGGGTAGCAAGTCCCCAGAAGACACATAGGAGAGCTCATAGCTTTAACCCACTCCCTCTCCCCATTCCACCTAATGTCCTTTGGTACCCCTTATAAAGGAGAGGAAGGGGAGTTGGAGAATTATAAGGCTGGAGTAGAAGCTCTTCCAGGAATCTTCCATGCCCATGCTTTCACTGGTAAAAAGTACCAGTTGCTATCTAATTTTTAAAATAATACATGCTCATTGCAGAAAACTAGGAGAATACAGGAAAAGAAAAAAGATAACATATATCGCCAATAATCCAAATACTTAAAGACAAATATCATTTCAGTCTCTTTTTTATACCTCTGTATAAATATTTTAAAACAAATTGTATCATCTAAATAGACTGTCTTCTTACTTGATTTTTCAACTAGCAATAATTCATAAATATTCCAATGCTGATACATATTACACTTCAAGAAGATATTAATAACTGTAAAATATAGCCATATCATACTTTAACCAACATACTTAATCTGTTGTTAAACACTGAGTTTATTATAAACAGAGCTTTGATAAATATTTCTGTAAAGAAATCTTTGTGTATCTGATAATTATATCCTCAAATAAATTAAAGTGTATTGCTATTTTTAAAAAATTATATTTGCTTTTCAAAACTGTACAAAATTGCACATCTACAATCAGTTTATGAGTGTGCCTGACTCACTGCACCTTCACCAAGGAAAATAAACATATATATTTCATTTTTTAAGGAGAACATACAGAGTAACTGAACTAGACACTACTCTGTCTAGAGTAAGTACTACTACTAATCACTACCATTTGTTGAATGCTTTTTTTTTTTTTTTGAGTTGGAGTCTCACTCTGTCGCCAAGACTGGAGTGCAGTGGCCGCACCCGGCCACCACAGCCTCGACCTGCTGGGCTCTGGCGATCCTTTCACCTCAGCCTTCTAAGTAGCCAGAATTACAGGCATGTGCTACCACACCCAGCTGATTTTTTGATTTATTGTAGAGATGAGGTCTCGCTGCCCAGGCGGGTCTCGAACCCGTGGGCTCAGGCAATCCACTCACCTCAGCCTCCCAAAGGCGTGGGATTACAGGCTGAGCCACCGAGCCCAGCTTGTTGAATGCTTTTTATATAAAACATAGCTCTTCAAATATCTGTCTGGGGATGGGGAAGCACCTCTAATCAATAGGGTGCCTGAATGAAATGTATTTGTATACCTAACCCTTAACTGTACCCCACAACATCATAATAAAAAAATATTGATTATTGAAAAAAATTGAAAAAAACCCAAGAACATAGCTCTTCCTCTCAGGTTTTTTTAGAACCCTAAAGGAGAAAACAGATTAATAAAATACTAACGTGCACAGATGTGTAGGGAAAAACATATACAGTAATTATATGAGTTCACTGGGAGAAATGGCCTATAATGAAGTTGAGTTTGTTACTGCAAAGAAAGCTTCCTGCATATATAATAGTCATTATTAACATTTTTACTTAAGTAACCACTAAGCACATGACATTGAATTCAGTGGTTCATATATTTTACTTAATATATTTATTTAAATAACTACCTATTAATTTTTCTTCATCATGGCAGTTGCTGTTTTTAGGTACCTCTGAAAGAATTCAATTCTAAAGATAGTATTTATCTAACCTTTTTCTTATTCCTAGTGCCTTATCTCTAGCGTGATTTTATTAGATTCTAAAAACCACTGCAAAGGCAATTATTTTGAAAGAGGTCAAAGGCCTATTTGATTCATTTCAACACTGACACACAGATTAAAGGTACAAATGTAATCAAATGTTACGCTTAATCAGAAAGGGCTTGAAAGAAATCTATTGTAAAAATAAAATTCAACCTCGCAGATGGATGGAAGAAATTTTATTTTAATAAGTGTTTCTGTTTGGTTTGAAAAGGGAAGTTGACTGGAGGCTATTTTGGAATGATCTGATCTATTATAGTGGCATGGATTGAGTAGAATGGTTGCCCACAAGGACAATGAACCCATAGAAACTGCCTTTGACTCAGATGCTATTAAACACCAAAAGGTATTCAATTTCTTCTATATGTCTGGGCGTCTTCTCATTTCCCTAAATTTTGAACTAAGACACAATATGTCTTCAATTTTCATAAGTTTCTAATTTCAAGAAATTGGTATATTTTTTACTACTCAAATGATTAATACATACCTTATTTGCTACAAAATAGCAAATAAATCTTTTAGTAAGCTACTAGCTACTAATTTTCAGGGTGAATCCTGAATGTAAGATCTGGATTTGCTCTACCAAATACTTCATTAGAAATTTGTTTTCAACTATTATGTTCTACTTACCTAAGGGAAATTTACAGACAAATCTTGAGTAATTAGATTATACTGTTCCACACCCAGGCAATGTTCTCAGCCAATTGTTTTCAGGTTCCTGCAAATAGACACACGTCAGACATTTATCTCACACAGATATAACCATAATCATGTATTTTATGAAAGGTCATGCCAAGTCTCTCTTATTAAAGATTATCAGATCTCATGGCTCAGCAAAGAAGTCTTGTGAAAGTAGAGTCTTAGATGGTAGGAGATAACGCTGGTTTTGCATTTAAGTAGTACAGTCAGCTCTCAAATATTCATATTCATGGAAAATGATGCAGATTACATAGACTTTTAAAAGAATTGCAGCTTCTTATCATTAGGTCAAATAACTTGGAATAAGACAATTGTAAGAAGCTAGTGAGGAAAGTAAATTTCAGCCAATCGAATATGGAGCCCTATATCTGAGACCAAAAGGTGATAGGGTTCCTGAAAGTCAAGAAATAATTACTGTGTGTGTGTGTGTGTGTGTGTGTGTGTGTGTGTGTGTGTGTGTGTCTAAAGGATTAACACACCATGATTTGAGTTTTCACTGGTAGTTTGAGGCCAAATGGAATAAAACTGCCTACTATTAGCTTTGGGACCACTTTCTCATATATATTTCCTCATGCTCTCAGCATTGATTCTAACACATTCTTGTTTAATTGGAAAATTTTTTCAGATCAATTAAGTACAAGTTAAATAAAGTCATCTACAGGCACAGGAAATTATTCATCACTTTAGAATATGGAGAGGGGAATGATAGGGAGAAGAGATATTAATGTTACTGCTATATAAATTCCATGCCCGATAAGTAATTTCTGCTTTTCTCTCAATTTTTGTAAAATTTTTACCCCCATTGTCCGCAAATCAGTCATTTTGATTTTGAAATGTCCAATTATATACTTTTCAACTTTTAATTTATTAAATCTCTTAATTCCATGTTCCTTTAGTTTCCATTCATCATTAACTGTAAGAAGTTTATCTTTATTTATTATGTCTCACCTTTTTTGCTTGCTTGCTTTTGAGACTTCTCTTCATGCGGTTTTGGTTGTTCACTTTTTTACTTTGGTGACTTTCTACTGCTCCAATACTTTTGTCTCCTATGAACAGTACAGATTTTTATTTACAATTGTTTACAAAATCTAATTTGTTTGATGTGTTTATGTGATTGGATGATATTTGATTTATGCTATCTTAATTGTAAATAAAAGTGATAAATGATGACAAGAAGTTTAGAGTTTTAAAAATTCTCTTATCTGGAGAACATTCTCATTTAGATTTTTTTCCTAGATTATTGCCAATGACATAGTATTTGTCTTTCCTACTGAGAAACAAGGGCAGAAAGGAAATGGGATGGCCAATACCAAAATCAAACCATATTATTTAAGTGAAGAAAGAAGCAAAACCCAAAATAGGGCAAACAATAGCAAGATACCACCAAGTCTTTGTTTGCAGGTGCAACTTTTTAACATAGACAAATAAAAATGGAAGAAATTGAAAGAATTTTCTGACTAGGTTGCTGTTTTTAAGAAAAATATGAATGTTTGTAAGATGCCAAAGTCTAAAGAGTTGGATTCTGGAAGTTATAGACAAGTAAGATTAAACTTCAGTGGTTGAAAAATATTCAAGAATGCAATATTGTGAATGATCTGTGTATACTTAGAAGAGATCAGGAAGGCAAATGAGTTTCATTTCCTTTCCTGATGAGGTGATTAGATAGGTAGAAAAAGGGATGTTCCAGATATCATGTTTCTTATTCCAACTAGTCACTTGACAAAAATGTCTCATAGTGTCCTAGTCAATAAGATGAGAAAATGAGGGCTGAATACTAGAGTTAGGAGGATTGAACAACCAAACCCAAATGGTGTTGATTTATGTTATGTCAGGGTTATTGAATGTTGTGTTACATTCAGTAACTGTTCATGAGCCTGTTCTCTTTATCAATTTTACTGTTATTGGGGTGAAGATGCAGACGGCAAGTTTATCATATATGTAAAAGGAACAAAGCAAAGTGAATGTTAAGCGCAAGGTTGTAAACATGATAAATGTTTACTTAAACCAAAATAGTATTTTATAAAAATGCTAGAGAAATGATGAGAACTTTTTGTAAAAGCAGAATTAAAAGCATATAGAGTAGACATCCCTACTCAGAAAAAAGAAGAAAAAGGAAAATGACATGAAATGCATAATAAGAAATTAAAAAGTACACATGTAAAACTCTGTATTTAGTTGTGGAAATCAAAGACCTGAGAAGAAAACTTGACAGCAGTTCATAGGCTAAAGATCTAGGAATTTTAATGATGAAAAGTAGTCTTTGAAATAAGTAATACAACAAAATGAAACAAAACAAAAAGGCTAATGCAATTGTAGGTGTCACTAGGGTCTGGATCTGTAAAAATCAGAGTAATAAGAATATTATCTTCTGCATACGATTGTTGCAAAGATTAAATGAGAAAACCCATGTAAAACACTGACTAGTGGGTTTAGAGTAAACTTTCAATGTATTAGTTATTATTACTAACAATAAATATAATAGTCCTACTTTACTTGTGTCAAATCACATCTGGAAGAGTATGTTCATGTGGAGGACACTGAGGAAGGTAGAAATACTAGAACCAATATGAGGACTAGAGAGAACTTAACGTGAGAAAGATAAGATAATGGTAGTCTTCCAAAATAATAAGGGCTAGTAAAAAAGAATTAGATTTGCCCTTCATGATGCCAAGCACTACCAATAAGATAAATAGGTGAAAGTCACAAGGAGACTCACTTTACTTTTTATTTTTTAATGTTCACGATATATATTTTTTAAAATTTTTATTTTAAAGATAGGTACTATTCAGAGTTAGGTATACAAATGATCATTGCACAGGTAAAGTTCGGGCCTCACTTTGGTTCCCATTTCACCTGGTTTGAGATCATCTACCTTTATTGATGAAGTGTGCCCCCCCACCCCGGTAGTTTCCCACTACTGCCAATCCCCTTCTTTCTTTTTTTTTAACCACAAAAATATGTACAGTTTATTTTTCACAAAAGCATAACAGTAATTCAATGGAAAAAAATAGTTTTTTATAATCAATATTTTTTTATTATGATATTGTGGGGTACAGTTAAGGGTTAGGTATACAAATATGCTTCGTTCAGGCACCTTTGTTGATAAAAGGTGTCTCCCTGTATCCAGACAGATGTTTACTACCATTAATCCCATCTCCCTTCCCCTCCCCCCATAGTTTCCCACCACTATTAGTCATTTTCTTGTGGTAATACGTTAGATGATCAAGGTCCACTATATGAGTGAGAACATGTAATACTCAGATCTTTGTTTCTGTGAGAGGTCACTCAGTATTATAGACTCTAGTTCCATCCAGGTTGCTGCAAAATTCATGATTTTTTTCATTTTTATGGCTGCATAGTAATCCATCATGTATATGTACCACATTTTTTTAATCCAGTCCTCTTTTGATGGGCAGCATGGTTGCTTCCAGGTTCTTGCTATTGTGAACAATGCTGCCATAAACATTTGTGTGCAGGTATCTTTTTGATAGAGTGATTTGAGTTCTTCATGATATATTCCAAGTAGGGGGATTGGAGGATCATATGGGAGGTTGATATTTAGAGCTTTTAGGAATCGCCACACTGCTTTCCACAGATGTTGCCCTAGTTTACACTCCCACAAACAGTGTAGAAGTGTTCCCTTTTCGCCACACCCTCTCCAGCAGCTGTTATTTTTTGAGTTATTGATAATTGCCATTCTAACTGGAGTTAGGTGGTATCTCAGTGTGGTTTTGATTTGCATTTCCCTGATGATTAGTGAGGTTGACATTTCTTCATGTGTCTGTTGGCTGCTCAGATGTCTTCCTTTGTGAAATGTCTGTTCATATCTTTTGCCCATTTTATAATGGGGTTGTTTGTTTTTTTCTTTTCAGCATGTTTGAGTTCCTTGTAGATTCAAGATGTTAAGCCTCTGTCAGACCTGGAGTTCGCAAATATTTTTTCCCAGTCTGTAGGCTGTCTCCTTGCTCTCTTGATGGTTTCTTTGGCTTTGCAGAAGCCTGTCACTTTAATGAGGTCCCACTTGTCTATCTTATTTCTTATGGCATGTGGGATTAGGGTTTTGTTCAGGAATTGGAGGCCAGTTCCAATTTCCATGAGGGTATGTCCTTCATTTTCTACAGTTCTTATGGTATGATTTCTTACATTTAGGTCTCTGATCCATTTGGAGTTAATTTTTGTGTATGGGGATAAATAGGGGTCCTGTTTCAATCTTCTGCATGTGGTCAGCCAGTTTTCCCAGTACCATTTACTGAATAGGCTCTCTTCTCCACAGTGGTAGGTGGTAGAGACTTTGTCGAAGATGAGTTAGTTGAGAAATTGAGGTTTTGCTTCTGGAATCTCAATTCTATACCATTGACCTATATGCCTGTTCCTATACCAGTACCAAGCTGTTCTAATGATTGTAGCTTTATATTAAAATTTGAAGTCTGGTAATGTGATACCGCCTGCTTTGTTTTTTTTTTTTGCTGAGGATTGTTCTGGCTGTTCTTGGTCGTTTGTGTTTCCATATGAATTCCTGTGTTGTTTTTTCTACCTCTGAGAAGAATGATGCTGGTAATTTGATAGGTATTGCATTGAATCTGTAGATTGCCTTAGGTAAGATGAACATCTTCACAATGTTGATTCTTCCAACTGATGAACATGGGATATTTTTCCACTTGTTTGTGTCATCTTTGATTTCTTTGAGCAGTGTTTTGTAGTTTTCATGGTAAAGTTCTTTCATGTCTCTGGTTAGGAAGATGCCAAGGTATTTCATTTTTTGTGGACTATTGTGAATGGATTTGTGCTTTTTATTTGGGTTTCTGTTTGTTTATTATTGGTGTAAAGAAATGCAATTGTCTTTTGCACATTTATTTTATATCCTGAGACTTTGCCAAAGTCCTTTATCAGTGTAAGGAGGTTTTTGACAGATTCTCTTGGATTTTCAAGGTACACAATCATGTCATCTGCAAAGAGAGATCACTTGACTTCCTCTTTTCCTCTTTGGATACCCCTGATTGCCTTCTCTTCTCTGATTGCTTTAGCCAGGACTTCCAATACTATATTGAACAGGAGGGGTGAGCGTGGGCATTCTTGTCTTGTTCCAGTTTTCAGGGGAAATAGTTCCAATTTTTGTCTATTTAGGAGTATGCTGGCTATGGGTTTCTTATAGATGGCTTTTACTATTTTGAGGTATGTTCCCGTAAGCCTAGATATTTGAGGGTTTTTATCAAGAAGGGGTGCTGGATTTTATCAAAAGCTCTTTCTGCATTTAATGATATAATCATGTGTTTTTTTTTTTTTTTTGAGTTGGAGTCTCACTCTATCACCCAGACTGAAGTACAGTGGCCGCTCCCGGCCACTGTAGCCTCGACATGGTGGACTCTGGCTATCCTTCTGCTTCAGCCTTCTGAATAGCCGGAATTACAGGTGCACGCTACTAGGCCCGGCTAATTTTTTTTAATTTTGTTGTAGAGATGAGGTCTTGCCTGCCCAGGTGGGTCTTGAACCCACAGGCTCAGGCAATCCACTCACCTCAGCCTCCCAAAGGCACAGGATTACAGGCTGAGCCACTGAGTCTGGCATGCTTTTTGTTTTGACATCTGTTGATGTATTTAATTACATTTATGGTTTTACGAATGTTGAAACAGGCTTGCCTCCCAGGGGTGAAGCCTACTTGGTCATGATGGATGAGTTTTGAGATATGTTGTTGAATCCAGTTTGCTAGGATGTTGTTGAAAATTTTAGCATCTATGTTCATCAAAGATATTGGCCTGCAGTTCTCTTTCTATGTTGGGTCTTTACCTGGCTTGGGTATCAATGTGATGTTGGCTTCGTAAAATGATTTGGGGAGAGTTCGATCTTTCTCAATTGCCTGAAATACCTTCAGTAGGATTGGTATCAGCTCCTCTTTAAGTGTCTTGTAGAATTCTGCTGGAAAGCCATCTGGTCCAGAGCTTTTTTTTGTAGGTAGTTTTCTTATTACATAGTCAATTTCCTTGTTTGTTATTGGTCTATTTAGGGTCTCAATTTCTTCTTGTTTCAACCTAGGCAGGTTGTGTGATGACAGAAAGTCCTCCATTTCCTTAAGGTTTTCAAGTTTGTTTCCATGCAAGTGTAGCTAGTAGTCTCTAATGATCTTTTGTATTTCTTCATGGTTAGATGTGACTTTATCTTCTGTGTTTCTGAATGTGCTTCTTTGAGTTTTTTCTCTCTTTTTCTTGGTCAGTCTAGCTAGGGGACCATTGATCTTGTTTATCCTTTTGAAGAACCAGCTTTTTGTTTCATTGATTTTTTAAAATTATCTTTTTGTCTTCTATGTCCTGGATTTGGGCTTTTATTTTGGTGATCTGGATTCTTCTTCTGAAATTAGGGTTTTTGTGGTCTTACTTTTCCAGCTTCCTTAGGTGGCTTGTTAGGCTGTTAATTTGTGATCCTTCCATTTTCTTCATGTGCGTTTGTAGGGATATAAATTCCTCTCTTATTACAGCTTTCATGGCATCCCAGAGATTTTGGTAAGATGTTTCTTCATTTCATTTGTTTCCAGGTATCCTTTAATCTCTGTTTTGATTTCATCATTGACCCAGGAGTTGTTTAGCATCATGCTGTTTAGTGTCCATGTCTTTGTGGGTTTTGAGGGGAGCTTGTTGGTGTTAATGTTTATTTTTATTCCACTGTGATCCGAGAAGGTGCATGGTAAAATTTCTGTCCTTTTAAATTTACTTATGCTTTATTTATGGACTATTATGTGGTCAATCTAAGAATATGTTCCATGCGGTAATGAGGAGAATGTGGATTCTGTGGTCTTTGAATGGAGTGTTCTGTAGGTATCAATTAAGTCCATTTGGTCAAGAGTCAAATTGAGATTCCGGATCTCATTGGTGATTTTTTTTCCTGATGATCTGTCTAGGATTGTGAGTGGGGTATTAAAGTCCCCAGTTATGATGGTGTTAGAGTCAATATCTTTCTTTAGTTTTTCTAGAAGTTCCTTATGAAACTCCTCCTTTCTTTTGTGTTCCATTCACCTAAAAATTTGTTTCCCATCCTCTTACTTTGAGTCTGTGCATGTCCTTTCTAGTGAGATGGGTCTCCTGAAGGCTGTATATTGTTGCCTGGTGATATTTTATCCATTTTGCCATTCTATGTCTTTTCATTGGTGCATTTAGTCCATTCACATTCACACTAAATATTGAAATGTGAGATTTTGTCTGTATCATAGAGTTCTTATAGAGTTATTGTTCTTCCACTTGGTTTTTTTGTCTTTCTTTTGGTTTGGAGATTGGTTCACTTGTATTTTATTCTTTTTCCTGTACTCTTGTGAAGAACATTGTTCTTTTTTCCTTTTCTTCTGTGTTTAGTACTTTCTTAAGTGTTTCATGTAGAGGTTGTTTGGTTGCAGTGTAAGTTCTTAAGGATTGGATATCTGGGAAAGATTTTAATTCTCCCTCGCTGATGAAGCTTAACTTGGATGTGTAGGTTATTCTTGGTTGAAATTGTTTATCTTTTAGAACTTTGAAGATAGGGCTCCAAGCTCTCCTAGCCTGCAGGGTTTCTGTAGATAAATCTGCTGCTATTCTAATTGGTCTTCCATAGTAGGTGATCTGGCCTTTTTCTCTTGCTGTCTTTAGGATTTTTTTCTTTTATGCCTACTTTGTTTACGCAAATTATTATGTGTCTAGGAGTTGGTCTTTTCGTTTGTTGTCTTGCAGGGGTTCTCTGAATCTCTTATGTTTGAATTTTTGCATCACTGATTAGATAAGGGATGTTTTCTTGAATGATCTCATGGAAAGTTTGTTCTAGTGTGGTCTCTATCTCTCTTTCTGCCTCAGGAAGGCCAATTGCTCTTAGGTTCAGCCTCTTGAAGTGATCGCTCATCTCTTGAAGGTTTTGTTCTGACTTTTTGAGCTGATTTTCTGTGTTTTTAAGAGTTTGGATTAGTTCTATATTTTGGTCCTCAAGCTCTGAGATTCTTTCTTCTGCTTGGGTAATTCTGCTTTCCATGCTTACCTATTTCATGATTTTATTGGTCTGTCTCTGTGTAGCTACCAGTATCCTTTAGAGAATTTGGCTCATGTGTTTTTTTCACTTCTCTCCAGTCTTGTGTCTCTGTTTCACCTGTTAGTTGGTATGTTGTTTATTTCTTTCATATTATTCTTTATTACTGTTATCTGAGCTATCAGCTCCTTTCTAGTATCTTCTTGAGTCTCCTCAATTCTTTTTAATCTCTCCATTAATGTCTTGATATGTACGTTTGTAGTTTGGGACCAGTCATTCTGGGGGCTCTTCATTGTTTGCATTCCAAAGTCAGTTTTCTCAGTGTCTGACTTCTCAGGTGTCTGGCAGAGACCCATATTCTTCTTTTGGTTTTTCTTCATTTGTGTAGATTTTTCTCTCTCTCCCCCTTTCCCTCCCCTTCTTTAATTCTGTTTTTCATGGAAGGTGAGGTTGCTTTTGTTTCACTTGTGCAACTTCCTGTTCTTCCTTATGAGGGTCCTCTGGCTTTTTTCACTTTTGAGGCTGGAGTGTGGCCTGCAGCTGTACTTATTGCTGTTTTGAGGTTTAATTGAGGGGGAGGCTGTGATTCAGAATCTATATGCTGCTTCCAGCATCCACCCACAGGTGTATGAGCACACTGGAACCTATTTCCCCGTGCCTTACAATCTGTCTGTGCAGTGGTATGTAGGCTTGGTCCCTGGATCAGAAGGAGGTACAAAAGAGGAAAATAATGGAGGAAGAGGGGGTCAATAGGAAGTTAGAAAGAAAGGAGACTGAGAAGGGAAACAGAAGTACATACCAACTAACAGGTGAAACAGAGACACAAGGCTGGAGAGAAGTGAAAAAAACACGTGAGCCAAATCCTCTAAAGGATACTGGTAGCTACACAGAGACAGACCAATAAAATCATGAAATAGATAATGTAAGTCAGAAAGTGAACAAAAGTGAGCAAAACAAACAGTCAAAATGATAAAATCAAAAGTCAAAATAAGAGATCAGACTAGCTCTGGAATCTTTCCTTAGTGTCTCTTCAGTTCTGATCTCCAGCCTCTCCCCTTTGTTCCTTACAGGCAGCTAGATTTACTGGCAGCTTGTGTTTGTTTTTTTAGCCTGCTGCCTGGGAGGTCTGTCTTCATCTGATTCAGCAGGGGAGGGTCTTTGTCTCCTGTTTAGTGATGTTACCTTAGGAACCGAGGTGGAGGCTGTTGATAGGTGGGCGGGGCAATGCAAATCTCTGCCTGGAGAATGGCCGAGGTGGCAGCTTCACTTTTGTAGATCTTTTCTCTCTGCTTATCTGGGTCTCTGTGTGTTCCACTGTGATGGACTGTGCTAGAGTGGGAGGCCTGGGGATCAGCTGCACAGTTGGGTGCTGGATCCAGGGTGCCACCAGCAGGCTGGGGTGTAGGAGGGGGTCGGGAGTTCCCGCCTCTGGAGCTGAAAGCCCCAGACCAGCACCTCATCACGTGCTGAGTGCCTCAGCCAGGGTAGGCCCAGAGCTCCAGAACTCCAAAGCTCCAAAGGGTAGGCGGTGGATGGCAAGATTGGCCCTGGGTCCCTCACAGGGTACTTCAGCCTGAAATGGGACCGGTATCTCTGAGGGGTGGGTGCCCAGAACCTCCCTGGGTGACCTCCAGCTTGGTGCTGGGTGCTGGGTGAGACAATGTAGCCAGGGAGGGAGCCGAGACCTGGGATTCTTGTGCGGCAGGAGTCACATATAGTGGAGCAGCAGCAGCTGGGGGCCACAATATCCAGCTCTGTGTGGGACCAAAAGTCCCTGGACCTTGAACCAGTGTGGCTGGTGGTGGGTGGTGGGGTGGGGGAAGAAAAGCAAGAGTCTTTTTGGGAACTCACGTTTGGAGACTCTCACAAATCCACCTATGCCGTCACCATCTTACCAGTACTCCCCCAATCCCTTTCTTATAGTATTATGATAATTGTTCAGGGTTCGGGTATGAGTGAAAACATGTGGTACTCAATTATTTGTTTCTGTGATAGATCATTGAGTATTATAGACTCTAAACCCTCCAAGTTGCTGTGAAGTTCATAAAGAGTTTCATTTTAGACCTATTTCGACAAACTTTCTAATAATCAGAGCTATTCAAATTTGCAATGGGTTATTCAGGAGATGGTGAGTCTTTTGTCACTCGAATTGTTTGGACAGAAGCTGAATGACCACCTAGAAGGAAACTCCACAGATAGTATTCTTGTAGGCCGGCCACGGTGGCTCAGCCCATAATCCCAGCACTTTGGGAAGCTAAGACAAGTGGAATACCTGAGCCCACAGTTTCCAGACCAGCCCAGGCAACTTGGCGAGACCTTGACTCTACAATAAATTTAAAAAAAAATAGCCAGGTGTGGTAGCTTGTTCCTGTAGTTCCAGTTACTTGTAAGGCTGAGGTGGAAGTATCACTGGCACCCAGAAGGTTGATGCTGGAGTGGCTGTGAGTGTGCCACTGCACTCCAGCCTTGGTGACAGAGTGAGACTCCAACTCAAAAAAAGAAAAAAGATAATATTCTTGCATAGATTGTATTTATGCAAACGTCCATTTATTTAGATCATCATGAGGCTACAGAGAACCTACTATGAATCAATACTCTGATGACTATAGTGGACACTCCAAGTTCTTTCCAAGACAATGACTTCATGATTTTGAATAACTGAAAACGGATAGACCTGACATATGATTTTTCAACTTCCCAATGGTGTGAGAGCAATATGCATTCAATAGAAATGGTACTTCGAATTTTGATCTTTTCCCTGGCTAGCAACATGCGTCAGCAAACTCTCTCATGGTGCTGAGCAGGCAGTGAGCCACAGCTCCCAGTCTAATCATGAAGGTAAACAACCAACATTGTGTAGTATACTGTGTTGCCAGATGATTTTGCACAACTATAGTAACACAATTGTTCTGAAAATGTTAAGGTAGGCTAGGTTATGCCATGATGTTTGGTAGGTTAAGTGCATTAAACGCACTTTTGACTTTTGATATTTTCAACTTACAGTGGGTTTATTGGTCTGTAACACCACCATAAGTCTAGGAGTATCTGTATCTTAAGCTTTGACAGAGGGTCTCTAAGCTCCATGTAGGGGCTGCTTTTCTTAGAATTTACCACTGTTTCCCACTTCCAATAACTCAAACATTGGTTGCTGAAAAAATAAATACCTACTATACTATTCCATGTTCTGCTATAGACACCAATACCTCATGAATCACATCAAGTTGAAGGCTTTACTGTTTGAGCAGTGTAACTATTTTTTCCAACTCAGCTGCAAAGCCAGAGAGGCTGTCCATTGTTTCCAATTCAGGCTTTGCTGCTATTGTTGTGTCATATTTTATGTTGAAATGGCATTTTCTTTTCAATGTAAACATTTCTGGAGATGTTACACTAAGGAGATTTTAGTGTAACAAATGTACCAAAATAGCTATATCTAGCCTACTGGCTGAAATCCTTTTTAAAAATAATGTTAGAACAAAGAAACTCATTCTCTGTAATGGGGGAGTTAGCTAGGAAATCATATAAACAGTATTCACACTCTATGTTCCCGATGATGTATTCTCCCTGTTGCTATCAGCAATGTTTGCTGCCAAATCCACTAACTGCTGTAGTTTGACCCTGAGTGGATAAACAATATAATCTTCCATGTCACATCTCACCAGACTCTGGCAGTCAAGAAAAGCATGCCTGTTTCATAATTACTTCACAAAGGTATCTTGCTGTACCATAACAGCAAAGTACTCGAATTAACAGATGAATTTTTCCAAGCCTTCATAGCCAACAAAACAAAATAAAATAAAATCCCAGACACACTAGAGAAGAGCAAGGCACTGGGTAATCAGAAGGAGCAGCCAGAAGACAGCTACAAAATGTCTTAGTAGCAGCAGCATAGTACAGAACTGAGAAGACTGGGAAACATAGTCAGTAGAATGGAAGCATAAGAAATAACTGGAAAGATTTTCATTTCCAAAGAGAAGAGAGTATTGAAAAACAGTTAAAATGTTGCTGCATGTTTTTTTTTAAAGTAAGTAATATATATTTGAAATAATAAATTTTACAAAATTAAGTGCAAAACATTAAAATAAATATGCAAGATTGTGACCAGTTCATAGCTTTCCTTTCCATCTCACCCTCAAACAAAATACCATACAGCATACACACATATATAGTAAAATAATGGCAATTGTAATTCTTTTCTTTTTTAAAAATTTTTTATTGTAGAGAAGTGGGGTACATTTCAGGGTTAGGTATATAAACATTGATCATGCAGATACTCTTGTTGATGAGGTATGCCCTTCCCTCCCCTAGCAGTTTCCCTCAACTGCCAATCCAACCCACCACCCCTCCTGACAGTTTCCTACTACTGCCAATCTCTTTCTTATGGCATTGTAATTGTTCAAGGTCAGCTTATGAGAACATATGAAACTCTGTTCTATGTTTCTATGATAAATCACTGAGTATGATCGAGTCCAAATCCATCCAAGTTGCTGCAAAATCCATATATTTGTCCTTCTTTAAGGCTGCATAATATTCTATTTTTTTATCCAGTCCAGCTTCGATGGGCAACATGGTTGGTTACATGTTTTTACTATTGTGAATAGAGCTGCAACAAACATACGTGTACAGGTATCTTTTTGGTAGAATAATTTGTGTTCCTTTGAGTATATTCCCAATAGGGGAATTGCTGGGTCATATGAAAGGTCAATTTCTAGTTCTTTCAGAAATCACCACACTGTCTTCCAAAGAGGTTGTAGCCTGCATTCCCACCAGCAGTGTAGAAGCATTCCTTTTTCTCTGCATCCTCGCCAACACCTGTTGTTGTTTGTTTTATTAATGGTGGCCATTCTTACTGGGGTTAGGTGGTATCTGTGTGGTATTGATTTGCATTTCTCTGATGATGAGTGAGGCTGAGCACTTTTTCATGTGTCTGTGTGCTGCCTCTATGTCTTCTTTTGAGAAGTGTCTATTCATATCTTTTGCCCACTTTTTAAAGGGGCTGTTTCTTTTTCTCCTTTCTGTGCATTTGAGTTCCTTGTAGATCCTAGATGTTAGACCTTTGTCAGATATACAGTTGGCAAATATTTTTTTTTACATTCTGTGGGCAATCTCCCTGCTCTCTTGATGGTTTGTTTGCTTTGCAGAAGCTCGTTAATTTGATGAGGTCCCACTTGTCTATATTATTTCTTAAGGTATTGGACTTTAGAATTCTGAATAGGAATTGGTTCCCAGTTCCAATTTACAGACGAGTATCTGCTGTACTTTCTAAGATTCTTATAGTTTGAGGTTTTACATTTAGGTCTTTGATCCACTTAGAGCTAATTTTTGTGTATGGTGATAGGTAGGGGTCCTGTTTCAATCTTGTATGTGGTCAGCCAGGTTTTCCAGCACAACTTACTGAATAGGTCAGCCAGGTTTTCCAGCACAATTTACTCTCCCCAGTGGTTGTTGTTGGAAGCTTTGCCAAAGACGAATTGTTTGAGGAATTAAGGCTTTGCTTCCGGAATCTCTATCCTGTTCCATTGGTCTGTGTGCCTGATTTTGTACCAATACCGGCTGTTTTGATTACAGTAGGCTTAAAATAAAGTTTGAAGTCTGGAAGTGTGATACCTTCTGCTTTGTTCCTTTTGCTAAGGATTGTTTTGGCCATCTGTGGTCGTTTATGCTTCCATATAAATTTCTGTATTGTCATTTCCAGCTCTGAGAAGAATGATGTTGGTAACTTAATGGGTATTGCATTGAATCTGTAAATTGCCTTTGGTAGGATGGACATTTGAACAATGTTGATTCTTCCTATCCTTGAGCATGGAATATTTTTTCCATTTGTTTGTTTCTTCTTGGATTTTCTTGATCAGTGTTTTGTAGTTCTCATTGTAAAAGTGTTTTACTTCTCTGGTTAGGAAGATGCCGAGGTATTTCTTTCTTTCTTTCTTTCTTTCTTTCTTTCTTTCTTTCTTTCTTTCTTTCTTTCTTTCTTTCTTTTCGGTGGTCATTGTGAATGGGATTGTGCTTTTTATTTGGGTCTCTGCCTGCTTGTTATTGGTGTATAGGATACAACTGTTTTTGGCAACTGTTTTGTACCCCGAGACTTTACCAAGTGCAAGCAGGTTTTTGACAGATTCTCTTGGATTTTCATATCATCAACAGAGAGAGGGATGACTTGGCTTCCTCTTTTCCTATTTGGATACCCCTGATTTCCTTCTCTTGTCTAATTGCCCAGGCTTGGACTTCCAACACAATGTTGATCAAGAGGGGTGAGAGTGGGCAGCATTGTCTTGTTCCAGTTTTCAAGGGAAATATTTTCAGTTTCTGTCCATTTAGCAATATGTGAACTGTGGGTTTATCATAGGTGGCACTTATTATTTTGAAGTATGTTCCTTCTATACCTAAGTATTTGAGGGTTTTTATCAAGAAGGGATACTGGATTTTAACAAAAGCTTTTTCTGCATATAATGAGATAATCATGTGGTTCTTGTTTTTACATCCATTGATGTATTTAATTACATTTATGGTCTTGCAAATGTTGACCAACCCTGCATCCTGGGGATGAAACTGACTTGGCCATGATGTGTTTTGGGATCCAACTTGCTGGAATCTTTTTGAGGGTTTTTGCATCTATGTTCATCAGGGATATTGGCCTGTGGTTCTCTTTTTGGTTGGATCTTTACCCCATTTGGGTATCAGTGTGATGTTAGCTTCATAAAATGATTTGGTAGAATTCCATCCTTTGTAATTCTCATTTGTAAAGGTCTTTCACTTCTGTGGTTAGAAAGATGCTGAGATATTTCATTTTTTTGGTGGCTATTGTGAATGGGATTGTGCTTTTTATTTGGGAATCTTCCTGCTTGTTGTTGGTGTATAGGAATGAAACTGTCTTTTGCACATTTATTTTGTACCCTGAGACTTTGCCAAAGTCCTTTATCAATGCAAACCAATTTTTGACAGATTCTCTTGGATTTTTAAGTTATAGGATCATATCATCAGCAAATAGGGATAACTTGACTTCGTCTTTTCCTATTTTGGATACCCCTGATTCCCTTCACTTATCTAATTGCCTGTGCTAGGACATCCAACACAATATTGAACAAGATGAGTGAGAGTGGGTTGCCTTGTTTTGTTTCAGTTTTCAGGGGAAATGTTTCTAGTTTCTGTCCATTTAGCAATATATTAGCTGTGGTTTTGTTATAGATGGCACTTAATATTTTGAGGTATGTTTCTTCTATACCTAGGTGTTTAAAGGTTTTTATCAAGAAGGGTTGCTGGATTCTATCAAAAGCTTTTTGTGCATCTAATGATATAATCATGTGGTTCTTGTTTTTACATCTGTTGGTGTATTTAATGACATTTATGGTCTTGTAAATGTTGAACCAGCCTTGCATCCTGGAATAAGGCCTACTCGATCATGGTGGATGATTTTTGAGATGTGTTTTTGGATCCAATTTGCTAGAATCTTGTTGAGGATTTTTGCTTCTATGTTCATAAGGGATATTGGCCTGTAGTTCTCATTCTTTGTTGGATCATTACCTGGTTTGGGTATCAGTGTAATGTTAGCTTCATAAAATGATTTGGAGAGAATTCCATCTTTCTCAATTGCCTGGAATACTTTCAATAGGATTGGTATCAGCTCCTCCTTGTACGTTTTGTAGAATTCTGCTGGAAAGTCATCCAGGCCATGGCTTTTTTTGGTAAGTAGTTTTTGTATGACAGAGTCAATTCCCTGGATTGTTATTGGTCTATTTAATGTCTCAATTTCTTCTCATTTTAACATGGGGAGGTTGTGTGGTGTCAGAAAGTCCTCCATTTCATCTAGGTTATCAAGTTTGTTTTCATATAGGTGTACATAGTAATCTCTGATAATCCTTTGTATTTCTTCAGCGTCAGTTGTGATTTGATCTTTTGTATTTCTGATTGTGTTTATTTAGGACTTTTCTCTCTTTTTCTTGATCATTCTGGTTAGGAGCCCATCAATCTTGTTAATTCTTTCAAAGAACCAGCTTTTTGTTTTGTTGATGTTTTCTATGATATTTTTGTTTTCTATGTCCCGTATCTGGGTTCTTATTTTTGTGATTTGGATTCTTCTGCTAAAGTTGGGGTTTTGGTGGTCTTCTCTTTCCCACTCCCTTAGGTGATTTGTTAGGCTCTCCACTTGTGATGTTTCCGTTTCCTTGATGTGTGCTCATAGAGATATAAATTCACCTCTTAGAGCTGATTTCATGGCATCCCAGAAGTTTTGGTAAGATGTTTCTTCATTTTCATTTGTTTCCAGGAATCTTTCAATTTCTTCTTTGATTTCAGTGTTGACTCAGTTGTTGTTCAGCATCTTGCTGTTTAGTGTCCATGTCTTTGTGGGCTTTGGGGAAATCTTATTGGTGCTGATTTTTATTTTTATTCCACTGTGGTCTGAGAATGTGCATAGCAAGATTTCAACCTTATGTAATTTGTTTATGCTTGATTTATGGCCAAGGATGTGGTCGATCTTGGAGTATGTTCCATGTGGTGATGAGTAGAATGTGTATTCTGTGGTTGCTGGGTGGAACAATCTGTAGGTACCCACTAAGTTCATTTGGTCAAGTGTCAAGTTTAAGTTCTGGATCTCTTGTTGACTTTTTGCCTTGATGATCTATCTAGAGCTGTCAGTAGGGTATTCAAATCCCCTGCTATGATAGTGTTAGAATCAATATCTTTTAAAAATTTATTTAGTAGTTGATCTATAAATGCTGGTGCTCCTGTGTTGGGAGCATATATATTTAGGATGGATATTTCTTGTTGATGGATTGAACCTTTTATCATTATGTAGTGTCTTTTTGCATCTTTTAAAATTTTTGATACTTAAAGATTGTTTTGTCTGATATTGAGATTGCCACTCCTGCCTCTTTTGCGATCCATTTGCCTGGAAACTCATTTTCCATTGTTTAACTTTGATTCTGTGTGCGTCCCTTGTAGTGAGATGAGTCTCCTAGATGCAGCAAATAATGGGGTCATGGTTTCTTATCAAGTCTACCATTCTGTGTTTTTTCAGTGGTGCATTTAATCCATTCACATTCAGGGTAATTATTGAAATGTGATCGATTATCCCTGTCATGTTATTCTTATAAAGTTTTTTCTTTGTTTGTTTTCTTTTGGCTTTGGGGTTAATGTATAATGTGTGTTTTCAAGTTTCTTTATATATATATATATATCCTCATTTTGCAAGTAGGAAAACTTTACAATTGTTAGATTCTTATCACCTAATATAGCATGTAGTTTGCATTTAATAAATGTTATTATGCAATTGCATAAATAACTTGGTGAAGTTATGCCTGCAAAACATTGCTTATCATTTTTCTATTTTCATTAATTTAATAAGATCTTGCTACTGCCCACCTGTACATTTTAATAATGTTTTATTTTAAATGTTTTGAAATTATAAAACATATTCATGTTTTCTTAGTGTCCCAATTTCAAATACCTTCTTCATAACAGTAATAAGAAATATAAGACAGTTTAACATTGTCTATAAAGTTCAAGGGACATAAATACCATGTAAAATTTGTGTAGTAGACCAAATTGTCTTTCAAGTGTAAAAGAAATTGACTGATATCCACAAACATGAACTAATTCAAGAAAATAGTTTTTCTTGAATAATATTCTATACTATTAATTCAGCCAACTAAGAAGAGAATCAAAGAAAGAACAAGAGAAAACACTGTTGTAAAATAGCTGACATTATTAAACTTTAAATCTTTTAAAATTTAAAATGGAAATAACTGTGAGAATTTTGATTGTGAAGCTGAATCAAAATGTTAGAAGCATTGAGCATATAAACATAATGTAAATAATTAAAAATACAAGATCTTTGACAAAGCCAGCAAAAATAAACAATGGGGAAAGTACATCCTAGTTAATAAATGGAACTGGGAAAACTGACTAGACACATGCTGAAAAATAAAACTGGACTCCTACTTCTCACCATACACAATTAAAGACTTAAACACAAGGCCTGTAATTATAAAAATTCTAGAAGAAAGCCTAGGAAAAGCCCTTGAAACATTGGACTTGACAAATAAATTATGATGAAGACCCCAAGAGCAAATACTACAAAACCTAAGATAGACAAATGGGACTTAATTCATCTAAAAAACTTCTGCACAGCAAAGCAGAGTGAGCAGAAAACCTATAAATTGAGAGAAAATATTTGCAAATTATTCCTCAGACAAAGGACTAATAATCCAGACTCTATGAGAAACTCAAAATGAAACAAACATATGACCCCATCAAAAATTGGGCAAAAGATATGAGCAGACACTTCCCAAATGAAGACATTCAAGCAGCCAACAAACACATAAAAATGCTCAGCATCACATGTAGAGAAATGCAAATCAAAGCCACAATGAGATTGTCATGTTACAGCAGTCAGAATGACTATTATTAAAAAGTGAAAGAATAATAGAAGTTGGTGTGGAAGCAGATAAAAGTGAATGCTCATATACTCTTGGTAGGAATGTAAACTAGTTCAACCTTTATGGAAAACAGTGTAGAGATTTCTCAAAGAACTAAAAATAAAATTACCATTCCACACAGCCATTCCACTATGAGGTATCCACTCAAAGGAAAATAAATCATTATATTAAAAAAAACTTGCACTCGTATGTTCATTGCAGTACTATTCACAATAGCAGAATCATGGAACCAACCTTAGGGCTCATCAATGGTTGACTGGATAAAGAAAATGTGGCATGTATACCATGGGATACTATGCAGCTATAAAATAAGAACAAAATCATGTCCTTTGCAGTAGTGTGGATGAAGCTGGAGGGCATTATCCTAAGCAACTAACTCAGAAACAGAAAGCCAAACATCACATATTCTCACTTATATGTGGGACCTAGATGGTCATAAAAGTGGAAATACTAATAGACACTGGGAACATCAAAAAGGGGGAGGTGGAGAGGGAAGGCAAGGATTCAGAGGTTACCTATTGGTATGATGCTCACTATTTGGGGAACAGGAACACTAGAAGCCGAAGCCCTACCAGTATGCAACATGCCCATGTAACAAACACTTACTTGTACCCCCTGAATCTGAAATTTAAAAAAAAGTTTAAATATTATCCCTTACAGAGTGTCAACGGTATTAAATAAAGTTAAAGAAAATTGTCTTAATTTCTTAAAGGTTTTATGTATTATGTTTTTAATATTGAAAACTGTCTAGAGTGACTGTTTCTCCAGTTTCACTTCACTTTATTCTGTGAAATTCAAGTAAAATTAAATTCAAGCTTTTACTTCAAAAGTCAAAAATGATATAATATAGACTATTTTAATAAAATGATCTCAATCTATGAGGGGGGACTCCCAAAAAACCTGGAATTATCTTTTGGAGAGCGGCCCCTTGTAGTACAGTATTCTTCTGCTAGTAACCCATCAGCATCATTGTATCAATTAGCATTGTTGTGAGAGGCTGTGTTCAGTTTCCATGAAAACTGGTAAGTTCAAAAACTGGAGTAATGAGAAAAGCATCTCGATAGGTATATTGCATCAAACAGAGAACTTTGAAGGTGACTGAAGTTTAACCATATAAGAATAAATACACAATTTTGTATAGATAAATTTCATTTTTGGGGGGCCCTCTCATATCCATAAATCTCTCTATTTGCCCATATTTTTATCCCTGCTTTTATAAAGCTAGTTTTTAAGAGAGAAGAGACAAGTTCAGTCCCCAGTCCTGACATGGCTTATATTCATGAGTCCTCAGTAAATGATAGTGGTGGTAGTTGAGATGGAATGGTGGAGAAGGAAGAGATGGTTATGGAACTGGTGGTTGAGCTGACAGTGGTGATGGTAATGACAATATTTGACATCAAGGTATATGCATTAAGGACCACTAATTATTTATACTATGTAGAATAGTGTAGGGAGAATGTGGCGTATTATTTTTAACATACCAGAATTTAAAATCAGATTTGAATTCTGGCTCCTTCACTTAGTTGACTGTTAGCTAGGGATACCTCCAAATCTCTGGTTGACTATCTGTAAATTATTATCTACACCTTGGGATTGTCCTTAGAATTAAATGAGGTCATTTGTTTCCCTGACATATGTGAAGTGTTCAAGTCATGCTGATTGGTGTAGCTGTCATTTCTTCTGCTCTGTTGTTCCCTATTAAAATAAATCACATTTTTATTGTAAGTTGATACTCATAAGCTAGCAAGGGTATAAAAATTCAAACACATTCTGATTTCCTGAATACTAGCCTTATGACAATTGAAGGCAAAAGTTTAGTTTCAAATGAAACATAAGATTACATTTGGACCTGCTGATTTCCAGTCCAGTTGGTTCCATAAATTTACACTTTACATTCCCTTCTGCTTCAAATACATAGCAATGATATATACAAAGTTTGAGGAAGAAAACCCAGTGGACGTTGCAGTGCTTCAAAACAGAGGGAATATCTCCCTGGCTCTCAAATGTATGGGAATCAATGAGAATCAGCAAATGACACTGAAGCCACATGCCTCCTGAATGCGACCTTGGAAGCAGGCAGTGGCAACCTGGAGTGTAGCCTCCTGGGACCTGAATTTGCCCTACCAAGAGGAGAAACTAAAGCCAGTCTTATTACTTGAAAATAAAATGGATTTTCAACTAGGGATAATTTTACTACCCAGAGAACATTTGGCAATGTCTGGACACTTTTTGTTGCCATAACTGGGTGGGGGTGAGAGGTTGTAATTGGCATCTAGTGGGTGGAGTCTAAGGATGCTGCTAAGCATCCTGCAAAACACAGGACAGTCCACAAGAAAGCATTATCCAGCTCAAATTTTCAACATGACTAAGGTTCAAAAACCCTGAACTAGAGGACGCCATGGGCTCTCTCCCAAAGGGAGACTAATAAAGTTGGCCTGGGCCATTGCCCAAGGCTGCTTTCTTTTTTAAAAAATGTATTTATTTTTGTTAATTGACAAGTAAAAAATTGTATATATATATGTAAATGTACAGCACAATATTTTGATATATGCATACATTGTGGAATAGCTAAATCAAGCTATTTAGCATATGCATTACTTTATATACTTATTTTTTCTGTGGTGAGAACAAAATCTCTCATAACAATTTTCAAATATATAACATATGTTATGAAATGTACTCGCCATTATGTATAATAGAACTTTCAGAATTATTTCTTCTAACTGAAATTGTGTGTTCTTTAAACAATATGTCCTCAATTTCCTTACCCTTCAGCCCCTAGTAATCATTTTACTCTCTATATCTATGAGTTTGACTTTAGGCAACCGCACACATAAGTGAGAGCATGTGTATTTGTCTTTCTGTGCCTGGTTCATTTCACTTAACATAATGTTCCCTCAGATTTATTGATGTTTTGCAAATGGCAAGATTTCCCACTTTTGTAAGGTTGAATAGTATGCTAATGTGGGTATATACCATATTTTCTTTATTCATCCACTAATGGACACTTAGGTTGATTTCATATTTTGGCTATTGTGAATAATGATGAAATGAACATAGAAGTGCAGAAATCTCTTTGACAAACTGATTTCAGTTCCTCTGGGTATATACCCAGAAGTGGCCTTGCTGGATCATATAGTAGTTCTATTTTCAGTTTCTTTGAAGTCCTTCATAATATTTTCCAAAATGACAATTCTAATTTACTTTTCTCCCGACAATGTACAAGGGTTCCTTTTCTTCACATCCTCATCAACATTTGTCATCTTTGGGATTCTATTTTCTCCTTCTTCTTCTCCTTTGATTGGGTATCATGTTTTGCCACCCAAGCTGGAGTGCAGTGGTATATTCATGACTCACTGTTGCCTTGACCTTCTGGGCCCAAATGATTCTCTCACCTCAGCCTCACAAGTAGATGAGTCTAGGGCTATGCCACCACTTCCAGCTGAGTTTATTCTTCCTTTTTTTGTAGAAATTAGTATCTTTCATCTTTTTGATACTTTAAAAAAATTTTGTAGAGTTTGGTATCTTTCATCCTTTTGATCATAGCCATTCTATTAGTTGTGAGATGATATCTTATTGCAGTTTTAATTTGTATTTCCCTGATGATTAGTGATGCTTGAATTTTTTTCCCAAATACCTGTTGTCCATTTGTATGTCTTCTTTTAAAATTTGTTTATTCAGGTCCTTTGCCCATTTAAAAAATACAGTTATTTGTAGAATGACTTGAGTTTCTCCGGGTATATTCCCAACAGGGGAATTGCTGGGTCATATGGAAGGTCAATTTCTAGTTCCTTCAGAAATCGCCACACTGTCTTCCAAAGAGGCTGTACTAATCTGTATTCCCACCAGCAGTGTACAAGTGTTCCTTTTTCTCCACATCCTCGCCAGCATCTGTTGTTTGTTTTATTGATCATGGCCATTCTTACAGGGGTTAGGTGGTATCTCAATGTGGTTTTGATTTGCATTTCTCTAATGATGAGTGAGGCTGAGCACTTTTTCATGTGTCTGTCGGCTGCCTACATGTGTTCTTTTGAGAAGTGTCTATTCATGACTTTTGCCCACTTTTTAAAGGGACTGTTTGTTTTTTTCCTTCCAGCATGTTTGAGTTCCTTGTAAATCCTAGATTTTTCAAGTTTCTTGTTGCGCTGTATTCTCTGTTGGTTCTGTGCTCTGTTGTTCTCTTGGGAAGTGGGTGGTCATTCTTTTTTTTTTTTCTTCTTTTGTGCTTAATACTTTTTAAAGTGTCTCCTGTAGAGCTGGTCTGGAAGCTGCATAATTTCTTAGGGATTGGATGTCGGGGAATGATTTTAATTCTCCATCAGTGATGAAGCTGAGCTTGACTGGGTAGGAAATTCTTGGTTGAAATTGTTTCTTTGAGGACTTTGAATACAGGGCTCCCATTCCTTCTTGCTTGTAGTGCTTGTGCCAATAGGTCTGCTTCTATTCTGATTGGTTTTCCTCAGTAGGTAGTCTGACCTTTCTCTCTTGCTGCCTTTAGGATTTTTTATTTTGTGTCTACTTTGTGTAGGCAAATTACTATGTGTCTAGGGGTTGGTCTTCTCATTTGATTTCTTGTGGGGGTTCTCTGTATCTCTTGTGCTTGGCTGGTCACATCTCTGGTGAGATGGGGAAAGTTTTCTTGGATTACCTCCTGGTATACTTGTTCCAAGTTGTTCTCATTTTCCCTTTCTTCTTCCAGGATACTAATCAGGCATAGGTTTGGCCTCTTGATATAATCGCACATCTTTTGTAGGCTTTGTTCTTTCTTTCTGAGTTTTCTTTCTATGTTTTTTACAGATCGGGTTAATTTCATGTCCTGGTCTTTAAGTTTTGAGATTCTTTCTTCAGCTAGATAAATTCTGCTTTCTATGCTTGTCATCTTGCTATTTATTTCCTGGATGAAATTTTTTATTGCCAGAATCTCTGTTACAAGATCTTTCAGTGTCGCATCTTGTTTTTCTTGAGTCTTATTCATTCTTTCCAACTATTCCCTGATCCTTGTCATATTCTGAGACCAGTCATTGGTGACATCCATTGTTTGGGCACCAAGGTCTGATTTCTCAGGAGTTTTGTCTTTGGTAGACTTGGAATTGCCTGAGGTCTTCCTTTGGCTTTTCCTCATTTGTGACAGATCTCTTGTATTTTTTTTCTTTAGTTCTGTTATTCAGTGTCAGTGGGAGAGGCTTTCCCTTCTGATGTTTGCTTAGTCCTGTTTCTTCCCTGATTCAGGCTCTGGATTTGTTCTATTTTGAAATAGGAAGGTGAATGTGATGCTTTGCTGTCTCTTGTAGTTTTTGAAATCTGAGTAAACTGGGGAATGGGGTGCTAGGAGTCAGATGCTACATGGAAATTAAAATGTTCACTTATTGTGGTATGTGTTCCCTGCGATCCACTCCCCACCAGCACTCTATATGATGATGCAAAGCAGAAACCAATCCACACTACAAAACAATCTGCAATAACAACAAAGTGAAATGAAACAAACCACAAAAAAAACCCTAGAAAACTAAACACACACACACATGCCTAGTACAAAGTGAATAGAGAACAAAGACAAAAAGACCTAAGTGGGGAGAATAAGAAAAAAGAAAAGAAAAGGGGGGATTCTGCTGGAACCCTCACACATATATTGACACACCTCTTAAACTATAAAAAAATGAATATTAAAAAAACCCCAGAAGAACAAAAGATGAAAAACCAACAACAAAATCAAAAGATGAACACTCAATCATTCACATACACACATAAACAGAGAATGACAAATAAAAGAAGAAAGAAACAGAAAAATAAAAGACAAAAAATTGGGGGAGGGATGCAGATCAAAGCCTCACATACACATTCATGCTCAAAGGAAAAATATTTTAAAAATAGATGAACTAACAAACAGAAAATTTTTAAAATTAAAAAATAATTGAAAATGCAAAACACAAAACAGAAAAAAAACAAGCAAAAAACCTATCCTCTTGTGGCAGGCTCTGTAATTGTTCCTCTAATCAGATTTCTCCTGTAGAGTCACCTCTTTCACGCTCTCCTCAGGTAATGAAGCAAGGAAGGAGGAGGGGCAATGGAGCTGGGTGAGGCTGCAGTCCTCCCTTCCCACTCTTTTATGGTCAGGGAGATCTCTGGTGGGGATATACAGGATAGTCTCTTCCCCAGGTATGTACTTTCATGAGGTTGCCCCAGTTAGGTCTATCCTGGAATGGGGTTCTCCTATTGCGACTGATGTCCAGACTCCATCTGGGTTTGTCCCTCTCAGTTGTGGCCCAGCTGTGTGGGTCTGACATTCAGAGAATGACTGGGGAGGAGGGGGTTTGGTTCATTCCCAGCCTCACCACTGATCTCTTTGGAGTTCTTCCTCATCCTTTTCTGACCACACCTCTTATCCCATGACTGGATCAAGGTGGGTGTGGGGCACCTGGAACTGAGTACTCATCAGGTCTCTCTGAAGTTTGTGCTCTCAGGATATTCCCTTTGGGCCACAATCAAGCCCTGAGTAGTTGATCTGCCATTTGTAGAGATCAGATCTTGGACTCTGTCTGCAGCCCCTTCCAGCTCCCCACCAGGTGCTGAAGTGATAAGGTAAAGCCCGGAGCAATCTCCTACTTCAATGGTGAGGGAGCACCTGGGGCAATAGTTTGTCCTTGCCACTTAGGCAACAAGTTGGAGTCTGCGGGGAGCTGGGTGGGGCAATGCAAATCTCTGCCTGGAAAATGGCTTTGGTGGGTGGCACCTCACCAGGCATGAACTCCTTTCAGGATTCCCCAATGCTCTTTCTCCAATAATCTGATCCTGTGCTCCAGCAAATATGGTATGACAGGCGATGGTGTGTGCCCGGTGCCAGGCTCTGGGAATCAGCTGAATTCAGCAGACTTTCTCTGGCATGTTCTCGCAGCCAGTAGATGTTTCTACACATGATCTTGCAAACTGTACTCAGGGTGGTGGTGACTTGCATTGCCCTCAAAGTGGGGACCCAGGTGCATGCAAATGTGTCCCCTCAGATGGACCTCCGTGCTCCCACCAGCCCCCACCTACTCATGCAGAGAATCTTTATTGACACTTGCCTCCTCCCTCCTGTTTGTTTACTGTTTACTCAAGGAAGAAAAATTATGTCAAGTCATTCCACCCCACCATCCCCTAAAACAGAATGATAGCACCATTCAGACATTCATACAAGGGTTGGATTAAGGGGCATGTTAAGACATTTCATATTGCTTTATATTTTAAAATTTTGCTTTGTTGACTTATCAAAATACTTTTAAACTGATAACCTTTTCACACTGTTGCCTCTTTTAGAAATGGTGAAATTACAGATACAGATGAATAGATATTAATGTATAACCAGTTTTAAAAATGTGTTAGAACAGACTTACAAATTGTCATTCAACCATGGCATGGAACAACTTATTCCAATCAAGTAGAAAAGAATTACAGTGACTTCTGGCAAGATGGCGATAAGGCAGTTTGGTCTGTGAGATCTTCTGCAAAAGAGAACACACATAAAGAATCTCACTCTCCCCCAGGGGCTGCGGATCCCATTGTTGCCAGTCTGCTCTTCAAATGTCACCTCAGCTGCCCCAGTCACTGTCTCAGCAGCAGCAGCTGCTGATACTGCCGCCACCACAGCCCAGCCGCCACAATCCCAACCCTGCCTAAGGCGATTCACAGCTCCAGAACCATGAAACCGCACCCAGGCACTGCACTACTGAGACTGCTGCCACTGCTGCCACTGACACACCCCACCCCACACCCAGGGCCAGGCTTGTGGAGCTCCTCCCATGCACCATGGAGCCACAGCTACCACGGCTGCTACTGTTACCTGCTCCCTCCTGCCCTGGGTGGCCTCTGACTTCCACCCAGCTCAGCCTACATTACCTGGCAGTCTCCAGGTGCAGCAGAAAAAGAGATCAGCTTTCACCAGCTTGGCCCACCTCCCAGCTTGTTATAAAAGACAACAACATCAAAATGGGAAGAACAGAAGCTCCTCCCCCATGCTAAATAGTTACAGGCCAGATAGGAGTGGCACACTTGGCAGGAAGTCCAGATCTGAATCACCTTCCAGAGCAGGCCAGGAGCAACTGATCCTAACTGTGAACAAATCTGCCAGCCTGCAAAGAGAGGTGGAAATCAGAGCTGAAAGGACATTGGATTTAATGGAAAAGTCTCAGAGTGTACTTGACTCCCAATTTTAATTTCTTTTTTATTTTTTGTCTGTTTGTCTTAGCCATCTTGTTTTCCCTCTCTTCTCACTGTTATCAGTAACGTTTTCATAGTTGCTTTGGTTCTGTTAGTTTACTGACTTTATTCTATTTTATTTTATTTTTTTCTTTTTAGACCCCATCTCTGTATAGCAGAATAGCACAGCAATAAGGAGGTTGTTTAGCTTGTATGTTTGCATAAATGTATGTTTTAGTTTCTTCATATGGTTGGTGTTTGTTTGTTGTTGTTGTTGCTTTTCTTTTTACTGGTATCGATCTCTGTGTCTCTTTTCATTTGTTAGTCGGTACATTTGTCTGTTTTCCCTCTTACTCTTCTCTCTCTCCACCTCCCTCTTCCCCCCACTCCCTGCTCCATTCTCTTTCCCCCTTTTTTAACCTCATTTTGCTTTCAGGGAGTAAACCTATAACCCCACTGCATGGACAGATTGCAAGACAGTGGGAAGTGGGCTCCAGATTATCCATACACATGTCGGTGGATACTAGGATCTGCAGATAGATTTTGAATCACAGATACCCCCTCAATTGAATCTCAAAACTGCAAAAAGGATGGCCCCCAACCTACAGTCCAGTTCCGGAATTGAACAAAACCAGAGGATATACATATGTAAGAATAAGAGATTGAACAACAGAAGTAAAAGCAACCCCTACAACCCTGAACAACAGAATTAAAGAAGATAGGAGGGGAGGGGGAAAGGAAAAAGTGGGGAGGAAAACCTACACAAATGAAGAAAAACCAAAAGAAGAATATAGGTCTCACACAGAACCCAGGGAGGTTGGACACTGAGAACACAGACATCATAGCGCAAACAATGAAGAGCCCTCAGAATGACTGATCACAAACGAAAAACCTTGACATCAAGGCATTAATAGAGAGAATAAAAAGAATTAAGGAGAGACAAGAGGAAAATAGGAAGGAGCAGATAACTGAAATAATAGCAGTAAAGACTGAAATAAATAACAAGCTAATAAATATGGAAAGCAGAATTAGCAAAGCAGAAGAAAGAATCTCAGAGCTTGAAGACCAAAAGACACAACTAACCCATACTGTCAAAAACATAGACGAGAAGCTTAAAAAGACAGAACAAAACCTTCAAGAGATGAATGATTACTTCAAGAGACTGAACCTGAGTAATTGGACTTCCTGAGGCAGAAAGAGAGACAGAGACCACCCTGGAACAAACATTCCATGAAATTATTCAAGAACACTTCCCTCATCTTATCAGTGATGTGAAAATTCAAACACAAGAGATTCAGAGAACCCCTGCAATACAACAAATGAGAAGATCAACTCCCAGACACATAATAATTTGCCTAAACAAACTTGGTATAAAAGAAAAAGTTCTAAAGGCAGCAAGAGAAAAAGGTCAGACTACCTACAAGGGAAGATCAATTAGAATAGCAGCAGATTTATATACAGAAACTCTTCAAGCTTGGAGAGCTTGGAGCCCAATCTTCAAAGTTCTCAAAGATAAACAATTTCAACCAAGAATAACCTACCCAGCCAAGCTAAGCTTCATCAGTGAGGGAGAATTAAATTGTTTCCCAGACTTCCAATCCCTAAGAATTTATGCTGCCTCCAGACCATCTCTACAAGAAACACTTAAGAAAGTATTAAACACAGAAGAAAAGGAGAAAAGAACAGCAATGTTCTTCACAAGAGTACAGGGAAAAGATGGAAAACACACATGAATCATCCCAAAAACCAAATGAAAGACAACAAATAAACAGGAACAACAACAACTCTATAAGAACCTCATGACGGGGATAAACTCCCACATTTTGATAATTAGCCTGAATGTGAATGGACTAAATGCACCACTGAAAAGACACAGAATGATGGACTGAATAAGAAACCATGATTCCATTATTAGCTGCACCCAGGAGACTCATCTCACTACAAAGGACGCACACAGACTCAAAGATAAAGGATGGAAAATGAGTTTCCAGCCAAATGGATCACAAAAGAGGCAGGAGTGGCAATCTTAATATCAGTCAAATCAACCTTTAAGTATCAAAAATTTAAAAAGATGCAAAAGGACACTACACAATGATAAAAGATTCAATCCATCAACAAGAAATATCCATCCTAAACATATATGCACCGAACACAGGAGCACCAGCATTTATAAAGCAACCACTAAATACACTAAAAAAAGATATTGACCCTAACACTATTATAGCAGGGAACTTGAACACCCCACTGACAGCCCTAGATAGATCATCAAGGCAAAAAGTCAACAAGAGATCCAGGACCTAATCTTGACATTTGACCAAATGGACTTAGTAGGTACCTACAGATTGTTCCACCCAGCAACCACAGAATACACATTCTACTCATCACCACATGGAACATACTCCAAGATCGACCACATCCTTGGCCATAAATCAAGCATAAACAAATTACATAAGGTTGAAATCTTGCCATGCACATTCTCAGACCACAGTGGAATAAAAATAAAAATCAGCACCAACAAGATTTCCCCAAAGCCCACAAAGACATGGACACTAAACAGCATGATGCTGAACAACAACTGGGTCAACATTGAAATCAAAGAAGAAATTGAAAAATTCCTGGAAACAAATGAAAATGAAAAAACATTTTACCAAAACCTCTGGGATGCCATGAAATCAGTTCTAAGAGGGGAATTTATATCTCTATGAGCACACATCAAGAAAATGGAAATATCACAAGTGGAGAGCCTAACAAATCACCTAAGGGAGTGGGAAAGAGAAGACCACCAAAACCCCAACTTTAGCAGAAGAATCCAAATCACAAAAATAAGAACCCAAATATGGGACATAGAAGACAAAAATATCATAGAAAACATCAACAAAACAAAAAGCTGGTTCTTTGAAAGAATTAACAAGATTGATGGGCCCCTAACCAGAATGATCAAGAAAAAGAGAGAAAAAGCCTAAATAAACAACAATCAGAAATACAAAAGATCAAATCACAACTGACGCTGAAGAAATACAAAGGATTATCAGAGATTACTATGTACACCTATATGGAAACAAACTTGATAACCTCATCAACAAGGGTACCTGCATAATCAATGTTTATATACCTAAGCCTGAATTGTGCCCCACATCTTTATAATGAAAATTTTTTAAAAAAAGTAAAGTTAGTGGTGAAAAGGTTATAAAATTGCACATAGCATGAAGATCAGCTGTTTGTGCTCTTCATTTATGGAAATTGTGGGATTCACTGATGAGTTTTAAAGTGCTTGTGAATGAAATTTTTACAATGGGCCTTGATTTAGAACATCAAAGAAAATAGGAATACACACTTACAAATGGGTAAAATATTTGAACAAATAATTCCCTAAAATACAAATATCTAGTAAGTATCTGAAAAATATTCAGCCTCATCAGAAGTCAGACATGAAAATTGAGCTAAAAATGTGATATTGTTTTTTAACTTAATAAAAATAGAAAAAAATAAAGATCACTCCTAGTATTGGTGATGGTATTGATATATGGATACTCTAATACACTGCTGATGTGTATGCTTTCTGGAGAGCAAGATGAAGGTGAATACACCAATATGCTAACTGTGGTTACTCTGAGTGGTAGAACTATACGTGATTTTTCTTTTCTTCTTTATATTTTCTGTAACCCCTAAATATTTTATAATGAGCATATTTTATAATTTGGCAAAAATGATATTAACAAAAATATTTAAAAGGTGAAGTCACTAAACAAGAAATAGCTCCTAAATTTAAGAATACATTGCATTATTTCTCCAGAGGTTTTTGGGACTAAAAATGTTGGGTATTTAACTTATATTGCCCTGTATTGTCTTATGTATTAATAATTGCAAATGGCTTGAGGGTATCAATGGTGTCTGTGTATCATTCATATACTTGGACCAATGTCCAGTCCAAATGTAACCAATTTCCTACCAGTTCCCATCTCTGGACCTGTCAATATAGTCAGTGGCACTATCATTATCTTTGACAGTCTTTCTTAAAATGTTGGAGTTCCAATGTATATTTTCTTTCTTTACCTCCAATATCTAATCACCAAGCCTTTTAGATTCTTTGCAGTGGTTTATTATCTTTTTCATTCCCACAGTAACTATCTTATTCAGATTCCCAGTACTCTACTTCTGGACTACTGTAATTGCTTCCTAATTGGTCTTTCTACCTATAAATCTATAGTGTATAACACTCCTATGCCAGTATCTTCCTAAAACAACATTTTACATGGGATACTTCCCTGCTCAAAAAGCCTTCAAGGAATTCCCTCGAACGAGGGAATAAAGTAAAAACTCCACATTCTGGCATTTATATATGGAATCTGGCCCCAACCTATATTTCTTTATCACTCTCTCTCCTCTAATAATAATAACAAAAAGAGTACTTATTTAGTACTTACTATGGGCCTGGTATATTTAATTTCCCCCCAAATCTTATGCAATATGTGGTAGGTACCATCATTATCTCATTTAAGTGGTAAATAAGCTGAAGATCACACAGTGAGAATGTGGTAGGACTTTTCACTCTTAAGAGATGTTTCTGTTTCCAGTCCCCTGAGCATAACTAATGCATTTCTGTTGTGGCATTTTTGCTTATTCCATATCTTCCATTCAAAATGACCACTCCTTTACTCTAACACACTTCTGTCAGTCTAAGGTAAAGCTTTCTGTGACAATTGTAGTACAGACTAATTTTTTTTTTCTTTATAGTTCATTATCATTCACAGTCCCATTGCACTTGTCCTTATCACTCATTTGGCACTTAGTATAGACTACCCTATGTTACTATTTATTTACATATCTATTTTTATTCATTTCATCACCTTAAGTAGATCAAAAACTCCTTGAAGGCCAAGGCCAGAACCCTCCTCCTTTTCCTCTTCCTCCTCCTCCTCCTCCTCTCCCCTCCTTCTTCCTTCCTCCTCCTCCTCCTCCTCCTTTTCTTCTTCTTCTTCTTCTTCTTCTTCTTCTTCTTCTTCTTCTTCTTCTTCTTCTTCTTCTTCTTCTTCATTTTCTTCTTCAGAAAGCAGGATTTATTGAGAGGACAGGAAAGCTTCCACAGTGGGGGAGATCCCAAGGGGGTGGTTCCTAGAACCCATCTTCTACTTTGATTTACCCAGCATCTAACACAGTGCCTGAGAATAGTATATCCTTAATAAATGCTCATTCGTTGATAATAATCGTTAATTTATTCAGCAAATATTTACTAAATATTACATGGGAATAGTAAATGATGATACATAGATAACTAAAGCATTGTTTCCCACACCTCAGGGTCTCACAGTCTTGGGGTGAGGGAGAAAGACTTGGAAATGAAATATTACATGTCTCAAGAGAGGCAATTCGTGCTACAGGCATGTGGTGTTACAGTAGTAGAGAAGGGGAAGTTCTCATCTTTGATTAGAGGGAATCTGGGAAGCTTTCATCTAATTGTTACATTTGAGTTTGTTCTTGAAATAGAAGTTCATCAGGTACACAAGAGATTTCCAGTAAGGAGAAATAGCATATGCAAAGGTATGGGGGCCAAAACAATTGTACATTCTTGAATTTCAAGTAAAGTGGTAAAGTGATAAATTAGAAGTCAGATCAAAGGACAGAGGGGGAGAAACAGTGGTGAATTCAAACTACTCTTTCCCCATAAGTGCTATAAGGAAGGTGAGATGTTATATGGTAAGTATAAAGAAGGTAGAGGGTTGATGGGGAAACTTTTTTGGTAACCTTGGAATACGGGATACACTAGGAGTTTGGACCCTAAACAGATGGGAGAGAATAATGTACAGGGCACAGACAAAGGGATTATTTATAAAGGAACAGAAATAAGGAAAGGGAGACAGAAAACAGAGAAAACGTGTATGGATGCTTTAATCTGTTTTGTACTGATACAACAAAATAACTGAGATTAACATGTTTCTCAGTTATAAGTGGGAGCTAAACTAAGGAACTGCAAAAGTATAGAGAATGTCGTAATGGATATTGAAGACTCAGAAAGTGGAGGAGGGGCAGGGATGAAAAATCACCTATTGGATAAAACGGGCACAAGTGTGTGTCTGTGAGAGAGGATACACATAAATCCTAGACTTCTTTGTCACTATACAATGCATCCAAGTAACTAAAAGTCATTTGTACCCCTTAAAGTCATTGAAATAAAAAAAGAAAGAAAAGAGATTTGTTTGGTTCACAATTCTGGTGGCTAACAAAAGAAAAAAGAAAAAAAGTACAAGAGACAGCACCAGCATCTGGCTGGCTTCTGGTGAGGACTTTTGTGTTGTGTCATATCACAGAAGAAGGTTAAAAAGGGAGCAGCCACTTTGAAAAGGGCAAAATGAGTTTCCTTGCTTTATAACAACTTTCTCTCACAAAAACGAATCCATTCCTTTGATAACTAGTTCAGTCTCTTGAAAGTGAGAGCTCAATATCTAAAGAACAGCATCAAGTCACCAACAAGGGCAGAGCCCCCATGATCCAAACACTTCCCATGAGGTCCTATCTTTTAAATTTCCACCTCCCAACATCGTTGCCCTGGGAATTAAGTTTCCAACATGAGTTTTGGCAGAGACACTCAAACCATAGCAATAGATATTGATAAGTTTATAGGTATGGAAAGATATGTTTAAAGATTCCAGTGTGATGGTTTGTGGAGTAGGAGGTGAGATCGTTTGCTGAGGCTGAGGCTGTGGGAGTTCCTAAACGACTTGAGGGGAGAGGTAACTAGAAGAATAAATCTTGTGAAATAATAGTATATGGTGATGATGGATGGTGCAGTCGGGCTGATTGATGGAGGAAGAAAAGACAAAAGGGCTCTGGTACTTTAATTTATAAAATGATTGGTAGTTAAAAGACCAAATATCAATAAATTGGAATATGAGTGTAGCAGAAAAAAAGAGGAAAATAAAACTGAAAGGATTAGAGGATATTGTAGTCAGAAAGTGGGATAATAAAATTTAAACTTTCAAGAGTCAAACATTCCCAGGCAAAGATGAGTCTATGGTTTGATCAGCAGATGTGGAGACAATAAAGAGAGTTGAGAAATACGATATAGGGAAATCTAAGTAGATACCAGATAACTATCAGACCTACCATTAAAATAAATCTCAAATCAGACCATTTCCCATCAGTTTTATTGCAGTCACTTAGTCTTAGCCTATATCAACTTTTATACTAGCCTCCTAATTGATCTCTCAGATTCTACTCATGCCCACCCACCTTCCACCACAGGCAGTTCCTCCTCCTCGCACATTGACCAGAGTATGTGTTAGATCAGATAATGCTTCCTCCCTCCTTTGTTTAAAATCATTCCATTCTGTTGGCTTTCTTAAAGTCTTTATATGATCTTACCCTAACCTTTTGAGCCATATTACCCATCATTCTCCCTCATCATTTTGCTTCAGCTACACTGAGCTCCTTGCTGTTCCAAGAACACACCAAGTGTACCTTAGGCTTAGGACCTTTGGACTTATTGTTCCCACTGCCTATAATGCAACCCTACTATAACCTCTGCAGATCTCTGCATGACTCCTCCCCTTGCTTCATTCACATCTATATTAAACTTTCTCCTCAGAAGAGCCTTTCCTTAACTATTCTACCTTAAAATATAAGCTTCTGTCTTTCTGTACTCTAATATCCTGCATTATTTTTCTTATAACATGTTCATTGAAATATTTTATAATTATTTGTTTATTTTGCTTATTCTCCCTGCTCTACCCTCCACCTGGAGTTTATGCTCCATGGAGAGTAATGCCTTTGCCTGTCTTGTGCTCTGTTTTATCTCTTAGCACCTGGAAAGATTTCTGGCACAAAGTAGGACTCAAGACAAGTACTAGAATATTTGTTCAAGGCAAAACTCTACACAAAGTGCTGGAGTTACAAAGACCAATAATGTGTGGTCCTTGCTATAAGCAGCAGCACTGACAGACTAAGGATCCAAGAGAAGCACAGAGCCATGTACACAGCTTTTTGCCCCTTTTTTTCTTACTCTGACAATCTGTGTAAAGTCTGGGATTCTGGTTTCTCAAAGATAACCCTAAACAGATCTTTAAAAATATGTAAAATTCAGGGCCATGGATTGGGCAGTTGCCTTGCCATTCAATAATACCAACAGGCAAAGAAAACATAGATGGGAAATCAGACGATGAGTATTTCAAAATATTAGAAAACAATATCAAGAAGTGCCTATGAGTTTCTACTTTATTTAAATATCACCGTTCCTCAAAGAGTTAAAGCTATAAAAATGTTCTTCAAATTTACACAAAATAACCCTTTTACAAGATTTCTTTAATCATTCCAGTAGAATGATTTAACCTTTCAAAGATCTTTGCTCTAAGGAGTATATCCACATTCTTAGTGTTCTTTAACTACACTCATTTTCCAAGCAAAAAGAAAAAGCCCTAGAGTTAATTACACATGTTTGCAGTCATCAAAAATAGTTTTCTATTTTCATTAACATTTTTTTCTCTCAGATTTTGCTTAAGACTTCTGAACCTTTTTATTTAAGATAGCAACTAAAGTCTAAGCCATAGCTTTTTAGTTATAATGGTCAAACAAATGGGTTAGGGGTATCTGGTGTTATGCTACAATTTCTTAAGCTGTTATTCTTAATACCCACCCCTTACTACTGTCTCCCCAAGGAAAAAATTCCCCAGATGTAGAAATGCTGTGACACCCTTCTTAACCTTGATTTCTTCAAATGCATGTTATCCTCAGGTATCTATTGCTAAATCTCAAGAGGCATCATATCTTCATTTGAACACACTAAAGTAATTTATGATGAACTTGTAAAAAAGTTTTGCTATGTGTCCTAGTGATATCTTTGTGTATATTCGTACTCATCTGCACTATGACGTGAGTGAGAAAGAATGGAGGCCAGGCTAAAGGAGCAAATTTACTTCTTATAGGAAACTAGTTAGTTAAGTAGCAACTGAAGCCACTGTTAAGCAGAACTCTGAAGCAATGGTTAAAATAAAGCATGCTCCATCTAATTGGTGCAAATCCCAACCCCTTGCTCAAGCCATGCTTCTTTTTTTAGTGCCATGATCTCATATGCTTGCTAAATGAGTGACAGACTTTATTGTTCTAATTTCCTGGGTTAGCTTAGTGTGAATCTGGATACCTGCAATAGGACAATAGGTGTGAACACTTACTTTCTAATTGTTTTTCCCCTAACAAAAAACAGTAAAACCAGAATGACAAGTAACAAAAACAAAACAAACACCAAATGTACCACTTACTTCCTTTCTCATCTTAAAAACATGAAATGTGACTATTAAATGAATTGTGTAAATTAAATCTATGCAATAAAATTCTAGTTATAAGGTGTTTATCTAAAGGAAGAAGAATCATGTTTTTTTTTCATTAATCCTACTTATCCAGCTCCTTCAGGAAACTCTGCATTATTCCCACCTTGTCCTTAACTAAATCTTCATTTTTTTTTTACCTCCTATGGGTATTTTGGCAGTATGTTAATTTATATTAATTTATGATACTCTGTACAAACTTTTCCACTTGTAGACAGTCTTAAGTTTGTTCTGCAGATATATGTTGTATAAGTCCTATTATAGGTTTTCAGAAGGACATTCAACAATACCAACAAAAATAATGCCATTATATAATTATCATGTTAATAATAATTTATTGTTATTATATTTTTAGTATGTATCTCATGATTCTTAATCTAGAGTTTATCACAAAATAGTTGCTTAACACATCTTCTGGCCTCATCTCTGGTCCCCTTGACCTCATATATCCAACTGCCAACTTGAAAGCTCTGCTTGGAAGGAACTCATAATTAACATGTCCCAAACAGAATTGATTCTCCCCAATCTCAAACCAGTTTCTCTCCCAGTACCTATGATCTCAATAAATGTCACTACCATTCAATAAACTACTAGGGCTAAAAATCAAGGAGTTTTTTTTTTGTCCTTCTCTGTTCTTCACATTCTTAATCCAATCCATCTACAAGTCATATCAGTTTTACCCTTAAAGTTTATTTGAAATCACAGCATTTATCATCTCCACTACCGTATCCCTAGTCCAAGCCACTATCAACTCTTGTCTAGACTTGCCTACTCACTTTCAGTGGTCCTCAACTTGTCTCCTAGCTTCTAGTCTTGACCCCCTACATTTTATCTACCACTAAATTGACCTTTTAGAAACACACACCATATCATACCACTTTCTTTCAAATACTCCAATGAATTCCCATTGTGCTGAGTACAAAATTTAAACTCATTTACTATGTTCTAGAAAGCCTTACATTATTTAGACTCTCTATTTCTATTTCCTATCACTCTCCTCTCCACTCACTGTTATACAGTGACAATGGCATTGTTACTGTTCCAAAAACATAACTTATTCTCTGACTCATTTCTTCACACTCATTTTCTTTTAGGTCCTTTCCTCTCACACCTTTGCATGACTTGCTCTCTTCCTTCTTTCAGATTTCTTCTCAATGATTACCTCTTAAGAAAGGCTTTCCTTGACCACCTTTTTTGTTTCTTTGTTTTACTTTTAATCATAGAAAATTTCAAACAGTACAATATTGTGATGAACCTAAATGTATTTAGCACCCACCCTCAACAGTTATCAACTCATGGCCAATTTTGTTTCTTCTATTTTCCCACTAATTCCCTACCTGACCTCCTGGATTATTGAAGTAAATCTCATACACCATATCATTTTATCTGTAAATATTTCAGCATATATCTAAAAGTAAAGTGAACTCTTAAAAAATAACCAAACTTCCTTTATCACATGTAAAAATTAATAGTAATTCCTTATTTTTAGAAAACATCCAATATCTCTTATTGTCTTATAAATGTTTATTTTCCAAAGCGGTACTTTTTTCTAATCAGAATGTAAATAAGACCATATGTTGAAATTGGTTGATAAGTCTCTTAAGACTGTTAAGAGGCTTGATTAGGTTTAGGTTAATATTTGGCAAGAATATTTCATGAGTTTTGCCACATCCATTAACATCTACACAACATCTAGCTCACACTAATTTTCTCTCTCTGCCAGTCTCTGTCTTTGTCTGTCTATCTGCCTGTTTGTCTGTGTATCTCTTGAGCAACAAATGTCTCTTATTACTGGACCCATTATTTGGTTACAATAATGGTCACTTAATCTTAAATAGAAGTCCCACAACATCCTCCATCACTCAAAACCCCCTTAACCTTTATTCATAGTAGGTATAATTATTTGATAGGTTATCTATTTGTTTACTCATTTATTGTTAGTTTCTCCCACAAAAATGTAAACTCCATGTAGGTGGATAAATTATAATTATTATTATTTACATGTTTTTTTTATTTTATTTTTGATTATAAAGGTGTAGGGTGCAATTCAGGGGTAGGTATACAAACGTTGATTATGCAGATACACTTATTGATGAGGTGTGCCCCTCCCTCTCCAGCAGTTTCCCTCAACTGCCAATTCCACCCCGCTCCCCGACAGTTTCCAACTACTGTCAATCCCTTTCTTATAGTATTATAATTGTTCAAGGTCTGCTTATGAGTGAGAACATACGGTATTCCGTTCTTTGTTTCTGTGATAGACCACTGAGTATGATCGACTCTAAATCCACCCAAGTTGCTGCCAATTCATATACTTGTCCTTCTTTATGGCTGTGTAATATTCCATTGTGTATATGTACCACATATTTTTTATCCAGTCCAGCTTCGATGGACAGCATGGTTGGTTCCCTGTTTTTGCTACTGTGAATAGAACTGAAACAAACATACATGTGCAGGTATCATTTTTGTGGAATGATTTGAGTTCCTCTGGGTATATTCCCAATAGGGGGATTGCTGGGTCATATGTGAGGTCAACTTCTAGTTCTTTCAGAAATCACCACACTGTCTTCCAAAGAGGTTACACTAGTTTGCTTTCTCAACTGCAGTGTAGAAGCATCCCTTTTTCTCCACATCCTCGCTAGCATCTGTTGTTGTTTGTTTTAGTAATGATGGCCATTCTTACAGGGGTTAAGTTGTATCTCAATGTGGTTTTGATTTGCATTTCTGTGATGATGAGTGAGGCTGAGTACATTTTCCTGTGTCTGTTGGTTGCCTATATATCTTCTTTTGAGAAGCGTCCGTTCATGTCTTTTGCCCACTTTTTAATGGGGCTGTTTATTTTGTCTTTTTGGCACTTTGAATTCCTTGTAGATCCTAGATGCTAGGCCTTTTCCAGATCTATAGTTGGCAAATATTTTTCCCATTCTGTGGGCTATCTCCTTGCTCTCTTGATGGTTTCTTTTCCTTTGCAGAAGCTCCTTAGCTTGATGAGGTCCCACTTGTGTATCTTATTTCTTAAGATATGGGCATTTAGAGTTCTGATCAGAAATTGGTTGCCAGTTTCAATTTCCAGAAGGGTGTCTCCTGTGTTTTCTAAGATTCTTATAGTTTGAGGTTTTGTGTTTAGGTCTTTGATCCATTTAGAGCTAATTTTTGTGTGTGGTGATAAGTAGGAGTCCTGATTCAATCTTCTACATGTGGTTAGCCAGTCTTCCCAGCACCATAAAGGCAATCTACAGATTCAACGCAATATCCATTAAGTTACTAACATCATTCTTCACAGACCTGGAAATGACCATACAGAAATTCATATGGAAACATAAACGACCACGAATAGCCGAAACAATCCTTAGCAAAAGAAACAAAGCTGGAGGTATCACTCTTCCAGACTTCAAACTTTGCTATAAGGCTACAATAATCAAAACAGCCTGGTATTGGTACAAGAACAGGCATATAGACCAATGGAACAGGATAGAGATTCCAGAAGCAAAGCCTCAATTTCTCAACCAACTCATCTTTGACAAAACCTCCAACAACAACCACTGGGGAGAGGAGAACCTATTTAATATTTACAAGATTTTAAAAAATGTTTTTATTTTAAAGATGTGAGGTACAATTCAGGGTTAGGTATACAAATGCTCTTTATGCCCTTGTTGATGAGGTGTGCCCTCTCCTCCCCTGACAGTTTCCCTCAACTGCCAATCTCCCCCACCCCCCCAACAATTTCCCACTACTGCCAATCCCTGGAGAAATTATTTTTATTCATCATTGTATCCAGAACCTAAAAACAATGTCTAGTACATAATAGATAAAAAATATGTACTGAATGAATTTGAATAAATATTATTTATTGATTGATTAAAAAAGAAAAAAGACTCCATTTGTGCCAAATAGCTATAAGAGTTCCAGAAATGAAAGTTTTACAAGGAAAAGACTATTTTCAAGACCTCAAGAATCAAAATTGGAGCATTATCAGAAATGTTCCATTATATCCATATTAATTAGACAATGCCCAAGATGAATGCCCTACATAGGAGTCCATATAGAAATATTACCCTAATTTTTAAAAACTTTTAAAAAATAAATTTTATGTATCTATTTTTAATTACACAAATAGCATAGCACATGGCTATTATCAAAAATTGAAAACTGAATGTAAGAAAACATTCTTCACACTCAGACTGTCTCATTCTCTGTCTCTGTATAATTTATATATTATTTTAAAAGATGGAATTCTACTGTATACACATACACATAAAAGAACATATATTTATATATTATAAATATATTTATATATTATTGTAAAAGAGGGAATTATACTTTATACATGTACACAAATAAAACAAGCAAACCAAAAATAGCAGGTGACACTGCATAGAGTGAGAATGTGATCCACCTTAGGGTTTTAAACAGTCTATTGAAAGCAAGTTGCACACAGCTACATGTCCACAGATATTTCCCTCTGGGTTTAGAGGCTGGTATAGTGTTGGACCCCACATTTTTTTTTCTTTTCAGCTTAGTGATTTCAGGTTTTCTTTCTCACTTGAAAGAAATTGGAAGTGGGGGATATGTTAGGAAAGACACAGAGAAATGTGGTGACAGAGAGGGAAACTGAGGAACAAAAAGGCATAAAGAAAAAGTAATGTAAGAGAGAGATTGGAAAGGTGCTTGAAGACTTTCACATCAAAATTTTCAGGAAAATGGTTGAATCTCATAACATAAAGGATGTTGAGAGAAAAAAATAAGAGGCATAAGGAAGATCCCTGAGGAACAATTTGCTGTTTTGTATTAATGCACATCCATCACTCTGAGTCTTAAATGTGGAACAGAAATGACACTTCTCTGTTTTCCAGAACTGCAGTAATAACAGAGCTACTTGCTAGTTTTACAATTCTGAGTAACTTTACTTAGACTTCCTGAACTTTAGTTTCCTTATCTGTAAAATAATGATATTACCATCTACTTGGTATGTTAGCATATTGCCTAGTATATACTAGTTGCTTAATAAATGGTGGCAGCTACCACCATTACCAACATCATCATCAACACTAAAATATCTGGAGTGCCCCCTCTGCTTTTTACTACGATAGCTATCCTGTAGTTAAAACTACAATTGTTTTCCAACAAGAAGTAAAAATACTGTCAACCTGGGACAATCTCCTATAGCACAGGTTTCAAGTATTTATTAATTCATTTTCTAAAATATCTTTTCTCACTACATTCATTTGTCATTATAGTTTATATTTGTGAAAGTGTGTGTGTTTGTTTTGTGAGGTATTTAATTAGGAGCCTGTATGAATTGAAGGTCATCAAGATTACTGTATTTACTGAGGTAATGATATTATTTTACTCTGCACTGCAGTTATCTGGTTTGCAAATTCTTTTATTCAGAATATGAGCTCTGCTTGCTTCAAAAATAAAACTTCAGTTTTTGAGATCCCATTGTTTAACCTAACCATTTATAAAGAGAGGGGAGAAAAAGAGAAATCTAGAAATAAAACCACAGTAAACAAATGGAGCAAATGCACACTTACAAATCATGGAATGATAGCATCTGAAGGAAACATTGTGATTATCTAAAAATATCTAGTTATAAAGGAGAAAGACTTACGTTCATAGAAAAATTAATGACAAGGGTTTTCTAAAAAAATCAAACAGGGTTTCAAATCTAAGCTTTCTGGTCTCTAATATAGTGTTCTTCCTATTGCTTGAAGATATGAAACAGAACAGTAACAAGGTCTCTGCAAAGGGACTATTCATTAAAAGAACTTAGGAACACTTCAGGGTACAGAACAAATGAGTACAGGAGAGCACTACTGGAAGACAGAAATGGGAAAATAAAAGTGGAGACAGGGTGTATCCATACTCTGCACTGCCAGCAACTGACTTTGGCTTGTTTAGTTTGAGGACTAGGGGAGGAGCAGCAGCTTATATACTTATACCTCATTCTATGACCTCTCCCAGAACTTAAGTTCTGATGTTTAGCTTGTAATATAAATAAGTGAACTCCCAATGTAAATTTAACCAATTATATCAACGTTTTATTTTAATCATAGTTTTAGTTTTTGGTGTGTGTTCCTCAAAATTGGAAAAACATGTACTAAATGTGAATTGAAAAGATTATTTCCTGGAGACGGGAAAAAGATGGTGATGGCATAGGTGAACTGGTGAGATTCTCTGAACGTGAGTTCCCCAAAAGACACTTACCTCTCTTCCCCCACCCTCCAGCGCACCACCAACCATGCTGGTGTGAGGCCCGGGGACCTTCGGTCCCATGCGGGGCCAGATATTGTGGCCCCCTGCTGCTACTGTTCCACTGCATGCATGGAAGTCTTGGGTCCCAGCCCCCTCCCAGGCTACATCGTCTCCAGCCCGGCACCCAGCACCAAGCCGCCGGTCACTCAGGGAGGCTCTGGGCGCCCACCCCTCAGAGACACCAGTCCCATTCCTGGCTGAAGAACCCTGTGGGGGGTCCAGGGCCACTCTCACCACTCACCACCTGCCCTTTGGAGCTTTGGAGCTCTGGAACTCTGGGCCCACCCTGGCTGAGGCACTCAGCACGAGAACCCAAGCTGGGGGACCCAGACAAGTGGAGAAAAACAGATCTACATAAACTGTCTCACCATTCTCCAGGCAGAGACTTCCATTGCCCCACCAACCTATCAACAAACCTTACCTCAGTTCCTAAGGCAACGGCACAAAACAGGAGACAAAGCCCCACCTCTATGCTGCAATGAAAAACAAAGGGGAGAGGCCTGAATCAGAGATCAGAGAAGTGACTTTAATCTGATCGCTTATTTTGACTTACGATTTTACCATTGTAACCGTTAGTTTTGATCACATTTGTTGTTTACCTTCTGACTTACACTGTTTCTTGATTTTCTTGGCCTGTCTCTGTGTAGCTATCAGTACTCTTTAGGGAATCTTTCTTCACTTCTTCCTGGCCTTGTGTCTCTTTCTCACCTGATAGTTGGTATGTATATCTGTTTTCCCTCTCACTTTTCTCTCTTTCTAACCCCCTATTGATCCCCCCTTCCTCCATTATTTTCCTCTTTTATACCCCCCTTTTTAATCTAGGGACCAAGACTACATACTGCTGAATGGACAGATTGTAAGGCAGAGGGAAATAGGTTCCAGTGTGCTCATACACCTGTTCGTGGATGCTAGAATCAGCATTCGGAACCACAGCTTCCCTCTCAATTAAACCTCAAAACTGCTTTGCCTATGCTCCAACCTCAAAAGCGAACAAAGCCAGAAGACCCTCATAAGGAAGAACAGGATATTGCAGAAGAGAAATAAAAGCAACCTCACCTTCCCTCAAAAATGGAATTAAAGAAGGGGAGGGAAAGGGAGAGAGAGAGAAAAATCTACACAAAGGAAGAAAAACCAAAAGAAGAGTATGGGTCTCTCCCAGACCCCTGGGAGGGCAGACACTGAGAAAACTGACTTTGGAATGCAAACAATTAAGAGCCCCCAGAATGGTCTCAAACTACAAATGTAGATATCAAGACAATAATGGAGAGATTAAAAAGAATTGAGGAGACACAAGAAGAAATTAGGAAGGAGCTGATAGCTGAGATAACAGTAATAAAGAATACTGTGAATGAAATAAATAGCAAACTGATAACCATGGAAAGCAGAATTACCCAAGCAGAAGAAAGAATCTCAGAGCTTGAGGACCAAAATATAGAACTAACCCAAGTTCTTAAAAACACAGAAAATAAGCTCAAAAAGACAGAACAGAACCTTCAAGAGATGAGTGATTACCTCAAGAGGCCTAATATAAGAGTAATTGAACTACCTGAGGCAGAAAAAGAGACAGACCACACTGGAACAAACTTTCCATGAGATCATTCAAGAAAACTTCCCTTATCTAATCAGTGAATTCAAACACAAGAGATTCAGAGAACCCTTGCAAGACAACAAATGAGAAGACAAACTCCTAGACACATAATAATTTGCCTAAACAAAGTAGGCATGAAAGAAAAAAACCTAAAGGCAGCAAGAGAAAAAGGCCAGATCACCTACCATGGAAGAACAATCAGAATAGCAGCAGATTTATCCACAGAAACCCTTCAGACTAGGAGAGCTTGGAGCCCTATCTTCAAAGTTCTAAAAGATAAACAATTTCAACCAAGAATAACCTACCTGGCCAAGCTAAGCTTCATCAGCAAGGGAGAATTAAAATCTTTCCCAGATATCCAATCCCTAAAAACTTATGCTGCCACCAAACCATCTCTACATGAAACACTTAAGAAAGTACTAAACACAGAAGAAAAGGAAAAAAGAACAACATTCTTCACAAGAGTACAGGGAAAAGAATAAAATATACATGAACCAACTTCAAAACCAAAAGAAAGACAAAAAAAAAAAAAAACAAATACAAAAAAGCAAGTGGAAGAACAACAACTCTATAAGAACTCTATGATAGGGATGAACTCTCACATTTCAATAATTAGCCTGAATGTGAATGGACTAAACGCACCACTGAAAAGACATAGAATGGCAAAATGGATAAAATATCACCAGGCAACAATGTACTGCCTTCAAGAGACCCATCCCACTAGAAAGGACATACACAGACTCAAAGTAAGAGGATGGGAAACAAATTTTCAGGTGAATGGAACACAAAAGAAAGGAGGAGTCGTGATCTTAATTTCAGACAAAATACCATTTAAGCTATCAAAAATTTAAAAAGATACAGAGGGTCACTACATAATGATAAAAGATTCACTCCATCAACAAGAAATATCTATCCTAAACATATATGCACCCAACATAGGTGTGCCAAATTTCATAAAGCAATTTCTAGGAAAACTAAAGAAAGATATCATAACACCACCATACCAGGGGAATTTAATTCCCTACTCACAACCCTAGACAAAGCATCAGGACAAAAATCAGCAAGGAGATCCAGAACCTCGATAAGACTCTGGACCAAATGGACTTAATTGATACCTACAGAACACTCCATCCAAAGACCACAGAATATACGTTCTACTCATGACCACATGGAACATATTCTAAGATAGACCACATAATTGGACATAAATCAAGCATAAGCAAATTTAAAAGGACTGAAATTCTACCATGCACCTTCTCGGACCACAGTGGAATAAAAATAAACATTGACACCCACAAGTTCCCCCCAAACCCCACAAAGACATGGACACTAAACAGCATGATGCTAAACAACACCTGGGTCAATGATGAAATCAAAACAGAGATCAAAAGATACCTGAAAACAAATGAAAATGAAGAAACATCTTACCAAAATCTCTGGGACACCTTGAAAGCTGTAGTAAGAGGGGAATTTATATCCCTACAAACATACATGAAGAAAATGGAAAGAACACAAATTTACAGCCAAACAAGCCACCTAAGGATGCTGGAAAACAAGACCACCAAAACCCTAATTTCAGCAGAAGAATCCAGATCACCAAAATAAAAGCCCAAATCCAGGATATAGAAGACAAAAAGATAATACAAAAACTCAATGAAACAAAAAGCTGATTATTTGAAAGGATAAACAAGATCAGTGGTCCCCTAGCTAGACTGACCAAGAAAAAAATGAGGAAAAAAAACAAATAAGCACAATCAGAAACACAAAAGATGAAGTCAAATCTGACCCTGAAGAAATATAAAAGATCATTACAGACTACTATGTACACTTGTATGGAAACAAACTTGAAAACCTTAAGGAAATGGAGGATTTTTTGACATCACACAACCTACCTATGTTGGAACAAGAGGAAATTGAGATCCTGAACAGACCAATAACAATCAAGGAAATTGATTATGTAATAAGAAAACTACCTACAAAAAAAAGCCCTGATCCAGATGGCTTTCCAGCAGAATTCTACAAGACATTTAAGGAGGGGCTGATACCATTCCTACTGAAGGTATTTCAGGTGATTGAAAAAGATGGAACTCTCCCCAAATCATTGTACGAAGTTAACATCACATTGATACCCAAGGCAGGTAAAGATCCAACAAAGAAAGAGAACTACAAGCCAATATCTTTGATGAACATAGATGCTAAAATTCTCAACAAAATCCTAGCAAACCGGATTCAGCAATACATCTCAAAAATCATCCATCATGACCAAGTAGGCTTCATTCCTGGGATGCAAGGCTGGTTCAACATTCGTAAAACCATAAATGTAATTAAATACATCAACAGATGTCTAAACAAAAACACCTGATTATATCCTTAGATGCAGAAAAAGCTTTTTATAAAATCTAGCACCGCTTCTTGATAAAAACCCTTGAACATCTAGACATACGGGGAACATACCTCAAAATAGTAAAAGCCATCTGTGAGAAACCCACAGCCAGCATACTCCTGAATGGACAAAAATTGGAACCATTTCCCCTGAAAACTGGAACAAGACAAGGATGCCCTCTCTCACCCCTCCTGTTCAATATAGTATTGGAAATCCTGACTCGAGCAATCAGAGGACAGAAGGCAATAAGGGGTACCCAAATAGGAAAAGAGGAAGTCAAGTTATCTCTCTTTGCAGATGATGTGATTGTGTACCTTGAAAGCCCAAGGATATCTGTCAAAAAACTCTTTATACTGATAAAGGCCTTTGGCAAAGTCTCAGGATACAAAATAAATGTACAAAAGACAATTGCATTTCTCTACACCAATAATACACAAACAGAAACCCAAATAAAAAACACAATTCCATTCACAATAGCCATAAAAAAAAAAAAGAAATACTTTGGCATTTTCCTAACCAGAGACGTGAAGGACCTTTACAATGAAAACTACAAAACACTGCTCAAAGAAATCAAAGATGACACAAACAAGTGGAAAAATATCCCATGCTCATGGATTGGAAGAATCAACATTGTGAAGATGTCCATCTTACCTAAGGCAATCTACAAATTCAATGTAATACCCATCAAATTACCAACAACATTCTTCTCAGACCTATAAAAAACAGCACAGGAATTCATATGGAAACACAAACGTCCAAGAATAGCCAGTGCCTGAGCCTGTGGGTTTGAGACCCACCTGGGCAGTGAGACCTCATCTCTACAATAAATCAAAAAATCAGCCAGGCGTGGTAGCACATTCCTGTAATTCTGGCTACTCGGGAGGCTGAGGCAGAAGGATCACTGGAGCCCAGCAGCTCAAGGCTGCGGTGGCCGGGAGTGGCTACTGCACTCCAGTCTGGGCGACAAGGTGAGACTCCAACTCAAAAAAAAAAAAAAAAAAAGAATAGCCAGAACAATCCTCAGCAAAAAAAAAAAAAAAAAAAGGAGATGGTATCACATTACAAGACTTCAAACTTTACTATAAAGCTACAATCATCAAAACAGCTTGGTATTGGTATACAAACAGGCATATAGGTCAATGGAATAGAATTGAGATTCCAGAAGCAAAACCTCAATGTCTCAACCAACTCATCTTCGACAAAGCCTCCACCACCACCACTGGGGAGAGGAGAACCTATTCAGTAAATGGTGCTGGGAAAACTGGCTGACCACATGCAGAAGATTGAAACAGGACCCCATCTATCCCCATGCACAAAGGTTAATTCCAAATGGATCAGGGACCTAAATGTAAAACCTCAAACCATAAGAATCTTAGAAAATGAAGGACATATCCTCATGAAAATCGGAACTGGCATCCAATTCCTGAACAAAACCTGAAACCCACAGGTCATAAGAAAGAAGATAGACAAGTGGGACCTTATTAAACTGACATGCTTCTGCAAAGCCAAAGAAACCATCAAAAGAGCAGGGAGACAGCCTATAGACTGGGAAAAAGTATTCGCCAACACCAGGTCTCACAAAGGCTTAACATCTTGGATCTACAAGGAACTCAAACGTGCTGAAAAAAACAAAAACAAACAACCCCATTATAAAATGGGCAAAAGATATGAACAGACGCTTCTCAAAGGAAGACATCTGAGCAGCCAACAGACACATGAAGAAATGTTCAACCTCACTAATCATCAGGGAGATGCAAATTAAAACCACACTGAAATACCACCTAACCCAGTCAGAATGGCAATCATCAACAACTCAAAAAATAACAGCTGCTGGTGAGGGTTTGGTGAAAAGGGAACACTTCTACACTTTTGGTGGGAGTGTAAACTAGTGCAACCTCTGTGGAAAGCAGTGTGGCGATTTCTAAAAGCCCTAAACATCAACCTCCCATATGACCTTGCAATCCCCCTACTGGGAATATACCCTGAAGAACTCTAATCACTCTATAAAAAAGATACCTGAACACATATGTTTATCATAGCATTGTTCACAATAGCAAGAACCTGGAAGCAACCATGCTGCCCATCAAAAGAGGACTGTATTAAAAAAAGGTGGTACATATACACGATGGAATACTATGCAGCCATAAAAAAGAACAAAATCATGAATTTTGCAGCAACCTGGATGGAACTAGAATCTATAATACTGAGTGACCCCTCACAGAAACAAAGATCTGAGTATCACATGTTCTCACTCATATAATGAACCTTGAACATCCAATGTAATACTATAAGAAAATGACTGATGGTACTGGGAAACTATGGGGAGGAGATGCGATTAACAGTAGCAAATATCTGTCTGGGAACAGGGAAACACCTTTTATTAACAGGGTGCCTGAATGGAACGTAATTGTATACCTAACCCTTAACTGTACCCCACAACATCATAATAAAAAATATTAAAAAAAAAAGAAAAGATGATTTCCCTTTCATTCCCACTAAGCTACAAAATAGCACTGAAATAGTTGTAGGGAATATACATGCATGTGTGTGTGTGTGTGTGTGTGTGTGTGTGTGTATGTGTGTGTGTGCGTGCGCGCACACGTGCACAATAGATTTAGTAAATAAATTACAATCTCTGAAATAGTCTGATGATAGTTTATTTTGCTCATTTTTTTCTGTTTGAGTTGGAGTCTCACTCTGTCGCCCAGGCTGGAGTGCAGTGGCACGCTCTCGGCCGCTGCAGTCTTGACCTGCTGGGCTCTGGTGATCCTTCCACCTCAGTCTTCCAAATAGCTGTAACTACAGGTGCGTACTACCACGCCCAGCTAATTTTTGACTTATTGTAGAGAAGAGGTCTTACCAAGTTGTCCAGGCGGGTCTCGAACCCGCCTGCACAGGCAATCCACTTGCCTCAGCCTCCCAAAGTGCTAGAATGACAGGCTGAGCCACTGAGCCTGGTCTTATTTTGCTCTTGAATTAAATGTTTTATTTAGAAGTATTGAAAAATACAATTTTTCAGAAAGTTCAGACTTTGCTTGCTTGTTTGCTTTTCTTTCCTTTGTTATAGAATAAGCACTAATGGTTTACTAGAAAACTGATAAACTGTGATTATAGGAAATTTATGATTGCTTTGCAAGAAAAAAGTCAAATGTGAAAGAGAAATTCTATGGGTGTGGTGGGGAGGAAAATGTCCATTTAATGTTTGAAGTTTTGTTAGTCATGACATGACAGCATCATTGAGAGATGTGTGAAATACAAAAAACCATGTTTACTTACTCTGACAAAATATAGGGGTTTTTTTGAAATTTATTTTTTTAAAACATGAGCTGAGCCTCTGAGCCTCATTCTCTCAAATTTGTGGCTTGAGTGAATAAAGGGTTCTGAGAAATAATTGGTTCTCCCAATTCCTTGACGGACTTCAGATTTCCTGTGAATACAGACTTTTCCAAGCTTCATTTTCCAGTTATTAGTAATTATTATTACTACTATGGTAACTTACTAGCTTGGCCTACATTATTTGATGAAATTTTGGAAAATAAATTTTATTGTGTATATTTAAGGTATACAAAATAATGGCATCGGACATAGATAGATAGATAGCTAGATAGTAAAAAGATAACTATGGTGAAGCACATTATTTTATGTAATTTGTCCTAAGTACCTACAGTCTTAAAAAGAAATAGTTTCAAAAGCAAACCTACAAAAGTTTATTGCTGTTGAATACTGAAATCATTCCCTCTTTTACCTTAAATCATTAAAAAGTTACTCATGTAATGACTCAAACTTCACAACTTTACTATTATTATTACGTTATAGCTCTACTTACATTATTAGTGGCACAATATGAACAACAAAGTATGAAAAGTTTGGATCTCAGTACTTGCTACACTCAATGAACAATTTACAAATTAAGGTTCATACTTTATGCCCTAAGTCTTATTTCTCTCAATGAGATAAATTTTCTGTTATAGTTATGAAATGATATAACTTTGGAAGAACTCAATATATGGGCAGATTCTGAGTAAATAACGACATCATTTAAACAAGTTCTTCAATCAGAACTGGCCTTCTTTATTTGTGTTCATTTTATTGCAATCTAGAAGTTTTTAAAAATTTTTTTAATTTTAAAATTGTGGGATACGTTTCAAGGTTAGGTATACAAATAGTCATTGTGCAAGTACTGATGAGGTGTGCCTCCCCCTTTTCAGGCAGATTTTGACTACTGTCAATAGTCTAGAAGTTATAATTTGAGAAGTAAATGAACAAAAAGGAGAAATCATAATAACATAAGCAACTTGCAAAAATCATAGCAACTTGAAAATTTTGCAAATTAAGATAAACACCAAATATATTATTATACAACTGCATTGAATTACTTTCTCTAAGATATTTAGAATTTTCATTTAGGCTGGTAATGGAAATTTGTATTGATTTGAGTAAAAGAAAAATTATTGTATTGTTTACCCCATCTATAGTCAAATTTTTGGCAATTATGAAATGCGTGAAATTAGAACAATTTTAAATGTCATCAGATTCAAACATTTTTAACTCTCCAGTGTTTCAGTTTTCAATGAAGAGTAAAATCAATTAATCCAATGCAATCAGTACAGGACATAAATTATGAACTTATCCTTATAAATATTGAAACACTCAGCATCCTCTTGTTCAATCTGAAAAACTATGTAGTGTAAACTAAATACTAGACAGAAGTAAGAGATTGTCATCTTTTCCAGATTCTGTCACTGACCTACTTCTTGTGTGATCTATTTTATTTAGACTTAAATTTCTTTCATTAGAACTACTATTATAACATTATTTATCTCATGGTAATTGTGGCATTGGGGTGGGAACCTTGGGAAGCAAAAAGATCTAATTAGTTATAGCAGCCATTTTTGTACAATCTAGACTATGAATATAGAGGGTTCTTTAGTTTTATATGATGAGGTCTCTGGAAGAACCCGAGGGATACCTAGAGTGAATATGAACCGTGTAACTAGTTATGTCCTCAAGAAAATGGTACAGGAAAAGAGCAAAAGTTTAAGTATCTCCTGAGTGGCACCAGGAGGGTTGAGGAATGGCAAGACTAAATGTTCCAATAGCTCAAAAAGGCTGAAGTGTACTCAGGCGCCATTTATGATATAATGTATGAGTAAGGGATGTTATTTCAGTGACATATTCACCCAGAATATGTCCCCTCACTAGAGCTTGCCACACCTGAGAACTGCTTCTTTGGTTTACAGCATTACATTTTCTAGAAATCTGTGACAAATCATTATTTTATCAATGTATTCACAGTGGTTCCCAAACAGCGTTACACATTAGAAACATCTGGGAAATCTGTTTAAAGTACAGACTTCTAGACCTTACCTTAAGAGCTTCTGATACAATATGTCTGCCATAAGGCCCTGGAATCTGTATACTTGCCAAGCTTCCCAGGTTATTTGATGCTGCAGACAATGTATGAGAACCATTTCATTAGCAGTCATTAATAATCAATGACAATTGCTTTCATTTTTCTCATCTACTAAGATTCTAGAGGAACAGGAAAAACAAAATGAAGGAGGGTTTTTAAAAATGAGAATATGAAAAGAGGTTCAGCTCTAAAAAGTAACTTGGAGATGAAAACATACAATTCAGAAGAATAAATAGTCAAAGGACTGCAAAAAGATATGGGTTACCTGAGGGAAGACATTTTCCAAAAGGAAATGAGAAGGCTGCACATTCTAACACAACAGTTATCTATGTCATAATTTTGTCCAGAGAGACCTCAACTTTCTTCAGCAACCAACCAATGGACTTTCACATCCAGAGCTTCTTGCCTAGACCTCATTAGAAAATGAGATACAGTGGAGAAAACAAGGACACTAAGGGTGTGTCTGCATCAAGCATTGTGAAACAATTAATTACTGTTTTTTTCTGTCAATGTGAGAATTCCAGGTGACACTCCTGCCAACCCATTAAAACTCATGTGACTTTTAGAATATCTGAGCTAGTATCTTTTTCCCAAGATCATTTTCTCTCCATGTTTCTCCGAAACACCAAAAGACCCTAACACATTTTCTTGGAGATTTGGAGTGTCTGTTAGATGCTCCTCCGCTCTCATAAGTTTTTCATGTTGAATTATAAACATGGCCCATTGTCAAAGGTATTTAATAGTGTGAATATCTGAAAACAATGAGAGGAGGCATCAATTAGGAAAACTGGAATGTGTCATAATTTTAATGCTTTAGGACAAGCCTAGGTATAGGAATCAGAAAGTATCAAACCAATTTATCTACTGCATCATTTTCTGTGTTAAGTTGATTTCAGCACTTATATTTTGTAGAATCTTATTTTGTTTTAGATGGAGTTCCTGTTCCTATTTTGTAGAGGGAAATTGCAAATTGAAACAGTGCTGATTCTCTTAGAAATCTTTGCTCACTAGGAAAAAAATGTTAGAGATCACAGAGATGAATATGATATAAGACCTAACATGAATTAAGTGCTTACTATACAATATTTCAGGCTCTGTGCTATGAACTTGATGCACGTCTCATTTAATCCTAAAAAAATTACATGAGATAGTTATTGTAATTATTTTCACTTTACAGATATGGAAACTGAGGCTAAGCAAAGTTAAATTAATTTTCCAGGGCCATACAGTTTTAAGTGCCAAAGCCAGAACTTGGCACTTGACATTTGAAGCTTGACTCAATATACTGAAAGAGTAGATCTCATAAGACAGAATAATTAAATTTTAGTGTCTGTATATAGTGCTGCTATAATTGGACCTCAAAGAGGTCAGCTTCTTAGCATACTGGCCACATCAAGCTATTCAGTTATAGAGCAATGCAAAACCTAAACCAAAATATCTACTCAGATTCTGAATATGGTTGACAGTCATGGTCCAGCTATTCAGAGCACTAAATAATGAAGTTGCAACGTATTTCAGAAAATGTATTCCTCCATTTAGAAGTCCTTATATTATATGTTTATAGAAACCTCATTGGAGAACTTTGCCTATTCCAGATGTCTCCCACTCTTTTAGGATAAAAACATGTCTATGGAAAAGTTAAGTAAAACAAAAGACTTCCCAAATTCTTACACTAAAGTTCCCAAATCAATAGTGTGCATGTTTTATTAAACTAGGATCCTACTTATACTTCTTTTAAAAGTGTTATAAAAAATAATCTGTTTATACTTCTACTGCAAATTTTAGTTATTGACGTGTACTAAGTTCTCCTTGATTTCCTTAGAATCACTAATATTTACTAGAAAATGGTCATTTGTTTTTATATGCACATATGGCTAATTTTTAATCTTTTTATTTCTTGCATATTATAGCAGAAAAAGTCTTTTAATTAACCCACAGTGTAATATTTATGTAAATATATAGTTATTCAGCATAATAGATATACAAATAAATCATGTAATAAATATTGCTGACAATGCTTTCTGGTAGTTACCTTGTCTTTTAACTCTAACAGTATACATCCTAACTAATAAAAAAAATAAAGTCTGTCAAATACGGTTTATTTTTATATTTGATGAATTTTGTGACTCTGAGTCATTTATTTAAGATGAGCTTCTCTCTCTCATCATCATTGGATAGAATGTTCCTAGGAAACAATGTGTACAAGTTCTTCAAACACCCTCTTAATGCCTATCTGAAGGATGCAATGAGTGGAGTCATGCAAAGCCACAGAAGAACCAGGCTTTCTTTCCTCTTTCTTTATTTGTTCTGATATAAGACCTGGGTCAAATTTTGTCTTTTACAAAGAATTTTCATGGAATCTCTATACTCCACTGAAATCTATATGATTTAAAACATTTATGTGTCTTACTTTTCTTAACTAATTTTGATTTAAAACAACTTGGATTGCAACATTTGATTTTCTTATAAAAGGATTATTTTGCACTATTTGCCAAGAACTTTTGTTAAATTAAATGGGCACCTTCATGGTAGGTCTTGGTTTCATTTTCTTAATGCCCATAAATTCTGTCGTGGTGGCAGCAAGTATATGTTTTACACTTGTCTATGTATGACCCATAGTAGGCACTTTATAAAATGCTCATTAAATGAATGGGTAAATAACCTAATCAGCAGTCAGATAAAAATATAACTATATGTAGATTATCACCCCATATATGGTCTAGTTTATTAGTTGTGTCCATGTTGGAATCTTGGCTCTTCCTTTCTTACTGTATACACTCTCCCTAGATTTTTTCTTATATTTGCATGATTCTGATAACAATCTCAGCTGATGACTCTTAAGTCTCTATCACTATCCCAGATATTTCTGCTAGATTAGAGACTAAATATCTACTTGCTTACTGAACATCTGACTGAGGTGATTCTTAGCCATTTCAGATATAACTTCATATTTGAACTCATCTCTATCCTCATTCTCAAATATGTTCTGTGTTCCATGTCTCCAAAAATGCCACCTCCACCTACTCAATTACCTAAATCACAATCTATGTCATCTTTAATTCCTTCTTCCTCATCTACATTTAATCAACTGCTGAATCAGGTTGATTCTATCTTCTTTTAATAAATCGTTAATTTAATGGTTTATTTTCATACCCACTGTCATACCTTAGATCAAGATATTATTTCTTACATGAACTACTGCAGCAATATTTTAACAGGTCACCTTTATTACAGTTCTGCACCTCCCCAAATTCATTCTATATTCTTTGTCTCTGACTTTAGATAAGCACAATTTTCATGCTTATACACTATCCCGTACTTCACCTATCCTGGTACATATCACATTATATCATAATTATAGATTTTCTAGTCTGAAAACCTCCATAGAAGATGGGGACCGGGTCTGTTTCATATCCCTGATACTCAGCCAGTATGTGACACATAGTAAGTACTCAATAATTATTTTCTAGACTAAAGAAAGAAACATAAGTTAGGAAAAAAAGTTAAATCCATCCATGTCCATTCATCTATCTAATTATTTCAATTCTATGGAGCCTGAGAGGCAAAGTAGTGAAGCATTAAAAGTCATAAATATAGATGTCTGTTTAAAGTGTGTGCTTTATTTGAATTAACCGATTGGAAAAGAAGCAGGTAAATTGGCAATTCCTTCAGGATATATATATATATATATCTACACACACATATATATGTGTGTGTGCTTTTTGTTATAAATGTATAAGTTGGACTGGAATGAGGCATGGGTATTCTGGAAAAAAGGACAACTTTGGTTGGGGACATAGGTTTTATTCATTGTTGTTATCCTTGTTGTTGTATTTTGTTTTCAATTTAGTCTTTTTCCAGGTCAAACAATAGCTGCAGATCTCAGGATATTGAAAGCAAAGATGTGTCATGTGAGATGGACCATGATAGTCATCCTTCTGATCTGCAGAGATAAGTGTGCCTGCTCTTTGTCTCCCTCCAGCAAGGTCTCGGGAGTCTTAGTTAGTTTCCCCACTTTCCTAATCCAGGATGTCATTATGTTGATTAATTTCAAAGTCTATTGAATTATTCATGTATTCTATGATGGCCTATATTTATAGTCTATTCTATTATTTTACTTGACTATTCTATGATTGGAACTTCCTGCACTTTTACATTTATACAGTGTAATATTTAAGATACATTTTTTTAGCTAGGTTCCCTGATGTTTTTATGAAACATGATTAAAGATGATAACCAAGAGCTTTATAAACAAAGCCTGTATATAATATGTCATGATATCTTTTATGAGCAAGTCATAGACCAAGGGGGGAAACTAAGGAAAGGAAATGACTGTTTTAACTCTTTCATTTTCTGAAAACAAATAAAACAGAATTTCTTGTCATCTTATTTAAGAAAAGAGAAGTTAGAATCCTGTAGCTTTGCTACAGTAAGTATGTTCTTGTTGTTTCTTTTCTATCTCATTGCTACTCCTGGTCACATCACCATTACTTGGAAGAAACATCTGAAAATAATCAACTTGGAGCTTCAAGTTGGCTTTGTGTCCCAACCCAGTAAGCCTTAAAGTGAGGACTTCTTACAAAATCACATAGGAAGAACTCATAAGGTTAGAAAATGGCTGAACCTACCTATTCATAAAAATAATTCAAGCAAAGATAACCTATCAATATAAATAAATACATCAAAAAAATGAAAACAACAGGAACTTGGCATCTTGGGTACTCGAATAGTACAGATTTCTTTAACTGTTCTTAATGTCAGATAGCATAACTAGAAAGTGTCTTTTTAAAATTTTTATTTGAAAAACTTTCTGATTTCCTTTCTGACTACTAGTTGTCGTAAAATCCTGACGTATTTAAATATAATTTGTCAAGCTTAAAAATATCTGTTTGAGCCTTTTTTTATTTTCTTAAGTGTGAATAATCTGAGGGACTGAGAAGAGGGAAGGCTGCTTAATGAAGAAAGTATGCTTGGTGTGTTTGTGAATTTGTGTATGAGAATGAGAGAGAAGAGAGAAAGAGAGAGGGAGGGAGAGAAGAGGGAAGGAGTTTGGTGGGGGAGCTGGATTTCTTTTCACTTTTTTGTTTGTTTTTTGAGTCAGAGTCTCACTGTCACCCAAGCTGGAGTGCAATGCCATGCTCACAGCCACCGCAGCCTCGATCTGCTGGGCACAGGTGATCCTACTACCTCAGCCTTCCAATTAGCTGGAACTATAGGCGCCACCATGCCTGGCTAATTTTTTGATTTATAATAGATATGAGGTCTCACCAAGTTACCCAGGACTCAGGCAATCCTCTTGCCTCAGCCTTCCAAAGTGCTGGGATTACAGGCTTGAGCCACTGTGCCTGGTGTCTCTGCATGTTTTTTTCTAGCAATGCTTTCTACCTACTCCTTTCCCCTAAAATCTGTCAATTAAAAAAATTTCACAAAGCTAGTCAGTTTCTTTCTATTTTGATTGATTTGTTTTTTTAAGTTGTGCATATAATGTATGAACACATTCTTATTGTGGAAAATTTAAGCTATGCAGAAGTACATACAGTAAAAAATGACAGGCCCCTTAGACATGGCCAGCCCCATCTCAATTAACTTCCTAAAAGTAGCTGCTGCTAACAATTTAATGCCTATCTTTCTCATGCACTTTAGGAAACAATTTTTAATCTTAAAAAAATAATATGGCAGTAGTGAGACACTGCCAAGAGAGGGGGGGGTCACATAACATCAATAAGGGTACCTAATCCTAAACCAGACAAAGTGAGGACCAATGGGAAGTCCAAACTTCACCTGTATATTTACCACTTATGTACCTAATCCTGAATAGTGCTCCACATCTTTAAAATAAAATAATAATAAAAATTTTAATAAACCCCCAAAGACCGGTCATCACGCTTACATACCATTTTTATTTTCACACAGAACTTTGTACAGTGCAACCTCATTGGGACACATTTTCATTTTACAGATGAATTATGCATAAGATATGTTTATCTTAGTTTCTCAGGAAATGAACTACCAAAAGAACCTCCGTAAAAGGATGTTTCATTTATTAAACCATTTCATTTGGATCCAGAAGAACAGTAGGATACTAAAGGCTTCAATATACATAATTCTGCATGAAATGGGAACAAGAAATATTTTTGATTGATATCAGAGATATATTCCCAGTGGGTCTACTTAGGCAGACTGTAGAAAAGCAATTATCTAACGGGTTAGTAGTAGTAATCAATATCACTACTAATGTTGATTCTCAAATTAAACTTTCTAATCCCTTAATTGCTGAGCTTTTGGTGTGAGAAATTTACAAAACTGCCTCAAGTCTTTAATGTTCTTATATATGTGGCTTTTATGTTCACTATAGTGAAATATCCTGAAGAATAAATTAATAAACATGCATTTATTAAGCATGTGCTTTTTGTTGTGTCATGAGCTAAGCATTGTGGAAGATACAAAAGAATATTTTTTTTCATTCTCAAATACATGAAACAAGGCAAACACAAAACTGAGTAGCACTGAGTATTAATACAAAAGTGTTAGAAAAGGGTTATCTGGAGATGGTTTCATGAAGGTAGTGGTACATGAGCTAAGTTTTGAAATTAGGTAGAATTTAATTAGCTTACTAGAAATGTTAAGATCAAGGTTCCTGACATCAAACTATCTGGATTACCAACCCTGGCTTCAAAACTCACTAGTCACGTGATCTGGGAAGGTATTTAATATCTTTGCCTCAATTACCTCATCTGTGAAATGGAAATGTTAATGATACTACCTAAAACCTAAGATTTTTGATAAATACAAATTGAGGCAATACCTACAAAGCACTTAGAACAGTCCTAGGTATATAGTACATGATCAATAACTCTTAGCTATTACTATTTAGATTACTAACATGATGAAAATAAATTTTGAAATGATCAATCTTTATGTAGCATAGCATCATATAGAAATATTTTCTTTCTTAATCTTTTAAATATTGTCATCCAGTGTATTTAATCATTAATTTTAAGTTGTACCTTTTATTTTTTACTCTGTAGTCTTCTGTATAATTAGGACTTTTGATTTTTATAACAATCCATTTGTACACAGTTTTTTGAAGTATAGTTTACATACCATAAATTTGTTCAAGTATATAATTTAATGATTTTTAATAAACCCACTGAGTTGTTCAATTATTACCACAATCCAACTGTAGAGCATTTCTATCACCCCAAAAAGAAACTTCATAACCATTTGTTGTAGTTTGGACTTTACGTGCATGTTTTATTGGTTTTTATTTTTTAAAATATCAATAGAGAAAAAAATATAATGAAAGAGAATATGGCAACAAATCTAACAGTCAATTGATAGATGACTGCTTCTTTACAAAACAATGTCACCTCCAAAAATTATACTTTATTTCCCATTGTGTCCAATTATACATTTGGCCCTGTTTTAATACTACCAGAGCTTAAAATAACCCCTTTATCTGGTTTAAAAATATAAATGAGGCTGGACTCGGTGGCTCAGCCTGTAATCCCAGCACTTTGGGAGGCTGAGGTGAGTGGATTGCCTGAGCCCACGGGTTCAAGACCCGCCTGGGCAACTTGGCGAGACCTCATCTCTACAATAAATAAAAAATTAGCTGAGTGTGGTAGCGTGCGCCTGTAGTTCCGGCTACTTGGCTGAGGCAAAAGGATCTCTGGAGCCCAGCAGGTTGAGACTGTGGTGGCCGGGAGTGTGCCACTGCCCTCCAGCCTGGGTGACAGAGTGAGACTCCAACTCAAAAAAAAAATACACACACACACACACACACACACACACACACACACACACACACACATAAGTTGTTCTAAAATATTTTCAGTTCATTGGCCCCTTTGATGGGACAAAGACTTTGTGAACCACCTACACAACCTGTCCCTGCCTTTCTACAGAAAGCCCAAGAATAGATACCAATTAATTTATGCCCTAATTTTTATTAAAGACATACATTTTGAGTGCATGAAAGAAACTAAAGAATAGACATAGCTATATTAATCTCATTAATGGAATAAGATAGACTGTGGGCTACCTGGAGGATCCACAAAGACCACGTCTTGGGTCAGAATTATTAATACCACAAAAATGTAACATATTGAAATGATCACATGAGCATGGAGTCAAACAAACCTAGGCTTGAATTCTAACTAAGCCACTCAGTAGCTGCAGGACCTTTGACAAATCACCTAGCCTCTCACAGTCCCAGTTTCCTTCTCTCTCAATAAAGGGCTATTGTCTACTTTTTGGGGTTTTAGTGGGCACTGAGAACATGTATGTAAAGCACCTAACATTTAGTAGAAAATAAATATTACGTTCTTCTCTCTGCCTCCCTATTTCTATCCCTTCCTCCCTCCTCTCTTCCTTCATTCTTTCCTTCCTTTATTTCTTTTGCCTTAGCATCTGAAGAAAACTTGTCAAATATTCCTTTTAGGGTATCATACCCAATGAATCAATTTCTGAACACAAAAAGTCATGAGAATGCAATCATACCATTCAAGCTGGCTCATTCCTTATCCACATCTTTTTTCAACATCTGCCACAACTCCCCTCCTTTAAGTATAGCTGAACTTTGATGCCATAAATCAAGTCTCATGTAACAAAAGATTCTTCTAATTGTATCCTTACATGTGTTCTTGGGTTTTACAACTACTCCCTTTCAATTACTCATTATTTTAAGTTGGATTATATTTTGTTGATTGGTTTTTAGAAGGTGCTCTCTATAATATCTCATTGGGAAAATATACCTGATTTGATATTTAGTTACTTAACAATTCCCTCAAATAAGGATTGTGAGCTTGGAGAATGATGGAAATCTCTATTTTATTATGCACATGATGGTAACGAAAATGTTAATGAAAAAATTTCTTGTTAAGGAGTTTGTTTCTCACACTTCATTGTGTGGTAGTAAATATGATTTAGCACGAACCCATGTTGTTACTGGAGCTGTGCCTACAGAAACTGCTCTGGTAAAGTGTTTGCATGACACATAATTAAGTGCATGTTGTAACTTGCTCCTAACTATTACACACATCAGTTTGCACAATGTGCAATATCTTAGCATAAAATTAAGACCTATTCTATTCATTATATCAGTCAAATCCTCTTGATTATGAGGATAAAAAAGTCATAAAAAATAGTCAACATAGCCGGGCTCGGTGGCTCAGCCTGTAATCCCTGCCTTGGGAGGCTAAGGTGAGTGGATTGCCTGAGCCCGCGGGTTCGAGACCCGCCTGGGCAGTGAGACCTCATCTCTACAATAAATCAAAAAATCAGCCGGGCGTGGTAGCGTGAGCCTGTAATTCCGGCTACTCAGAAGGCTGAGGCAGAAGGATCGCTGGAGCCCAGCAGGTCGAGGCTGCGGTGTCCGGGAGCGGCCACTGCACTCCAGTCTGGGTGACAGAGTGAGACTCCAACTCAAAAAAAAAAAAATAGTCAACATAAAACATAAAAGTCAAAGGTGCCTGGGAAATACTAGATAAAATAAACAGGTGAAACTTGTTAATTTTACCTCTTCTTTGTTACCTGGGAAGTCAGAATCACTTCTAGTCAAGTCATAGCAAATAGAGTTGCTTTTTTTTTTTTTTTTTTTGGTCAAAGTGTTAATGCCTTGTCTTGAGTGTGAGCTGCTATACTTAACAAATGCCCTCACTTGGTCAGACCACTACAACTTATTGCAGGATAGCCATGGAGAATCAATAACATAAAGTAACTACCTCTTGGAACCTTTAGTTCCAGAGATGGAGGCAGGCACAGCTGGAATGGAGAGACCAAGTGAAAGGAGAGAGTCTTTAAAAAGTGATGTGGAGTATGAAGGCAAATCCTGTAGGGCATGTTACCACTTGAAAGACTTTGACTTTTGTTTTGAATGAGCTATGAGAAGGTAAATGACATAATCAGATTTATGTCTTAAAGAGGTTAGTCTGGCTGCTGTGTTGACAATACACCAGAGTGAGCACACGGGCGAAAGCAAAGAGACCAATTAGGAAGGTATTATAATATTACAGGAAAGATTTTATGAAGGACTGGACCAGAGGGAATGGTAAAGATTGGCCTTACTCTGGACACATTTCAAAGGAGACAGGGGAATTAGTAGAAAATAGTAAAGATTATTACAAGTCTCTAGAAGGCTTATACCAATATACTTAATGGGGCTAATGCCACACACAACCCAAAGTCATAAGATAATAAATATATATAACAATTATGGAGATAATTATATATTCTTTTTGTGAAGCTACTATTCTCTCAAATTCTTTACCTGCCCCTTTCTGATCAGTTTCTTAAATAAAAATGTTATCAGACTGGTATTACATGATTAATCAGATCAATTGTACTACCAGTCAATCACTATACAGCCAACTGAATCACAAGTCATAGTCCTCTTCTGTCTTTTTAAAAATTTTATTTTATTACAGAGACATGGGGTGTAAGTAAGGATTAACTACACAAATAGGCCGCATGCAGGTGAAATATGGACTTCCAACTGGCCCTCACTTCCCCAGTAAGGGACCAGGTACCCTTTGTGTTGATACGTTACCCTCTCCCTTACATACTACCCTGTCAGCAACTGCAGATCTCTCCCTTGTGCTAATGTGATTAATGTTCGGGTCCTACTTATGAGTGAGAACATGCAATATTCAGTTCTCTGTTTCTGTAATAGATAAGTGTGATGGTCTCCAAGTACATCCAATATGTTGCAAAGTCCATGATTTTGTTCTTCTTGATGACTGTGCAATACTCCATCATGTATATGTACCACATTTTCTTTATCCAGTCTACTTTCAATGGGCAGTAAGGTTGGTTCCATGTTTTTACTATTGTGAATAGTGTGGTTAAAAACATGCAGGTACAGGTGTCTTTTTGTTAGAAAGATTTATGTCCTTTCAGCTATATTACCAGGAGAGGGATTGCTGGATCATATGAAAAGTAAATTTTTAGTTCTTTTAGGAATTACCACACCACTTTTCAAAGAGGACGAACTAGTTTGTACTCCCATCAAAAGTATGGAAGTGTTCCCTTTTCTCTGAACCTGTGCCAGCATCGTTATTTTTTTGAGTTATCAATGATAGTCATCCTTACCAGAGTTAGGAAATATCTCATTGCAGCTTTGATTTGCATTTCTCTGATGATTAATGAGGCTGGGCATTTTTTTCATGTATCTGTTGGTTGTTTGTATGTCTTCTTTTGAAAAGTATTTATTCATGCTCTCTGCCCACTATTTAATAGTTTTTTTTTTCCTTTCAGTTCATTTGAGTTCCCTCATAGATCAAGAAAATCCATATGGTAAAGATGTCCAAGGCAATCTATGAGTTTAATGCAATACCTATCAAATTTCCAGCATCGTTTTTTCTCAGACCTGGAAACAAAGATACAGAAATTCATATGGAAACAGAAAAGAACACGAATAGCAAAATAATCCTCAGCAAAAGGAACAAAGTTGACGGTATCACACTTCCAGATTTTAAACATTACTATAAGGCTACGGTAACCCAAACAGCCTGTTATTGGTACAAGAATAGACACATAGACCAATGGAACAGGACAGAGATTCCAGAAGCAAAAACTTAGTCTCTCAACAAACTCATCTTCAACAAAGTCATCAATAACAACCACTGGGGATAAGAGACTGTATTTAGCAAATGGTGCTGGGAAAACTGGCTGACTACATGTGGAAGAATGAAATTGGACCTCTATTACTATATACAAAAATCAACTCAAAATGGATCAAAGATCTATACTGAAAACTTCAAACTATACGAATCCTAGAAGAAAGCAAAGGAAACACTCTTATGCACATCGGAATAGGCAGCGAATTCTTGACCAAATCCCAAAAAGCAAATGCTGTAAAAGCTAAGCTAGACAAGTGGGACCTCATTCAACTGAAAAGTTTTTGCACAGCGAAAGAACACATCAGGAGAGTGGAGAGACAACTCGCAGAATGAGAAAAATATTTGCAAATTATATATCTGACAAAGGTCTAACATCCAGAGTTTACAAGTCCTCATCTGCCTTAATGATCAAATAAGGCCTTGTTGGAATGACAATTTAATAGAATTTTCATGATCAAAGGTGTCTTGGAGATCCTTTAGTTTAGATATTCCCAACTTTCTCAAGTATAGAGACCCTTTTTAAAATTTCAAAATGTTATTCTTCCAAGACAACAGTGGCACTTTTAGTAGCTGTTAGTTGAGGAAATACATAACAAACAGCTATAATGGATTCAATATTAGTTTTAAATGAAGGCATATTTTATTTATCTCAACAGCATTTGCACACGTATATGTGAAATATGTTTTATTTATGTACTCTACAGACTGTTTCCCATGAGAATATAATATAATCTCTCCTTGCAATATTTTTGAGTCCTTTCCCTACCCTCACCACAGAAAAATCCTTGGTTCATAGATTTGAACCACTGAGGTTCAATCCTTATTTTCAACATCTCATGCTCAACTTTACAAGTGAAAAAAGTTATATTCAAAGAGACTAAGTGATTTGCACAAGAAAGCATCAGTACTGTGACAGGAAGGCAGACCTGTGGGGTAAAGAACAAAGTCCTAGATTTAATGTCAGGAGAACTGAGCTTGTAGCATAGATCTCAAGCTATTCCTCTACTCTCTTTGAGCCTTGGTTTATCCATGAAGAGATGATACGACAAATCTTAGATAACTATTCTGAGGATTAAAAGAGATAATGCCCACAGATATTTTTTCTTTTCATTGAAATGTGCTAAAAATGGAAAAATTTTACCATTATTAGAACCTGACTTCCTGTTGAGCATCTCATGAATTATTTTCATCTTTTTTATGACAACACCTGGCTATGTTACTTTGATTATACTGATGCTAGAATCAGATGAATCACACAACATCACTTTGCTCAAGACAAGATAACAATAACCCAAATCATTATTTAAAATAAAACACTGAATGAATGTCATGTGAACATTGTCTCTGTTAATTATCAACATTTATATTCTGCTTTTTTCTGCCTTGCTATGTCTGTTTATGAAAGAAACAACATTCAGTCTTTTTGAATTCAGAATGGCTCTTCTTGAGTGTTTTTGGTAGTTTCTGCTACAAATTCATCATTAAATTATATGGGCTTTAGAATCAAAACTAGTGGGTCAATGGGGCCTTAAAAATCCAGTATTGTGAGCATCTCTACTGATAGATAATTTAGGGTAAAAGTAAATTCAAGCAGGTTCCTCTCTAGTGATGATCACATGACATAATATTGTTAGTAGCCTTTGCCATTAGAATATATGAGCCAAATCTTATCATTTGCTTTCTTTTTTCTAAGGTAAATTTAAAACATTTCCATAATTTAAAACAGACAATATGAATTCTAAACACTCTGTTTTAGTCATGCTCTCAAAACAGGCACATCAAGTCTTTCAGGCTATTACACTCAGCTGTGCAGACAGAGATTTTAAATGCAGGGATATGAAATCTAATGACTCCCTGGTGGATGTGAATATTGGAAGCAAAGTGGGAATTAATGGCCCAATCATTTCAAATGATTCCTTATGTATATTTACAGACTGTGATGCTCATATACACATATGACTTTGTAACAGGTAAATTGAATCATTAAATCCTTTCATAGCACTCAAAAGTTATTTCTCTGGAATATAGACAAGTAGTTTGAAGAGCGAATAATAGGAGGGGTGTAGTTTGGAAAACACATTGAGTGAGTTCAGGGATGGACAATAGTAGCTAAGGAAGTAATAGGGCAAACTTTTTTGTTGCTTATAGTTTGACTGCTACTGCAACTTCTTTTCTAGTAGAGGATGAGAACTATGCATATTCTTTTGAAATGTTAGCTAAAATGAAAGTTAATGAATTCAGGGGACCAAGCTTCTTAGAATATTTGCTCCTAAGAGACAGGAAGCTTGCCTCACTAGGGCTTGTCTCAACATTAACTATTAAGCAATCAACTATTTGACCTCCATCCTATATTTCTTATGCAATCCATAGATGGAGATGAGAAGATGATTTGGACCATTGTGGGTAGGGGAGAAAAGAAAGAAAGGGGGAAGATTTTTATAGCAATTTCTCTGAAAAAAATTAATCTCATCTATAGTTCCTATATAATATGACTTCTGATCTGTGTATATCTCTTGATATCTATCAGAAAGTGTTCATACAATGTGGTAATAAAAACAATGATTGGGTGTCATTTCTTTAGTTTAAGGTTATTCACTTTGAAATATAAATTTCCTAGGATGAGGTAGCATTTTAAACTGTTGATTGTCATTTATACTTGGGTATTTAGGTGCCAGAGACTGGAGAAGTGTTATCTAGAAGAAAAAAGCAAAAAGTCATTAAATATAGAGACTCTTCTTCACAATTTTACCTGCACTACATTCCAACTTGGAATTATTTTCTCCTTGACTGCTGCCACAGACCTATAATTAAATGCCCATCTCATAGGGAATCATGGGAATATGTGAGATAATGCATGTCAATCACCAAGCACAGAACTTGGCAAAGAGTAAGGTCTCAGTAAATTTTAGCTTAAAAACTCTCCTAACCATTTACAAACCAATACAAACTGCAAATTAATTGTTTGTGCATAATGGAGTTGAGAGAAAGGAAAAAATACTAATAATGCTTACCCTATGTATCCATGCAGTATTTTTTCCAAATAATTTTGCAACACTTTCTGTATAATTATTGAGGCATCTCATGGGGTAAGAGGAATTTTGCTTTTAAGCTATTAAAATAAACTAGGCATTCTTTGAAGGTCACAGAATCAATCACTGGCAAAATCTGAAGGCACTCAAGCTTTGTAATTCTTATTCCAATATCCTATTACCTATCCTAAACTGCTTTGCTGAAGCCCAAATCCTGAAGGTATATGGACTCCTACTTGGTGTCAAATTTATGAAAATAAACAGGACATTATGATACAATCAGATGAATGATTTTATGCACTGTCAGTATAAAAATAATAGCACAGTCAAAACTAAAGAATAAAAATTTTAAAGGCAAAATTAAAAATAATACATTATCACTGTATCTAGGATTTGACATGATAGAACGATGAGGTAGGGGCTGCTGCACAGGAAAGAAGAATGGGTTACCTGTGACTGTCACTAGAAATACCTGATTCTCTAGAAAGTCATTTTTTTTTTTCATGAATTCTTATGCATAAGCGACATGTAGACTGATTTAGTGAGGTGGTCTCAGAAACATGATTTTTTGTTTCCTCCCCATGGTTTTTTTTTTTCAGCCATGGAAGAGCTGGAAATAATGCCAAACTATTGTCTCACTGTAGTAATATCAGATGATCTCAGGATTGGAAAAGTCACTAAGACCTACCACTATAGGGTGACAAGAATTTTCAGAGCTACTTGCTAACTTTGAAAATTTTCTTTCCTTATTTTTAGTTTTAGAGGAATGTGCAACATTAGACTGGAAATTTTAGTAATGCTTTCCAAAGGTCAAATTTTCTAAATAATGCCTCTAATGTTCAGGTATGGACCTTGTGCAGAACAGCTGTTATGAGCTTAGGACTGTAATTGTAACATCAAATCAGATAGTTGATTAATGATTCAAGACACTTGCCAAGTACTACTGTAAAAAGGGTATTTCCTAAGCAAATTATCACTCTTCGAACCAGAATCCCTCCTATGTAAGGAAACCTGATAAATTATCAATAGATTGGTTCATATCTTTTACGATTTTTCTGAAATACTTAGAAATTAAGACACATTTCCAGCTCCATGTTTACCAACTGATGCATTTTTCTTGTTTCCCAAATTCATAGTAAGTTATAACGTTCTACATTTTATGACTTTAATCTGTCACTGTCATCTTTCTCTAAAACACTTTTATTTGAGACAACAAAACCAACAATTTTAGTCAAGAGTGAATGAATGACAGATGATTTCTGTGTTTGCTTGTGGACTAGTAAATCAACAGCATCACTTTAAAAATAAATATATGGATTATGCACACAAAGAGATAATGCATATGCATATATCTTTAAAGAGAAGGCACAATTAAATACCTGTTGCAAATCGAACATCATCCCAGGTTTTAGCTCATTTTAACTGAATGTTATACAGATGTTTATATGAAGAAACTAGGCAAAGTGCTTAAATTTTGACATTTTGTTGGAGAGTTAGTTTGACATTTTGTTGGGGAGCTAGTTTAATTGTTGACATTTTTTATATGCCTATTGCATATTCAGATCATACTCACTAATTCATTTTTTAAAAAGGGCTTAAAGTAACATTGTAATAAAACAATATTATGATATCAAACTTAAGCTTTCCACACACAACAAAATTATATGTTATTTTATACTCATCAAATTCAAAATATTCATTGATTCATGTGGAGGCTGGACTAAAATTTTCTTATGAGAAAGAATTTGCCTGGAAAAATAGATGAGCCAAATATGAATTTCAAATTCATGTTGACTATCTTCAAGAAATCATTTGTTTACTTTTAATTTAAAATACTCATCTCTCCTTCCCTACTCCCCTGGAACATTCTAGTTATTTAAACTATCACTTTTCTCTTGCTGCCTCTTGAACACTGCTCTCACACATATCTCCCTAGAGGATTGTGAGCTTCTTGTCAACAGGGACCTACACTTTACTTTTTTTAAAATTTTTACTTTTAGTTAAAAATTATTGAGTGCCCACAATGTGTTAGACATGGTCCTAAATGCTTTTATATTTATCATTTCATTTTTAAGCTTCACAAAAATTTTTATTCAGTAGATATTTTCAAACTCCCTATTTTGCATATAGAAAAATTGAAGCTTGTAGAAGTAACGTGGAGAGCTTGTTTAAAGCTTCAGTAATCTGACTTTGGTGCCACAGCTTTTATCTACACTACCTTTCACATGCTTTGCAGCCTTTCTCGATTGTTTGCATGCCACTTAGAGACAAGGATGATTGAGAGAATGGCTTATTAGAGTAACATCCAGATAAGAACCATTCAAGGGTACGGTAGGAATCTCGTTTGTCCAGAAAGGATCTTATCCCCATTTAACAGGTATTAAATCATCTTAATTTACTTGCAAACAGCTGCAGGTAGAAGCAAGAAATATAAACAACTTGGGTGGAAAGACTAAAGTTTTAGGATTAAAGTGGTTTAAGATACCAACAGAAACATAGGGGGAACAAAGAGAACAATTTCCATTTTGGCTGGCTCCTGAGTGTGAGAGTAAATAGGGATACCTTTACCAAGATCACCTTCTAATCTTAGGCAAGCAGATGGATAGATTGTTTAACAAGGGGTTGCTAGTTACAGGTTCTGTAGGCCCCAGCTTTACTTTTAAAATCTTATATTTTATAATGTATTTTATTTTGCAATGTGTTTTATCATGCATTGGTTTATTTAACTTAATTGAATGAACCCATTAGAACATTTTATAAAAAGTACAAATATTTTATATGGAAATGAGTACTTTTAACAGGCTTGACTATTTTGTGCTCTTAATTGGCATAATTAAAATTATAAGGAGGAATATTTTCTCTGCTAATTTTCTTAGTTTTTTTCTTAAATCATAACTAAAGATCAATGCAAAATATTGTAGATTCTATATTTGTGGTACTTAAGTTTCTCTCTATTTTTGGTCTCTATCTTGTCAAGTGACTACTATATGATTTAGCTTAGTTTACCAAAATAAGACCAAATGTTTAATTATTTTATCTTATTTTTCCCATTCAGGTGAATAAATCATGTTTAAAATGAAAACACGTTCTGCTTTGGGAGCTTTGAGATTCATAGTAAGGGAAAGAATTAATGTCTTGCTTTTTAAAAATGTACAATTTGTCTATTTTCATGTAAAATGTCACGTGCTGGGAAGATAATATGTTTCTCTAATTATAAATATTTATTATTTCACAATTTGCAACATTAATTAACATTTCCATATAAATGTTTTTTTTTATTTAAAAAACCCAGTATATTAGAAGGTGAACAGAAAAAAAAAGAGTAGTTTCTACTTACCTTTACTTTTTTTTACATAGATGATTCAACATGGAAGTGCTGGAGACAAACTGTTTAGGCTTGACTCTGAGCTCCACTAGTTGTGACTTGTGTAACTTTGGAAAAATTATTTTTTTCTGTTACTCAATTTCCTCATCTATAGCACAGGCTAACAATAATATTAATTATTATCTAACTTCATAAAACTAATGTGAAAATTGACCAAGCTAATGCATGTAAAATACACAGAATAGTGTCAGCACACAGCAAGCAATTGATAAACAGCTGTTTTAATTTTATTCATGCAGACATATGAATAAAGTGGTAGTAGACATATAGTGGGAGCAAATTGAGCTAAGTCATAGTCAATTTTGATAGCATCAGAACCAAAGTTCAGGTGACTGCTAAATATTTTTTAGTCCTTTTCTATTCATCTGCTCTTGGTGATCAAAATATCAGTCAATGATTTAAAATTGAATTACTTAATCAAAGCAAAGTTCTTGTACCAATTAATGGAAATATATACTTCAATTTTCCATCCTAATTTCATTGTTTCTGTTTCTAGTTTAAGAAAAAGATTTTGCTTCAGACTGGTCTTTGCTGGCTCAAGTACATTCTTTCTTTCTCTCTTTAAAAATTCTCACTAGAAAGCACTTATCGCTGTAATTACAAAAATTGCATTAGTGTGGTCTTTTGTAGCAAGACTCTTTATAACTTTCCATAATTACAACATGTATATATTAGTTATATAATCTTTTAGAACCAATATTGATAGAAAAGTGCCTTTGATTTATTTTACATAAGAAATTCATTGTGTGAACTTATTCATAGGTATGCAAATCTTGGCAAGTTTCTGAGTTTGTTTCCCCATTTGTTAAATGAAACAATTGAACTAGACTAGACTCTTAAATTTTTTTTAACTTCTAGACTTCTAAAATTTAATTATTCCATTGACTAATACATATTTGAGAACCTACTGCATGCAAGGTATTGCTCTGATTGCTATAGATACATTTTTTTCAAGATTTTCTATCAACAATTTACTTAAAGCAGTGGGAATCAGCCTTCTTCAGAAAGTCTCAGTTTAAAACTCATCAAAATCATATTTATCAAAATATTTTCAGAGATTTAATAAATAACTCTATTCATTCTTCCTCCCCACCAGGCATTCAACACAAGTTCAGATTTAAATAAGGAGAAAAATTTCCCAACTCCTATCAGACTAGATTATTTTCAGAGGAACCATTCTGTTATTCTTTTGACATATTCTAGTGAGAGTAACTAATTATTTTCAACTTGTGCTATTTTGCTGCTATTTTGAAGAAACAAATCATTCATTTTGTTTTCTATCATTTGCCAACTGCTGTGAAAGATAGGTAGCTTTTCTTTCTACACACATTTCCACAACCAAGTCCTAAATGTGCTTAATGGCACCCTCAAATCAGATAGCTGAATGACTAATCTGAGAGCATTGCTCTGCTGCTGTTTCACCAGTTAACATCTTCTATAAGGCCCTACTCTTCCCCCATGTTCACAAGATTTAATGTGTCAATGGAATTTTCAAATTAGATAATTTTGGTAAAATTTGAGTGTCTAGGAGAATGTTTCTGTACACCTATGGTAGAAGGTGTTATTATAATAATTTGTGGGGAGGCAGCAACATTATTACTTGTATATGTTATTAAACTCATCATCAAAGTTCTCATATAGATATAATGCTCTTATCTGATTTATAGATAAGACTGATTCCAACTAAATTTATTTTACTCTAACAACTCCTGCAAACAATCCCTGCAAAACACAAATGGTATCTTTCCTTTTTTTTTGTGACTTGTTTCAGCATTTAGTGTGGCTTTAAAACTACTTGAGGAATATAAAGTCCAAATTAACTTCACACACTCATAATGTAAATACAAAATTATGACTCAAAGTGTAAAATAACACAGAAGAATTTACATATCATCAAGTGTCTTCACAATAACCACAGACCTTCTCCAGATGGTCCCACTTAATGCAAAAACAATTTCAGTTATAGCATTTACTTCCCTCCCTAGAGATCTCAAATCATTCAGAATAAGATTCAATTTTTTTTTATTTTAAAGATGTGTGGTACAATTCAGGGTTAGGTGTACAAATGGTCAATATACAGGTAAAGTTTGGGTCTCATTTTGGTTCCCACCTCACTTGGTTTTAGATCAGGTACCTTTATAGATGAAGCATGCCCCACCACACACACACACACACCTGAGAGTTTCCCACTACTACCAATCCCTTTCATATAATAGCATTATAATTTTTGAGGATCCTCTTATGAGTGATTTTCTAATGGTAAGTAAATAAAGTAGCTTGTGTTGTATTACTGAACAAGGAGGTGTTTTGTGACAAGATGCTTGGAGGATAAAGGATTAACTTATGATAATAGCGCCATTGATGCAGCTTTCACTCCAGATACTTGAAGTTATAGAAACTATGTGGCAGAAAGATTCAAGCTTTAGGAGCGAAATTACTCAGACTAAGGCTGGGTCTCAAGCTAATGATGACATTTAATGAGTATCATTCATATAAAATACAGTATAAGTTTTTTATCAGGGAGAAAGTACATGGAACAATATTTCACTTTTCTATAAAAGCATCTCTCTATATTTTAATAGATACACCCTATAGAATAACTCAAATTCAAAGATTGTGCAAGATGCTTTTGTCATCCTCTTTTCTCTCAGCTTCCTCTCTTTTTAAAATTTTTTTTTAAATTATATTTTTAAATTTTCGAATCAGAGGAAAAAACATGAGATTTTGTTACATAGGAATATTGCATGAAGGCGAGGTTTGTGCTTCTGATTAGTCCCACCCCTTGCCAGTAGTGAGTATGGTACGCAATGGGTGGTTTTGTGTCCCTTATTCCCTCTCTCTCCCTCCCTACTTTAGCAGTGCCTAGTGTCCATTGCTCCTGTCATTGTGCCCATGTGTGCCCAATATTTAGGGCCCACATATGAGTGAGAGCATGAAGTATTAGTTTTTTGTTTCTATGACAATTCATTTAGAATGATGGTCTCCATTTGCCTCCATGTTGCTGCAAAGGACATGAATTTGTTCTTTTTTATGGCTGTGTAGTATTCTATAGTGTATATGTACCACATTTTCTTTCTTTTTTTTTTTTTTTTGAGTTGCAGTCTCACTCCGTCGCCCAGACTGGAGGGCAGTGGCATACTTCCGGCCACCACAGCCTCGACCTGCTGGGCTCTGGCAAACCTTCCGCCCCAGCCTTCGGAGTAGCTGGAATTACAAGCACACACTACCACGCCTGGCTAATTTTTGATTTATTGTAGAGACGAGGTCTCGCCAAGTTGCCCAGGTGGGTCTCGAACCCGTGGGCTCAGGCAATCCACTCACCTTGGCTTCCCAAAGCACTGGGATTACAGGCTGAGCCACTGAGCCTGGCCAGAAGAGCGACGTGAGGGTGGGAAGGGGGTCGACGCAGGGGTTGGGCTCCCTGAGACGGTCCCTTTTGTGTGTGTGTGTGTGTCAGAGTCTCACTCTGTCACCTAGGCTGAAGTACAGTGGCATGCTCACGGCCACCGCAACCTTGGCCTGCTGGGTTCAGGAGATACTTCTGCCTCAGCTCTCCAAGTAGCTGGGATGACTGGCGCACGCCACCTCGCCCGGCTAATTTTTTGATTTATTGTAGAGATGAGGTCTCATCAAATTGCCCAGGCTGGTCTCGAACCCGTGGGCTCAGGCAATCCTCTCGCCTCAGCCTCCCAAAGCGCTGGGATTATTGGCATAAGCCACGGCGCCTGGTACCACATTTTCTTCATCCAGTCCACCGTGATGAGTATCTGGGTTGGTTCTATGTGTTTGCTAATGTGAATAGTGCTGCAATAAGCATAAAAGTATAGCTATATTTTTTGTAGAGCAATTTGTGGGATCCCAGAAGTGGGATTGCTGGGTCAAGTAGTAGCTGTATTTTTACTTGTTTGAGAAATCACCAAGATGTTTTCCACAGGAGCTGAACTAGCTTACATTTCCATCAACAGTATGCTAGCATTCCCTTTTCTCCACAGCCTCACCAACATCTGTGGCTTTTTGACTTTTTAATAATAGTCATCTTAAGTAGTGTAAATGATATCTCATTGTAGTTTTGATATGCATTCTCTGATAATTAATGATGCTATGTATCTTTTTCATATGTGTGTTGGCTGCTTGTATGTCTTCCTTTGAGAAGTGTCTGATCATATCCTTTCCCCACTTTTTAATGTTTCTATTTTTTTTCCTGTTGATTTATTTGGGTTTGTTATAGACAGATTCTGGGTGTTAGGGCTTAGTTGGATGCATAGTTTGCAAATAGTTCCTCCAATTCTGAGGGCTACTCTTTGCTCTCTTGATTTCTTTTTTTTAATAAACATTTTTTATTTTAAAATTGTGAGGTACAGTTAAGGATTAGGTATGCAAATATTCATTGTGCAGGTACCCTTGTTGATGAGGTTCGCCCCCCTTTCCCCAGACAGATATTGACTACTGTTAATCCCACCTACCTTCCCCTCCCTGTATCCCCCCATAGTTTTCTGCCACTGTCAATCCATTTCTTATAGTATTACGGTAGTTGGTCAAGGTCCACTTATGAGTGAGAACATGTGATGATCAGATCTTTGTTTCTGTGAGAGACCACACAGTATTATAAACTATAATTCCATCCAGGTTGCTGCAAAATTCATGAATTTGTTCTTTTTATGGCTGCATAATATTCCATTGTGTATATGTACCACATTTTTTTAATCCAGTACTCTTTTGATGGACAGCAAGGTTGGCTCCGTAATCTTGCTATTGTGAACAATGCTGTGATAAACATATGTGTGCAGGTATCTTTTTCATAGAGTGATTTGAGTTCTTCAGGTTAGATTCCCAGTAGGGGGATTGTGGGGTCATATGGAAGGTCGATTTTTAGAGCTTTTGGGAATTGCCAAACTGATTTCCACAGAGGCTATACTAGTTTACACTGCCACCAACAGTGTAGAAGTAGTCCCTTTTTGTCACATCCTTTCCAGCATCTGTTATTTTTTGAGTTATTGATAATGGCCATTCTGACTGGAGGTAGGTGGTATCTCAGTATAGTTTTAATTTGCATCTCCTTGATGACTAGTGAGGTTCCACATTTCTTCATGTATCTGTTGACTGCTCATATGTCTTCTTTTGATAAGTGTCTGTTCACATCTTTTGCCCACTTTGTAATGGGATTGTTTTTTTCTTTTCAGCATGTTTGAGTGCCTTGTAGATCCTTGATGTTAGCCCTTTGTCAGACATGGAGTTTGCAAATATTTTTACCAGTCTATGCGTTGTCTCCCTGCTCTCTTGATGGTTTCTTTGGCTTTGCAGAAGTTTGTCAGTCTAATGAGGTCTCACTAGTCTATCTGATCTCTTATGGACTATGCATTTCAGGTTTTGATCAGGAATTGGATGCCAGTTCCAACTTCCATAAGGATGTGTCCTGCATTTTCTAAAAAACGAATGGTTTGAGGTTTTACATTTAGATCTATGATCCATTTAGAATTATTTTTTGTGTATGGGGATAAATAGGGGTCCTGTTTGAATCTTTGGCATGTGGTCAGCCAGTTTTCCCAGCATCCTTTACTGAATAGTTCTCCTCTTCCCAGTGGTGGGTGGAGGAGGCTTTATCAAAGATGAATTGGTTGAGAAATTGAGATTTTGCTTCTGGAATCTCAATTCTATTCCATTGGTCTATATGTCTGTTCTTGTACAAATACCAGGCTATTTTGATTATGGTAGGTTTATAGTAAAATTTAAAGTCTGGTAGTATGATACTTCCTGCTTTTTTTTTTTTTTCTGAGGATTGTTCTGACTATTCTTGGTCGTTTGTGTTCCCATATGAATTCTTGCATTGTTTTTTCTAGATCTGAGAGTAATTTCACTGATAATTTGGTGGGTATTGCATTAAATCTGTAGATTGCCTTAGGTAAGATGGACATCTTCACAGTGTTCATTCTTCTAATCCATGAGCATGGGATATTTTTCCACTTGTTTGTGTCATCTTTGATTTCTTTGAGCAGTGTTTTGTAGTTTTCATGGTAAAGGTCTTTCACATCTCTGGTTAGGAAGATGCCAAGGTATTTCATTTTTTTTATGGCTATTGTGAATGGGATTTTGCTTTTTGTTTGGATTTCTGTTTGTTTATTATTGGTGTAAAGAAATGCGATTGTCTTTTGCACATTTATTTTATACCCTGTGACTTTGCCAAAGTCCGCTATCAGTGCAAGGCGGTTTTTGACAGATTCTCTTGGGTTTTCAAGGTATATAGTCATGTCGTCTGCAAAGAGAGATAACTTGACTTCCTCTTTCCCTATTTGGATACCCCTGATCCCCTTCTCTTTTCTGATTGCTCTAGTCAAGACTTTCAATACTATATTGAACAGGAGGTGTGAGAGTGGGCTTCCTTGTCTTGTTCCAGTTTTCAGGCGAAATGGTTCCAATTTTTGTCTGTTTAGGAGGATGCTGGCTGTGGGTTTCTCATAGATGGCTTTTACTATTTTGAGGTATGTTCCATGTATGCCTAGATGTTCCAGGGTTTTTATCAAGAAAGGGTACTGGATTTTATCAACAGCTTATTCTGCATCTAATGATATGATCATGTGGTTTTTGTTTTGATGTCTGTTGATGTATTTAATTACATTAATGGTCTTAAGAAGGTTGAGTCAACCTTACATCCCAGGGATGAAGCCTACTTGGTCATGATGGATGATTTTTGAGATGTGTTGTTGAGTCTGGTCTGCTAGGATCTTGTTAAGAATTTTAGCACCTATGTTCATCAAAGATATTGGCTTGTAGTTCTCTTTCTTTGTTGGATCTTTACCTGGCTTGGGTATCAATGTGCTGCAGCATCATAAAATGATTTGGAGAGAGTTCTATCTTTCTCAATCTCCTAGAATACTTTCAGTAGGATTGGTATCAGTTCCTCCTTTAATGTCTTATAAAATTCTGCTGGAAAGCCATCTGGTCCAGGGCTATTTTTATGAAGGTAGTTTTCTTATTACATAGTCAATTTCCTTAATTGTTATTGGTTTATTTAGGGTCTCGATTTCTTCTTGTTTCAACCTAGGTAGGTTGTGTGATGTCAGAAAGTGCTCCATATATTAAGGTTTTCAAGTTTGTTTCCATACAAATTTACGTAGTAGTCTGTAATGATCTTTTGTATTTCTTCTGGGTCAGATGAGACTTTTGAGTTTTTGATTGTGTTTATTTGGGCTTTTTCTCTTTGTTTCTTGGTCATTCTGGCTAGAGGACCATCGATCTTGTTTATCCTTTCAAAGAACCAGCTTTTTGTTTCCTTGATTTTTTGTATTATCTTTTTGTCTTCTATGTCTTGGATTTGGGCTTTTATTTTGGTGATCTGCATTCTTCTGCTGATGTTAGGGTTTTGGTGGTCTTTCTTTTCCAGCTTCCTTAGGTCACTTGTTAGGCTGTTAATTTGTGATTCTTCCATTTTCTTCATGGAAGTTTGTAGATATATGAATTCCCCTCTTACTACAATTTTCATGGTATCCCAGAGATTTTGATAAGATGTCTTTTCATTTTCATTTGTTTCCAGGCATCTTTTAATTTCTTTTTGATGTCATCATTGACCCAAGAGTTGTTTAGCATCATACTGTTTAGTGTCCATGTCTTTGTGGATTTGGGGGGAACCTTGTTGGTATTGATGTTTATTTTTATTCCACTGTGGTCTGAGAAGTTGCATGGTAAAATTTCAATCTTTTGAATTTTGCTTATGCTTGACTTATGGTCAAGTATGTGGTTGATCCTAGAGTATCTCAATGCAGTGATGAGTAGAATGAATATTCTGTGGTTGTTAGGTGAAGTGTTCTAGGTATCAATTAAGTCCATTTGGTCAAGAATTACATTGAGGTTCTGAATCTTGTGGCTGATTTTTTGTCCTGATGAACTGTCTAGGGTTGTGAGTGGGGTATTAAAGACCCCATCTATGATAGTGTTCGAGTCAAAATCTTTTTTGAATTTACCTAGAAGCTGCTTTATGAAAGTTAGTGCTCCTATGTTGGGTGCATATATGTTTAAGATGAATATTTCTTGTTGTTGGATTTTACCTTTTATCATTATGTGGTGGCCGTCTTTATCTGTTTAATTTTTGATAACTTAAAGGGTATTTTTCTGAGATTAGGATCGTAATTCCTCCTTTTTTTCTGTGTTCCCATGGCCTGAAATGTTGTTTCCTATCCTCTTACTTTGAGTCTGTGAGCATCCTTTCTAGTGAGTTGAGTCTCTTGAAGGCAATATATTGTTGCTTGGCAATATTTTATCTATTTTGCCATTCAATATCTAATCATTGGTGCATTTAGTCCATTCACATTCAGGCTAATTATTGAAATGTGAGAGTCGATCCCTACCATAAGGTTCTTATAGAGTTGTTGTTGTTGTTCCTCGTTGTTGTCTTTCTTTTGGTTTTTGGGTTGGTTCATGTGTGTTTTTAATCTTTTTCCTGTACTCTTGTGAAGAATGTTGTTGTTCTTTTTTCCTTTTCTTCTGTGTTTAATCCTTTCTTAAGTGTTTCTTGTAGAGGTGGTCTGGTGGCAGTGTAAGTTCTTAAGGATTGGATATCTGGGAAAGATTTAGATTCTCCCTCACTGATGAAGCTTAGCTAACTTATTCTTGGTTGAAATTGTTTACCTTTTAGAGTTTTGAAGACAGGGCTCCAAGCTCTCCTAGTCTGAAGGGTTTCTGTAGATAAATCTGCTGCTATTCTAATTGGTCTTCCATGGTAGGTAATCTGACCTTTTTCTCTTGTGGCCTTCAGGATTTTTTCTTTTATAGCTACTTTGTTTAGGTGAATTATTATGTGTCTGGGAGTTGGTCTTCTCATTTGTTGTCTTGCAGGGGTTCTCTGAATCTCTTGTGTTTGAATTTTTGCATCACTGATGAGGAGAGGGAAGTTTTCTTGAATAATTTCATAGAATGTTTGTTCCAGGGTGGTCTCTGTCTCTCTTTCTATTTCAGGAAGGCCAATTACTCTTAGGCTGGGTCTCTAGAAGTAATCACTCATCTCCTGAAAGTTTTGTTCTGTCTTTTTAAGCTTCTTTTCTATGTTTTTGACTGTTTGGGTTACTTCCATATTTTGATCCTCAAGCTCTGAGATTCTTTCTTCAGCTTGACAAATTCTGCTTTTCATGCTTATTAGTTTGTTATTTATTTTATTCACAGTATTCTTTACTACTCTTATCTCAGTTATCAACTCCTTCCTAGTTTCCTCTTATCCTCCTCAATTCTTTTTAATCTCTTCATTAATGTCTTGATATCTGCGTTAGTACTTTGAGACCAGTCATTCTGGGGGCTCTTCATTGTTTGCATTCCGAAGTCAGTTTTCTCAGTGTCTGACCTCCCAGGGGTCTGTGAGAGGCCCATATTCTTCCTTTGGTTTTTCTCCATTGTGTAGATTTTTCTTTAATCCTTTCCCGCCCCTTCTTTAATCCTGTTTTTCAGGAAGGTGGGTTGCTTTTACTTCTTTTTGTTCAATCTCCTGTTCTTCCTTATGTGAGTCCTCTGGCTTTGCTCACTTTTGAGGCTGAACTGTAGGTTAGGGGCTGTACTTTTTGGAGTTTTGAGATTTAATTGAGGGGGAAGCTGTGATTCAGAATCTATCTTCAAGTCCCCCTATCCACCAACAGGTGTATGGGCACACTGGAACCCACTTCTCACTGCCTTACATTCTGTCCATGCAGTGGGGTTTAGGTTTGTTCCCTGGAACAAAAGGTGGTAAGAAAAAGGAAAATAATGGAAGAAGGGGTGGTCAATAAGATTTTGGAGAGAGAAAATAGTTAGAGGGAAAACAGACATACATACTAACTAATGAATGAAAAGAGACACAAGGGCAGAAAAGAGTAAAAAAAATCAAAATTCCCTATAAAATCATGGATTTTCATGTGTTTTTCTCCAACACAAACAGGTATTCTAAATTAAAAAGCAAACAAAAATGAGCAAAACAAACAATAAAATCAAAAATCAAAATAAGAAACCAGACTAGCTCTGGAATCTTTCTTGAGTGTCTAAAGTCTCTTTAGCTCTGAACTCTAGTCCTCCCCTTTGCTTTCATTATAGGCAAATAGATTTACTCATAGATTTGATTGGTTCCCTTGGCTTACTGCCTTGCTGCCTGAGGACTGAGTTGTCTGTGTCTGATTCAGCATAGGGGAGGGTCTTCTGTCTCCTGTTTTGGTGGCGTTTCCTTTGAAACAAGGTGGAGGCTCCTCGGAGATGGCTGGGGCAATGAGAATCTCTGCCTAGAAAATAGTGGCGGTGGGCAGCTCCTCTTTCATGGATCCTTTCTCTCAACTCATCCTTTCTCTCCACTTGTTTGGATCTGTAGATGATCCACTGTGATGGGCAATGATGTGAGTCCAGCGTCAGGCACTGGGAACAAGCAATATGGCTGGGCGCCGCATTTGATATACTGTTGGTGACTTGGGGTGGAGGAGGGAACCAGGAATTCCCCAGAGTCACAGCTGACAGCCACGGCATCAACAGCTGTTCAGCACCTGGTGGCAAACAGCAATAGTCTCTTGTGGAGGCCATAGTGCAACAGAGGCTGTTTGCTTGTGGGACTGGCTATAGCAGCCACCCCTGTGTAGGTGGCCATTGCGGAGGTGCATGGGACTGCCTTCAGGAGCCACCATTTGTGGAGATCATCACAGTTCAGCTTGTCCCGTTGCCATCTTGTTGAGCATTCTGCTCTCTTGATTTCTTATGCTTGATAAGGTTCCATCTATCAATTGTAGTTTTTGCTGCATTTGCTTTTGAGGACTTGGCCATAAATCAATTGCCTAGGCCAATGCCCAGAAGGTGTCCACTAAGTTTTGTTTTAAGATGTGTATAGTGTGAGGTTTCACAGAAGAAGAAAGAAATTATTTAATATGCATATTTTTTATCCAGTACCTCCAAATATTTTATTTTCTTTAAATTTCAAACTTGTGGGGGTACATTCAGGGTTAGGTATACAAATATTCATTGTGCAGGTACACTTGTTTATGAGCTATGCTTCCCCTCCCCCAGGCAGTTTCCCACTACTGCCAATCCCATCTCCCCACCCCTCAAGCCCCTGCTGTTGCCCACTACTGTCAATTTTTTTCTTATAGTATTAGGATAGTTGTTCAAGATCCACATATGAGTGAGAACATGTGATACGCAGTTCTCTGTTTCTGTGAAAGATCACTCAGTGTTATAGACTCTAAGTACATCCAGGTTGCTGCAAAGTTCATGATTTTGTTCTTCTTTGTGGCTGCGCAATATTCCATTGTGTATATGTACCACATTTTTTTTTGGTTTTTTTGTTTTTTTTTTTGAGTTGGAGTCTCACTCTGTCGCCCAGACTGGAGTGCAGTGCCGCTCCCGGCCACCGCAACCTCGCCCCCTGGGATCCGGTGATCCTTCC